>VZSE01002020.1:3119531-3446284 GCA_013398275.1 Promerops cafer | reverse complement strand
GGGCGGTCCGGGCTGGGGCCGTGCGGGAGGCCGGGCCGGGGTCAGCCGGGGCCGCCGGCAGGTGAGCGGAGAGCTCCGCCTGCGCGCCCCGCCTGGGCGGGGAGGGCTGCGGGGAGCGGCCGACAGGTCAGGAGATGCCCCAGCGCACCTTGGGGACGGACGGTGGCAAGGAGCAAACTTGCAAGGGTGGCACCACTGAAGCAGACTGTCCGCTAGGTCCTTGTCAGGGCAGGCCCAGAGCAGAGACTCCGCGTCTGTTTCATACAAAGACTGTGTCCGGCTGCCGTGTGCGCTCGTATGACAGAGCCCTGTCAGGTTACAAATAGCAGCGTGTGGGGCAGCGAGACTTTTGCTTTGTTTTTATTCTATTTGGTAAGGCAAAAACGTGTTGGGATGTGTTTTCACATAAGGTGAATACGTTTACAGTACAGCTGGGTCGCTGCAGATTTACACCCTGTGACCCGACAAACCTGATTCATTTGCGGGCAGAGCAAGATTCAGTCTTGATCTGTATGCACTCGTGTAGTTAAATCCCCTTGGGTCCCTGTCGAGGCCCTTGTTGCCGTACGCAGGGTTACTGTGGAGGGCCCCGTTTAGCCAGTTACAGAGGCTTTCTTTTTAAAGAAGGTGTTTTCTAACCCCATTGAGGCTTTCTGATGGAAAAGAAAGGCGGGGTGGACTGCTTGGTAGTTCTGGCATGGTTTATAATTTTAGAATTGGATTCTTTTTAAGCTGTCCTTTCTTGAAATATCTGTGCAGTGACAGGTTTTCTTTTCCTGAATCTTACTCTTTTAGATTGTGAAAAACAATCCAAGTAAAACAAAGATTTTATAGTTGGAAGAATTGCGCAAAAATATTAAGACATGAAAAGCATCCTCATCAGCTCAATTAAGTCAAAAGCCCTTTTATTAAAACATATTTTCATTACTTTGATTACTGACAATTTAAAAAAGCCTGATATGAGAACTGCAAGCAGGATCGAAGTTAAGTTTTTGCAATTTGTCATCAGAGTGAAAAGAAAAGGAGATTTGATAAAGCACAGTTTTAAGAAAATATGCAGATAAAATGCCTTTTTTCACAGTTGACTGAATGGTTGGAGTAATTGGGAGTTCTTACAGACCTGTATGGAAATGGGCAAATCAGAAAACAAACTACTGTTAACAGCAGGGGGTATAATTCACTTTACAAATCTGAGAAGTTATTTAAGCAGTTATTATTCTCATGTACTTTGACTTTGTGTAGGAATAATTGAACTGTCAAATAGGTGTGGCAGTGACATTTCTCCAGAGTTACTGTACTACACTTCAATACTGATCCCCTAGTTAAGGTTTAGAAACCATCACCAACAAAAAAAAAGTCTATTCACTGTTTCAGTCATCAGGATAGTTTAAGACAGGGTGGAAGGTGATGGTAAAATATTTTTCACAGTGCTCTGTGTGTAACTTTTCAGATATAAATTACTTTGTTTTTAGTACACTTAAGTATAGTCGTGGGCAAAATACTTACCTTATATAAGGTAGCATAGCTATATTGAAAATCAGTGGCATGTTTTTCCTTTACACCAGCTCACTTATATTTCTTCCAGTAAAACATTTTTATAACTGTAGTTATTGCATGGTTGTAGTTTCAGGTATTAAATAGAACAAGTGTTTTTCCTTTTCAACTGTCACAGGCTTAATGACTCACTATAGTATAAAGTGAATAATACCCATTCTAAACCAGGGAACCTTTTTGATCAGAGAGTGCTCTTACAGTAACAATTTGCATTCTGATTAATAACCCATTTTTTAATATGATACATATAACCGTTTTTAGTCCTCAAACATGGACAGCTTCTGTTATGCTAGACAGACAGACCTACATGCTCTGGGAGATCTTGCTGTTCCAGCAGGGCTTTGATTTTTTGACATCTTTATATTCAATTAAAGTACATCAGTCTCATTGGAGTAGTACCTGCTGTAAAAGGGTCCAAACCATCATTTTTCACTTTTGTTGTACATGAGGAGCAAATAACTCTGCTCTGAGGCATCACAAACATACTAATGTCTTCACTTTATGATTTTTTCCCATAAAGTTACTTTCTCTGGCCTTCACAGGTGAATGTTGTAAATCAGCCTGAAATGTAAAAGCTGCATAAAACTATTTATTTTTTGACTGAAGTCTTTCCTACTGCACTTGAAATGTAAAATGTGAGGGTTATGCTACAAATTTGCTTTGCATTATATGCTAGAATTTACTGACAGTAATCAACAGAAATATAATACAGAGCAACTGTAGAGTACTGTAGGAGTATGCTGGCATAATATAAATGAACATCAAACTTCGGCATAAGTGAAAATGAAAACAAGTTCTTACATCACACAGAGAAAACTAAGACATATTCTTTAGTCTTTTAACAGCTAAGATGTCAAAATAGATAGGTTATTGAGGAAACACATCTTCCTTTAATGGACAAGATGGAATTAAAACACCTTCAAGTTACTGCCATGGGTATTCTGAGAAGACAGACTGTGAGCTTGTCATTCCCTCAAGCACAACCTTTTGTGGTGATACTTTTGGGAACAGGAGGTAAAAGTGTTGGTGCCCAGAGAGGTGTGTAAAGGGAAGGACGAAATACTCAACCTGCCCTTTACTTTTGGCATACTGTAGAAGTCTGCTTGTTTTACTTAAACACAGAGCGAAATAGATCAACAATGTTTTGGATTTGGCTTGTTTGTTTTCTTTAAAAGTAAATGGTTAATTTTTTTTTTAAGCAGTTTTAAGATTTTGTTTGCTTTGCTTTATGGCACAACAAGCAAATCGATGTTTGATAGTAATGCACATGTTATAAATATCACTATTATTGGTAGTTGATGTATTTTTAGTATGAAATATTGACTGCCCTGTGCTTGCCCAGTTACGTCTATGTGGATATGTCTGTCTATCTGTGGAAACACAGAAGATGAGGAGTTTACCAGGGTTTATAAGCCTGGTGAAGGGATTGTTTCAGTGGCCTAATATGTATTAAAAGATAACTGATAAGATCTCTGAGAAGCAGGGTGAAGATGTGGAGAGGGGAAAAGGGAAAGCTTCCTTATTTAGAGTGTATCACAGTATAAACAGTATTTCCTAAGTATGCGTTTACGTGTGTGTCGGAGCTCATTAAAATTGTTAATTGCAGAGGAAAGTTCATCATTCTTGCTTTATTAATAACAGGCCAGTACAGTTTTCCATGCTCACTTGAAGCTTCTGTTGATGTCTGTAGCTGTTTAGAGTGTGCCTAGAATGCAGAATCAGGTCCACTTGAAATACTTTGCATATAAATTAAGTTGCTTTGCTTCATTTAATTGGCTGATTTGGCTTTGTTGCAGTAGTGCAAATACACGGATATGGGAAGTTTTTGGATTAACACTGGGATATCTGACACCAACTTTTTACCTTAGATTTAGCAATCTTATCCAAAATGATGGTTTTAATAATCCATGTTTTGTAATGAGGCAAGAAAAATGTGATGAATTCCTTCAATAATTATTAGCCAAAAAAGGCTTTTTATTTTAGAAAGAAGACCAATGGTAACTGCTTCAGTGGTGGAAATATTTTTCAAGTTTTTAAAAAGTCATCCTTATTGAAAGCATGTATCTAGTTCTATCAGGCACTATAGCAAGAAAAGAGGTGTAACATTTCAATAAAATTATTTCTTCATTGCCTCCAAAATATATGTAAAATCCCAAAAGTTTTAGAAAAAGTTAATTAGATACTTTTCTTTCCCCATGGACTACCTATGTTTTTGCTCTGTCAGTGCTAGAGTATCATATTGCAGATTAATCGTTATAGACTGATTAATAATAGGTGCCACCATTTTCATTACGTCAAAGCTATCCACCCATCCTTTTCCCTCAGAGGAATAACAGGTAATTAGTCAGCCTCTAAAATTTAGATAAATGTTTACCTGGTATCTAAAATTGCACAGTTATTTCCACAGATGAAACCTTGGAAGGTGAGACATGAATCAACTCAAAAAGCCTACATACCTGCTAGCTTCACATATACATGGTTGGCCCATGGTAGTTTTATCATTCTACATACCTCCAGAAAATACTCTTAACAAACTCCATAATTCAACCTTTTAAGTGTAGCTGCTTGTTTCTGCAAAAAGATCATGGGTTTTCTCCAAAGGTGTGAATACATGTCTCCATCCAGAAAGCTTCCTATTCTGTATCTGGATCAAAATTTATTTAGTTCCAAAGAAAACAGTTACAGGTTTTATTGTCAAGCTAAAGCCTTCCCATTCTTCCCATATGTGCTTAATATATACCTTCACCTCCTTCAGAGATCTTTCCATAATTTGACCCGTTAACTGAGAACGTGCATTTGCTCTCTATAAAATACACTGGAAAAGAATAGCACATGCAGAATGGTGAAATACTTTGTGCTGGTTTAATCATTTACTTGCATTTGTGATTCTGCAAAGCTCACAGAATGGTTTTTTTTTTTTGGATGTGCACAGACACAGCAGTGCTATATAGTACTGTGTCCCAGACCTATATGCAGCTGGTAGAGAAGTAATCAGCAGTGGAAAACAATGACCCTCCTGAGTGCACTGTGTGACCGTAAGTTCTCATGCCCAAAGAAAGGTAAAGTGCCCTGTCAGTGTCTCAGGGCAGAGTGAATTCCCTGAAGGCTCTTAAATCCTGGTTTGAACTGAGTGTGCTTGCTTTACATTGTATAACCAATAGTGGCTCGCTTTTTTCCCCACATATTGATGAAAAATACTGCTAGAACCTGAAGTTTGATGCAAGGTGAGGGTTGATTTATTTAGTGTCAACCAAATTTGTAGGAAATTTGTAGACCATTAATTTGTATCTATTGCATTGCAGTGGAGGTAGTAAGAAAATGATGAAGCAGTGTTCAAACACGGTATATTTTGTACAGCTGTAATTTTTTCCTCCACAGTGGTCAAACAGTGTCTTATTTGGTATGTCTATGAATCAAGTGCTAGGCACAGTTAGTAATTAATTTTTATTTTTGTTTTCTGCTTTTCTAGGTTTCTGGGTGTTACACAGTTTTCTCCTACTCATGCCAGAAAAGCCTTTCCTTGCTTTGACGAGCCAATCTACAAGGCCACATTCAAAATCAGCATCAGACATCAAGCGACTTACTTATCTTTGTCCAACATGCCAGTTGAAACTTCTGTTTTTGAAGAAGATGGATGGGTTACAGATCACTTTTCACAGACCCCTCTCATGTCCACGTATTACCTGGCTTGGGCAGTGTGCAATTTTACATACCGGGAAACTGTCACCAAGAGTGGAGTAGTTGTAAGTATTTCTAATATATGAAATACATTTCATTACTTTGAAAACCCTCACTTTTTATAAAGGGATTGTACCAGCAAATACTTAAAATATTCTCTTGATTATTGTTTTTATAATTTGCTGGTCTATTTAATGATTGTGTGTATTGTTTGGGACCTTTCCTGGAGGTTTGTCTAACATTTTTGGTTTGTCTAGTACCTTTTGTAAATGGTTAGCTTAGTAGGTGTGGTTATCTGATAAAATTTTAAACTTTAAAAAATACTGTTAAACTATACTTTGGTTTTCTTGGAAGGTTTTTTCTTGTGTTTCCTGTAGCCTTTTCATTACCAGTGTTCATTAGATTATTAAAGTGTAATAGTGGTAAGGTTTCTAGTTGCCTTCCTTCATTACTGATGTGTCCCGTAGTGTGATGTAGGCAAGCTCAGGAGGCTGATACAGTAATTTCTCTCTTAGATCTTTTGCTCTGGAGTAGGACTTTGCCACCTATCCATTTCCTGAGGTTGATGGAAGCACTAAGTTTCTGGAGCTGTTTTTTGCAAATAAGTCAAGATTCCAGGAGTTATGCCTTGAAAAAAAACAAGAGAGAAAATCCTTTATTTATGTCAGTTTTGGTTTTGTGTACAAATACCAAGCTCAGAACTGTACAACAAGCCAAAACATACAAGAGAAATGCTGTCAAATTAATAGAATATTTCACAGCACTGTCATCTTGATTTTTCAGGTGAAAATACAGAGAAACCCTTCCTACTTAGTTACTGTGAATAACAAAACAGAGCTAGTTGTGGAAGTAGAGGACAAGACAACAGTTTGAGCTGTGAACCTGAGCAAAGGGGTGTTTGCCTTATACTTTGGCAAATGCTGTATGATTTTGTGCTGTAGCCTGGGGGCACAAGGAGGGGCTGCAGACTGTTCATATCAGGAAATATCTCCTTAAACACTTTGAGCCAGCCTAAGTATTGTGCTGCAGTGGAGGGAGCTGATCCATCTCCTCTGAGCCAAAGGTATTCTTGGCCTTCCTTGTGCCAGCCATCAGCTCTGTACAGCCATATGATCTGGCTGAAAATTGACCTGAAAAATAACTGAGAATGTGGTAAGTTTTCAGCCAAAACAGTTCACTGTTCTGGCTTTTTGTGCTACGACCAGAGTCTAGCATGGATTTGAGGCTGTGCAGATGGAAGGCAGACCCAGGACAGCACTGGCCTATCTCATTTAGGCCATCCTGAAGGGATCAACAAATAAGTCTTGTTTTTGTTACTGGAACGGCTGGGTAGGACACTGGGAGCCTTTCTTCAGCCCTTTTATACCATGACCAGCACACTGTGACACTACTCTCTGGCACCACGCAAGGAGGATTTGAGACTTATGTGATAATCATAGGATCATAGAACAGTTTGGGTTGGAATGGACTATAAAGACCATCTAGTTCTGAACCCCCCTGCCACAGGCAAGCACACCTTCCACTAGACTAGGTTGCTCAAAAACCACATCCCACCTGGCCTGGAGCACTTCCAGGGATGGGTCATCCACAGCTTTTCAGAGCAACCTGTTACAGTGTCTCCACCCTCACAGTAAAGAATTTCTTTGTAACACCTAACCTAAACCTGCCCACTTTTGTTTTGAAACTGTTACTCCTTGTCCTATCACTGGTACTGGCATAACCAAATGCTTGAAACGTCAAGGAAGGACCTCAGGACCATCAATTTGAAATATGCAACCTACTTCCTCCTCAACTCATTTTATTGTAGTATTGTTTAGAACTCATATCCTGTAGACTTTTGCTGCTTGAATATATTTCGTGCCTTGAAAACAGAGGCACACTTATGTCTTGTAGACAACAGTTGATAACTTTCTGCTGTTCATATGTTTTTTTCCAAAACTGTTCTCAAGACTTTCAATTTACCTGGAATCTGAAGAGGATATCCAAGTATTCTTTTGTTAGGAATTTTTGGTTACTAGAGCCTTATAGTTATGCTTGAGTCTATTGGTTCAGCACATGTAGGAGATACATATATATATCCCACCAGCTTGACAGTACCACTGTACAGAACTTTGCCAACAATTATGAAAATCAGTAGGTTAATTTTCAAGAAAACTTGAAGACCAAAATCCTACATAGATTGAGATAGTCTGTTATCCCATAAAATTGTTTCATTAGTCTAGAGTTTTAGCTCTTTTTTTTTTAAGCTCTTATCACAGAGGTATATTAACGCCCAGGAATACTGAAATAGTTTGCACTGGGTTATTGGTTAAATATATCTTGCTATTTTTCAGTTCCATTTGGGATCTGATCATCTTTTATCATGGTTCAGTTTTGTTGAAAGAGTGTCTTTTAAGGTATGAACACACAGCAAGTACTTCAGTTCAGAGCTGCATTCTTTCAGATGAATTGCTGAGGTAATCCATCTTTTTGAGTCTCTTATATTGCAATGCCAGGAGTTCATGGACACTACTGGGTGAATTTGAAATTATCTGAGTCCTTGCACATGGAATTTCAAGTTTCTTAGTTTCCTTCAAAGCCAGTTTTTACTAAAATATAGTTACCCCCATATCTATGGCAGTTAAATGTATAATAAAAGTAAGTTTGCTTCTAAAAATGAATAGGTTTTCCTGAAAATTACCCAAACCTTCCACTGAAGCACCTTGGTAGGCTATTTCTTATATTGGTGAATCTTCATTTTAATTAATGCAGTGTGTATTATATTTGTTACTACACACGTAGAAGTCTCCAGCTTGCATATATTTTTGCTTTTCTTTTGGCACTTCTATGTACCTTGTTTTGGTTCACAGAACATTTTGAGGAGAGTGGGCTGTCCTTTCAAATTTTGACAGCATGCTAATCATTATAATCTCACTTCTCTTCCAGCTGACCAGTGTTAATAAATTGCTGTGGTCAAAGGCAGATAAACTCTGAGGAATAGAACTAGCTGTGAGATGAAAAGCAGATTTTTTCCTCTAAATTGCTTAAATGTTAACTTTTCATTTTTTCTCAAACAATGCTACTGACCCCAAAATCAGTTTAAACCTAAGCATGACATTCAAAAAAAGTCAAGTTTTAAATAGAAACTGCTTTTTGGAAAGCTTAGGTAGCCAATCAAAATACTTAGATGGCTATAACATATATAATTCTTGCATGAAGATGTTTTTTATTTCATACACTAAAATTAATTGGGAAAAGGGAATTAAGACCAGCAGTTCTGTTTTAGGAGCATCCTATAGTGCATGTGAATCATTATCACATCCATAACTCTTTAGTCCATATGGATCTGATCCAAATCCCTTCCAGGTTAGGTAGTTCAAAAGCAGAGCTGACTTTTTATATGTATTACAGGTATATAATGTGTTATTCAGATTCAGCTGGGATTACAGGAAATTACTGCAACTGCCTTTGTCTTTAGGCAGGGACTTAATTCCTGTGGAAAGGATAGTGGTGCAGTCATCTGTGCTGCTATGGACTAGGGAGCAGTGTAGCTCTACCAGGGTGGTGCCTGAGGTAATGCTGTGTTGAGGGAGGAGGGGTGCCCTTGCAAGCAGACAGCTGATCAGTGTATGGCTCTAGCAGTTGTACCACCTGCAGCTGGGGGAAATCATGGGATCTGTATACTGTCGTCTTTGCACAGTACAATAATCCAGAAAACTCCACTTACCTCCACTGCTTACTTGCTTCTAGTGCTATGTTGCATTTCCTAATCATGCATCATACGTTCTTTGTCAGTAATTCTTAAAAGCAAAATATTGCTGGTTGGATTGTATTGTCTGTCACATCATCTCTGTGTCTGTTTCCCTCATTGCTGTTTATTTGTGCTTTCAATCCACCAATCCTACTATTGTTCCTTTATTTTTTCCCCTGCTTGGATTAGTGCTTCTATTCTCCAAACCCTCTGTTTCTCATTCCTTTGTCAGGTGAACATGGAAAACTCGCTATTTCCTGCATGGCTTTTCAGTGTCTCGTAAGTTATTTTAATTCATTTTTTTCTCTGTAAATTCTTTCTCTTTTTGAATTAGTGGAAGGAGGGAGCACATAATGAATCAGTGGAGATGAATGTATTGCTGGGAAAGATGTTTCCGGGAGATTCATCTTCTCCTATTCTTCCTTTTTGCTGTGGATGGGATGTGGAGATAGGTGTGGAAATAAAATGCCAACTGGCAACTCTAAAGTGTTTCTCTTGTTAGGGGGAGTATCTGCTAAAAACAGAAAAAGCAAGTGTATGGAAAGGAGTGAAGTCAGGAGGAATTGTGGGTGCAGAGGTTAAAGAGACAAGTGCAGACAGTACCAGAGCAGATGGGAATGAGCAGCTGTGAAAGAAAATGGCTATCTAGCTGGGTGGTGGTGAGTGGGAGGAGAAATGCTGAAGGCAGGCAGTACCCAAAGAAGAATTTTGTGTGGCTTCACTTTTCCTGCCCCTGCTTCTATTCCAAAGTGGTGGCAGCACGTTTTGCAGCACTGGCAGTGTGTGCCTGACCACAGCTGGGTCAGCTGCTCAGGGTAGGACCTCCACTGTCTGACTGAACCCATGCACGTTCCATTTTGAAGAGACCTTTATGACCATCTTGGTTTCAGCTGTATTAAATGTTATTGTAGTGCCATCAATTCTGAGTACTTTGTCATGATATGAAGACCTTAAGGCTAAGAAAGATCTTACAATAAGAATTATACCAGAATAAAGTCAACCTTTATTGCACTGCTTTTGTTTTGGTATTACTTTATCTAAGATGTAATTAATGTTCACAAGCTTTACAGTACCTTTAAGTCTTACCCTGGCCAATGAGGAGGAACTCTAATAATCTGGCTAAAGGAAAGTAGGATGATTAGTGTTTCTATAGTGGTTTCTGGCTTACAGAGAGCCTGTATAAAGGTCCTGGCATTGAATTCTCTCAGGCATGTGCCTGGGGGGCTCACTCAGTTTGGCGTAATATAACTAAAAAAGATACAGTGGTCTCAAAAATAGGATCCATGTAGTAATAGTTGCTTGATTGTGCACAAGTGAAAAATTACTTTTGTTGAGGAAGAGCTAGTGACCAGAGTCAAATAAGCAGATTTAGGTCAGAATTGGTACATGTCCAGCAGCTCATGTTGGTTTAGTTCCAGCATGGGACCATGGTTTTATTCATGTCCTTAAGACAAGGTGACTGGATATAGTACAGTGCTTCCAGCAGGACAGCTGTGTTGGGCATTCCCTTACCTGAAGTGTGGTCATCAGTCTGAGGAGACTAAAGAGCCAGCTTTCAGTAATAGTCTTAGAAAAAGAAAAAAACCCCATGTTGAACAGCAAAGTAACTTTTTTCCCAGTGAGTTTTGTCATTTGTTAGTCGCTAGAAAAAACTGAAAATATCAGTCTTGTTTAAAATAACTATGCACTTACTATGCAGTTTGGCCAGTAGCTTTTATAAAATTATTTTGTATTTGAAAAATTTATTAATATTTTTATCTAATAGCAAGAATGACCTCAAGACCAGGCAATTTCTGTCAGCTAATGACTACTTGGGTTAAAGGCCTGAGGCTCTTCCTTAGACCCTCTGTTCAGCTGATGGTAGTAACTGCCAGCAAAGCCTCTTCATCAGTTATTATTTATTAATCAGTATTGAAGCAGTTATACATGAGATGATTCTTTGTGGGTGAAAATATTGGTCACAGCAGAATGGTTTCACTATCAAAAGTAGAACTTGTCTTCAATTAAAATTTTCTTCCTCTGAAGCCTAAATTCAAGTCCAGCTCCAGAGCTGTGCTCTACTTTTGAAGCTCTGCAAAGTAACTTTTGTTAGCCCATGACTTACCACTGGGAGGCCACACATTTATATGATAAGCAGGTAACAGCTAACACAGGAAGCACCAGGCATATCTCTGAAGCCTGGTATGATGCAGACATGTAATATTTAATCTTTATATGTCCGTGAATCTTATAATGATGCACATTCATTTTTGCTTTTTATTACTAATGTCCCAGACTTGCTGTCTTCAGAACAGCTTTCATCAAACAGTTAAAAATAAAATGCATGTTAGAAAGAGTGTATTGGGAAGTATGCAATTACGTTGAGCTAGAGCAGCACACGTGGATATAGATAGGTGTGTTAATGCTTTCTTTTGTGTGTGTGAAATTTTCTCTGTAGTAACAACAGGCTGGTTCTGCAAGTATCTTTTACTCAGTTCAGTGCTTACTACTGTGAATTACTTTAAGTGAGAAGCTGTATTACAATACAATAGGAATCCAAAGAAATTTTAGCTTTTTCAGATTCACTGCATCAATATTTGTTTACCCATTCTGTTTCAGGTTTGTATATTGAAAATAACTTCTAGTTTATTAATTTTTAAATACTGCAGCTAAAAAACATACTAAAAACAAACAAAAACCTATGTGATCAGCATCCATGCTAAACTGAATATGCCAGGGAATTTGTTAAAAACATAAATTGCAAGCTTGCAATCCATTGTTATTGATTTCTGGTTGAATTTGCAAGTTGAATGCACTAGGAAAACACTGTACATTTATTGTGCTTACTCCTTTAAAATTTGCTCTCTGTCAGCACTTGTAGTACATGCTGTATTTAAACGTGATATTTGTTTTACTAATGTCAATGCCCAGGTGCACTCTGCAAATAATGCTATTGAATTGAAAGACTTGAGTTTGGAAGCATTGTTTTGTTTTAGGCTAGGAAGATCACCTGTAAGTATTTGGGGGCAGTGGTGTACTTCGTATGTAGTAGCAAGAAGACTGTCAAAAAGCACAAATCAGTTTCTTAATTTGTGGCTATTTTGTAGGTTTATGGCTTGCCCGCAATTACAGTGAGGAGAGAGAGGCAGCATGTGATTCCTGGCCTGATGGTTGTCAGAACAGCTTCCTAATTGTAATTCTGTACATTCAAGAGCAGTTCAGCCTGCAGCTGCTTCATCTGGGGTCTCTGCTGGCTAATGAAAGAAAAGAAAGGTCTGAGACTTAGTATTTCCCACTCCTTCTCTGCCATTTGCCCAGAGGAGAGTGAAGTGCCTGCAGTTCCTCCTACTTCCCACATGACAAGCAAGGAAAGGAGGGAGATGTAAGAGAAGAGACTCTATTTCCCTTCTCTTTCATGTGCTAATGAGCATATGCTTAGTAGTATGAGCTGTGACAATGCAACTCATAGTCAAGACTGAACACTTGAGCTCCACTCTGCTTTTTGTACTATGTTGTTTCATGTCTCCTTATGCTTCTTATGTTGTGCTGTTGTATTTGACTTCATTAACTTACTCGTCTGTCCTTGGCATCAACAAGAATTCTGCTTTCTGACATCCAAGGAAGTAGCTAGAGTCTATTAGCATCTTTCTGTAAGTCATGCTGTAAAAGCAGAAATGATGTGCCAAATAATCTGTAGGAGGTATCTCACTCCAGAGCAATGTAAAGGTGAACACATTCCTGCATCAGCCTGAACATCTGTCAGTCAAGCCTGTGCTTTCCTGCATACCTACCGTAGTAACTGTGCTCTATGCAGTGAAAATGGATTACAGACTTAGTTGGCATCTAGTTGAGTGACAGATAGAGTATTTGTTGATGGAGGAGAGTAATGTGTGCTTTTATTTATTTATAGACCAGTGTCTCCTCCAGGGTTTAGGTAAATTTTAATTGTATTTTTCTTACAGGAACAAGTAACTTAGTGTGTTTGTTCCCAGTTTTTATAGCCAGTGGTGGGAAAGTAACCACCCCTTTCAGGGATTCATGCCTGTTGCCAGTCCAAGCCCTCCTTTTTGGGGACAGACAGTCAAGTGTCTGTAATGTTCACCTTTAAGGCTTGCCTTGACCTGTTGTTTTCGTGTTGGAAAACCTGCACAAATGCCACCTTATTTTTGCCTTTGTCCCAGTATTTTTTGCTGCCTGGAGATTTATGGTATTTACCCCCATTTTTACTAGTAGAATACCTAGTCAGTTTGATTTTCTTCTAAGGTATTGTAGGGTTGACAGAACTCTTTTCCTCTTCCAGTGGGGTGCTTTCACAATTCGGGTACCTCTTTTCAAAGTTTTTTTAAATCAGGTACTGGAATTGAATGAGATGCTGGAGAGCAGTGCTACGGAAAGTGACTTGGGGGTCCTGGTCCATGGCAAGTTGAGCATAGGTCAGCAGTGCCCTGGTGGCCAGGAAGGGCCAACCCTGTCCTGGGGTGCATCAGGCACAGCATCGCCAGCTGGGCGACGGAGGGGATTGTCCCGCTCTGCTCTGCACTGGGGTGGCCTCACCTCAAGTCCTGGGGGCAGGTTTGGGTGCCACAGTATAAAAAAGATATTAAACTATTAGAGTGTCCAAAGAAGAGCCATGAGGATGGTGAAGGGCCTTGAGGGGAAGCCTTGTGAAGAGTGGCTGAGGTCACTTGGTCTGTTTAGCCTGGAGAAGGGGAGACTGAGGAGAGACCCCATTGTGTAGTCAGCATTCTCATGAGGGGAAGCAGAGGGGCAGGTGCCAATCTCTTCACTCTCATGAACAGTGACAGGACTCAAGGAAATGGCATGAAGCTGAGTCAGGGAGTTTTAGGTTGGATATCTGGAAAAGGTTTTTTCCCCCAGAGTGTGCTTGAACACTGGAACAGGCTCCCCAGGGAAGCAGTCACAGCACAGCACCAAACCTGTCAGAGTTCAAGAAGTGCTTGACAATGCTTTCAGGCACATGGAGTGATTCTTGGGGATGGTGCTGTGCAGGGCCAGGAGTTGGACTCGATGATCTTGATGGATCCCTTCCAACTCAGCATATTCTGTGAACATTTCTGTGAAATGTGCTTTTCTGGGGTCTAGCCTCCATGGCTTCACATGTCCTTTCCTGCTACTCTCCATGGGTGCTGTTTGCACAGGGCAAACTGCAGCAGTGGAAATAGCGAGGCTGATCGACTGCCTTGCAGGCAGTGCTCTCATTCTCAAGTTTATTCCAGCTCGTAGTGGTTGCTGTGACTGTCCAACTGCTCGAGCTCAGCACGTGGCCCCATCCCCTGGCATGCCTCTCATGCACTTGGGTGGGGACAGGTGCCAGAGAACCAGCTCTGTTGGCCTGGTTCCACTGAATGGTACCCCTAGGAGATCCTCTGCTGCTCCTGCCTGGCAGCTTTCTGGCTGCTGCATGCTGTTGAGACCTAGCAAGAGCAGTTAGAAATGAGAACTGAGCATGTTATCTTTGTATTTGGAACAGCATAATTTGAAAGCAGATTATGTTTCTCTTTGAAGGGTAAATGACCTAAAGTTTATTAAAAAAAGTTATCCCACAGTGGATTATTATGAAAAATGTTTAGCAATGCATTTTGTTTCACAGCATGCAGTGGCGCTGTGTGGCAATGTGGGACAGAACAAGAAGACTAATATTTTATTTATTTGAAATGACTGTGGGGGAGAGGATAAGAAGCAAAAGGTGGTTATTAGCATTTACCTCTGAGGGTACCCACACTTTTTTCCCTCTCACCTTCCTTTTCCCAAGCAGGGTGATAGTTTGGTAGTCACAGCAGCTTGAGACCTCAATTAAGAGTTCATATCCTCAGGATGGCAAGTAGTACCTCAGTTAATAAAGGTAAAAGGGAATAAAAGGTGGAGGAAATAAAAGGTGGAGAAGGAAGAAGGGAAATGGATTCCTGGAGGATAATTTCAAGGAAAGTATACCTACTGAATCATTTGCATACCACATGAAGTTCTTGTAGCTCTTCAATACCCTGGCTAAATAAATCACAGACCATTGTTGAAAAATAATAACATCATGCTGTGTTTTGTTTTACTGAAAATTGTTCCTATATGTTTGAAATTTGATAATGTTGTTGTAAGTTCATTGTTGCACTTTAAATACCATGGGAAAAAGGGAAACTGATTTATACCTGATGAGAAAGTTTGGTAGTTTCAGTTTTTTTTGTGTGATAGACGGATGTCTGTTTTTCAGATAGAAGCCCAAATTAATTATGAATGCATATGCATTCATGAATAGATTTTTGGCTACTGCTGCATCAGAGATTACATACATTGGGTTTTTTTTTTCGTCTCACAAGACTAAAGGAATAATTCTTCTCATTCTTCTCTCAATTTCTTACTGAAATTCTACTAACTGGATGTGGGTGATGGAAAGGGACTGATGCCCAAACTTGTTTTTCTTCTCATCATTAACCTTTGCTTTTTATTCCTTAGCAATTCTATATGTTTAAAATGTTAAATATGCAGCTCTAAAGTAAAAGAACGGAGTGATCATAGGGAATATCTGATTTATTTCAGCCCACGACACTTTTACTATACAACATTTCTGCAATAAGCACCAGCAGAGATAGTAGTAGCATTCTGCCCGTCTTTGGAAGTCTCCTATCATGCCATGCTCAGGTTATATTTGATCTTTATTGTGATGTCCTGTTATAACTGTAAAATGTGAAGTGGTGGTTTGTACTTGTGTTCTATTATACTTCCTCTGGGGCAGTTGAATGTTTATTCTTGAGCCAAGACCATTAGGTCTGAAGTGGAAATTTAGACTGTTAATATGAGCCATTCTAAAATAGCATTGTAATCACCTGCTGACCCTGATGATCACTTTAAAAAAAAGTTTTAATAGGTGGAGGATTAGGAAATAGACTGTATTAACTTTAACTACTTAAAAATATCACATCTCTTGTGGTCAGCATAGCAATGAGTATATTAAAGTTAATAGGCCCCAAGAGAGCAGAAAGATTAATCCCTTGGGAATATGTATCTTTATGTAGAAAAAGGAAGTTTGAAACTTTCCCTTGTGTCTCTTGTGCTTGTGATTGCTTGGCTTGTGATGATCTGCAGAAGACCTGTCATTCACAGTTGCTGAGGCAAATACTGTATAGTTTGGCTACCAAGTGAGCTTACATTAACTGCTGTCCACAGGAAGTGTGAGGCACACAGAGCAGATTGGGTGGTAGCTTAGAGTTAAGAACCTAGTGCAAGCCTTTTCAAAACAGTAAAGCATAAAGAGGCTTGAGAAGGTGAAAGGGGATGAAGAAGGCCACCTCTCAGAAAACTTGGGATTCCTTGCTGTGAAACAACTTTGAAATGCTGAACTAGCTTGGAACATGAGAGCTGCTTGAGCAGCAGAAAAAGTTCAGCGAAAGCATAATTTAGGTATGGAAATGAAGATAAGTAATTTGCATAGTTACAATAGGGCATATTATAACATTTGTCTTTACTACAAAATACTTTGATGAATCACACATGACTAGGAATGATTATACTACCATGAAGTATTGTGAGGATAAAAAGGATCTGTGAATCATAGTGCAGCTGGTAGTGTAGAGTTGCCTGGCTTTACAGTTCTGTTATTCAGGGTTGATGGCTAAGAAGAAATATCCTGAGTGCTGTTTTGTATGTACATTTGTGCTTTAGCAGCATTTGAAGTATTTAAATACATCTAATTACACATTCTGTTCTGTAACTGATCTCACCAGTACAATGACACCTTGCAGTACCTACATGAGGAAGTCCGGAAAAGAACAAAACTGATTTCCCAGCAGAATTTATCTGCTCCAAAAGATGCTTCCTCTCAAATGCAGACGTGATTTACTGATGTTGGGATGTTTTCATTAATTTGAGCCGTTGTTGTAATTACAATTACAAGTTGAAAAGCTTTTCCGTATTTTTAGAGTTCTGTCACCTGAACTTGGACAAGCTCTGCCCTATCTAACATCCTCTAACCACAGATTTTAAAGTACTTTGCTTTCTTTTTTGGTGTCTGCTTTGTGGACACTTCAGACTCACTGTCTTTCAGGTCCAAGGAATTGTGTGTTTTCCATTCAGCAGACTAAGTTCAAATAGTGCTGCTGAACCCTAGGTTGCATTTTACCACTGTGAGCAAAGCAGCGTAGCTGAAAGCTACTGAACAGACTTGTGTTGTTCCTCCCCCTCCCTTGCCTGCACACTTTGCTGTATCATTCTGATCAAATCTAGTGATCTGTGGTTGAACAGTGAGCCTGTTATCCAATGGGAAACTAAAAAAAGTTTAATGACCTTTTGACCAAACCATCTTGTCCAATATGTGGATAGTCTATGGATCTAATTTGAGAGGAGAAGGAAATGCACAACTGGCCTTTTTAGTGATATGCTGTCTTAAATGTGGGGAAAGAACAATATAAAACTCCATGAAGATATTTTGCCACTCTTGATGACTCATGGAGGTGTCATTGAGAAATATGACTAACCATAACTCTAACTTTGTGAAGCATCCCTCTAACCATGAGTATTTCCCATCCAAGCTGCTGTCATTATTACCCAGGTGAAGTTGTTAACTCCAGTGTTTGGTATGTGTGAATTACAAGCAAGATCCTACAGAAGAGTGAGATGTTACTGCTTCTCTATCTGTACGTCACCTTCCTGATTATTAAGAACCTGTTACCATTTATTTTCTGGAGTCTAGCTGTGTTGGTCACTGTAGTTGAAGGAAAAAGTCCTGCTATCCCCAAGGAAGAGGCACTTTTTAAAGGACCCACAGCCAGAGCTGGTCTTTGAGTCATGTTAGTTTACACTGAGATATTTTTTTTCCTAGTATTTATTAAAAAAACACAGCACACCTAATGTAAGAACAGACACAGAGGAAAATATTTTTCTATGTCCTGTATGGAGACCAGTTTAGAGAAGACAATCAGTGGAGTATTATTCCTAAACTCTAGTTTGTCAGTGACCCTGGCCAAGAGTTGTACATGGGCCACTGGCTTAATAGCTGCCAAAGGGCCTGCTCTCTGTGGAATTACATTATCTGGGTTGGGAGCTGTTGCACTTCACACTTTGACAGTGGATGGCAACAAGATCTGTATTTTACTTACATGTATTATTTACTTAAATGCATTTATTCCGCATTTTCATTGTCTTCTTTCTCTTTTTTTCTGTGATGATCTGTGATTGTTCTCCATTTGCTCTGTACCAGTCCTGAGTCTACAGATAGTTTAGCTGTCCTTTTTCAGAACTCAAAAGTACTTAATCTCTCTTTGCATGGGCTTCACTTCCCATCTCTTCTTATCCTTATCACCTTTCTCTGTGTATTTTAAGTTCTACAGTATCTGTTTGAAACACTGAACAAGAGAGAGGGGTGGTGCCACAACTGCCTATAATGCTCAAAGTTTATATGCTTGAGTTTGTTCTGTGGCATAATAATTTTTGGGTTATTTTTCTTTCCTTAATCAGTTGTAACTTTGTGTTTGCCTGTTGAATATCTGTTGAGCACTGAGCTGACATTTTCAGGGAGCTGGCCACAGTGATTCCCAAGCATTCTTCCCTGAGCTATAGCTAATGTAGACTACTAATGTGTATGCATAGTTACGGTTACGTTTTTCTGTTTGCATTTCTTTGCACTTAGTGATGTTAAATTGCTTCTGCTGTTTTACCAACCAGCCACTTGCTGTCATGAGATTCACCTGCAGCATTTTGTACATATGACTGTTCTGAATAATTCTGTATAGATGGAACACTTTTCTGCTTATTTGTCCACATTAGTTCTGGACACATTCCTTATTGCTTATCTCTGCTGGCAGGGTTCATGACACTCAGAGTTCATGACTGACAAGAAGATGGCAGTTGCGTGTTCTGTTTTGTGGCAGGGAACTTTTATGGAAGGTGACTAAAATGTCTTGCTGAAAAAGATGCTGATAGTGTGATAATATACAGGTCTAATCAGGTGAATAGAGAATATAAAGGTGGTTGTCATTAGAGGTCATGGGTAGTTATGGTTCAGGTCACTGCTATGTGAGAAGTCTGATAACATTAGCAGTTGCAGTTGTTGTGTTGAGATTGACCAACATCTTCAACTCTTCTGAGTGCATTTTAGCCAGTGGATCTGTTCAGGAGTATTTGGAATCCTTCTTTAGGTTCTATTAACTCTGTTGAACAGCCTGGCACTGCTTGACAGCAGAGGTACTGATACCATCTTGTGTACGGACACGGACAGCATAGAGACCTTTGGGATCTGAAATGCAACTGAAGTGTCTGCTTTGTGAAGCATCACCTGTAGTGTTTCGACTGTAATTCTGTTACATTTGTTTTTTGAACAAATATTAATTCCACTTTATTTCAAGAGGGATGTCTCTCATGTCATTTCTTAATGTCTCTCATGACATGAAATACTTACATTTTGTTTTGGTGAGAAACAGGGTTACAGCAATCCTGATTCAATATTAACAAACCAACAATGGCAAGTTCAGCTGGTGAGTTGATAGTTGTCAGTTGTATGCACATTGCTGGTGAGATGCTCACACGTAAAAGGGAAGTACCATAAAGCTAGGAAGATTTTTTTCTTTATATTGCCATTTTTCCTGATTTTTATGGAATGGTAGTAATCTAAAAATATAACAAGTTGAATGCAAAAAAAAAAAAGTTTAAAAATCATGGCTCTGGTATGTGGAAAACTGCTTTTTTCTTTTTCTTTTTTGTTTTATTATTTGTTTAAATATCCAAGACTACAGCAACAGGCGTATAATTTCTGTTTTTAATGGGAAAGTTATTAAAACTATGAGTGAAACATCATTCATTGTTTGAAAGTCTGTCCTAGAGAAGGACCACAAGTGAAGTATTTAACTGATCTTTATATACCCGTACAATATCAAATATACAGCTTCTTTGGAAACCCCAAAATGGAAAAAGTTGGACTTTCCGTACCTGAACTTTTAATCTGAAAGAGGTTGTCTGTGGTTTTGTACCATTTTCTGCTCATCAGCATTCAGCAACACTGCAGGATAGAGGAAAAGTACAGAAGCATACGGAAAAGATAAAAGAAGACTGGGAGCAGAAAAGATAAATGACTTTGCCGTCAGTGCAGTATAATGAAAATCAAATCAGTGCTTGGCAATGCTCAATTGCCCAGTATGGCTAACCCCAGACAGTGTTTTAAATAAAGTACATGCCTTTTGTATTTTATTCTTGTATTTATATAAAGAAAAATTACTTTTTTATTAGTTGATTGCAGGGGAAATAGGTGTTCTGATTCTGTAAGATCCTACGAATGAGTATGACTTACATGTTTAGTGCCTCTTTAGTTTTTGGCTTTGTAATTCCAAATTCCAGTAATGGAATTTTGTTGTTGCCAAGGTAAAGCCTGTTTCAGCCACTCTTACATTGTTTGGGCAGGGTATAAAAAGGATTCTGCATATAGGATACATTCATCTTAAATGCGTAAAGGAATTCTTTGATAGTGCATACAAAAGATATCTAGGAGTTAATGAGCTGCTAGGTTCTGTTTTACTGTGCTCACCACTGCTCAGTCCTTGCTGGTCTGGCAGACACTGGCTGGATAGGATTGTCCAGTGTGGCTCCTTTCTATAGATTCTGTTGCTGAGCTGCCATCTTCCACCATCTCTGTCAACACTGTTGATGGTGATGACTGCAGGTGATCATTCCCAGTGGGGCCAGCTAACCATGCTCTATGATTTTATACCTTTGTGTTGGTACTTCTTAAATCCTGACCTAATGATGATGTCTCAATAATCTTAAAGTCTGCAACTTTCTGTACTGACAACAGTCTGTAATTGTTATCTCCTTCCAAACATCCTTTCAACTCTCTTTCAGTAGTTATACAGCTAGGCAATGCCAGAGATGGACCGGGGCATGCAGGCAGCTGAACCTCTGGCTGGTGAAAACAGAGCTACTACCACTGAGGGTTATAGACTGTTGTGGTGGTATCTACATGACCAAGTTACCCTGCAATTGAAAGTAGTAGTAGTAGTAAAAAAAATAATTTTTGCAAACTTACCAATTTCATTTTATCAAAAGAAATAATAAAAGTGCATTTTCTGTTTTATTTCCAAATAAAATGTTTCAAGTTATTATGCATTAGCACAATGCTGTACTGTTTGTGGTAAACTCACAATGGAAACAAAATTCGTTTTGGAATATGCCTACACTGGAATCAAAACACAAAAAGGAATCCACAACAACTCTGAAAGACTTCTGCAAACTTGCATTTTGTTCCCGATTGGGTCTGACAATGTATTTTTAATGAAGTCTTGAACATCTGCTAACTGTTTGCAAGCTGGAATTTTCTTCTTGAATTCCACAGCTGACTGTGGAATCACAGGCTCTGTAATCATGGATACTGTGTCTCCATAGTACCTATTTGCAGTATAGTAATATAATAATCATAATAATAGCAATAATGAAATCCCTTCCCTTCCAGTTAAAATTCAACATTCTGGATAGCATTTCATACTAATATAATGTGCTATTGGCTGTTTATGATGACTCAAAATTACTGCAAATGGCCTCTAAAGACCTTGCACAGCTGAAAATACGTTTGTTTTCTGGGTTGTTCTTCTCCAGCTTCTTCATTTCAGTAAATGAATCTGAGGATCCACAAGTGTACAGGAAACTTCTGAAGCAGAGCTCTTTTTCTTTTCAGATTAGATTACAATATACAAACCTATTGGGAACTCTGGTTTTGTGTCCACAGAATGATCTTAATTTGTTCCTAACTCTTATCACAGGAGTTAAATGAGTCAGAAATGTTCAGAGGGTGTTAACTGTTTCATCCATTCCTTTACTTTTGAAGTATTTGTGTTGATATTGATTGTTGTAAGTTTTAAATCCTTGAATATGTTCATATGAATGCAGCGCAATGTATTGTATTTGCTTTCTTATCTCAGTTTTCTTCTGAAGCTGCAGGACCAAAATGGCAGGAAGTGCTATCACATTTTTTCCTTACTGTGCTTATTGGCTTTCATATGGGAGCAACCTTGTAAATTGATCTATTTCCATAATTCCCAAGCCTTCAGTGACCTATGATTTGGGGTTTGTTCCAAAATATCTGCACTTTCCTGAGTGTGATGAAGGTGCTTTGGTTTTTATGAGCTCAGGGGCTACCGCCTATTAAACTGTTTTTTTTTTTAACATTCATAGAGCTTTCAGGATGCTTATTGCTCAAGTGTCTGAAAAGCCTTTAGCCATCTCAGCACAAATGACAGTAAAAATCAACATTCAAACAAGTGTCATTTCTCAGATTCTTGAGTGTGCTTACCAGAATGTGCATCAGCAAAACTTGGGTCAGAGAAGATCATTGGAGTGGCCTTGGCTGCTGTTTAAGGGTCTGTGTTACAGTGTCCAGATACAGAAAATAATGGAGAAGAATGTTGAGAACGATGGCTGTTAGCTGGCTTACAGCTATTGCACAGCTCATACTCGACCCCATTCCTGTGTTGGTGTAAAATGAATGAAGCTCATCTTCTCTTTTTAGGGAGAGATGAGTAATTCTCAGTGGAGTACAGTGCAAGTTCAAGCATAAGGATCCCTTAATGGGATCTAGAATGGAAAGTGGGATAGCATTGTCAGCAGAGCATCGTGTCCCAGGTCATTTGCTGTGTTGCAGTCAAGATTTATTAGCTCAGACACAGCTCTGCCTCTGCCATACACGTCTCTGAGTGGTGCTGGATTGTAATGCAGTGATGCTGGTGTGCCTGCCAGCTCCTCTATGCCGTGCCCTGCTGTTGAGAGGAGCTCTCCTCACAAGCAAGGTCAGTTGAAGTTGCTGAAGCTGCTCTCATCTCAGTGTGTCTTCTCCTTCAAAAGCTTACCATTTCATGAGCTCACCTCCTACAGGCCTGCAGTGATCTTGTGGTTAGATTTTTTTTTTTTTTTTTTTTTTTTTTTTTGTGAGTGAGTGACACCCTTTCATTCAGTTAGGGAAAAAACCAGAGGTGACATTTTCTAATAACTTTTTAACATAATCTGTGACTACTGACTTATTTTTTTTTTTGTCATGAGCAAGCTGGGCAATGGTAAAATGCAGTAAAATTCAGGAGACCTGTGTGGATTTGTAAGCATAATGCACAGAAGTGCATGGGCTGGGTAGCATTTGGGAGGCCCTGAAGTACAGCAGCTGAAGTTGGCTGTCTCATAGCCTTAATCCCTGGGGTTGGGTTAATGAGATTGACTGGTCCTTGAACCAGGGAACATTTTAGGCTTTGGCCTTCCATTTAAGAATGAGTCAGTCAGCACTGTGAGCATGCAATCCAGCAGCAATACTTCTCCCTGGGATTTCTTTCTTATTCCCTCATCTTTTTTCCCCCCTTGCTCTACCTAATAGAAAATGGCAGCTTTGAACGCTCTCATGGGATAGGTATAGTAGATATTTTAGAGGCAGTAGCCTCTACTTGAGAGCTTTAGGCAAAACTGACAGCAGAGTATTAGTCAATGATATTTATAGAAATGTTTTTCATAGAAGCTTCTGGTAGCAGTTTCCTTCACTTAATAGACTGATCTGAAGACTCTCAAATTTTTATCAGTTTAATTTTCTCAGCCTAGCTCCTTTAGTCTGCTTTTGTTCTTAATAGTCTTTTCACATCCGCGTGGCATTCGTGACGGTTTGTTTTTTATGGAAGTCAAATTTTCAAGCTCAGGGATTCCAGTCTTCACTGATACTTTCTAGCATATATTAAGAGTACACGAGCTGCAGGACAGATCTTGTCTTTCCTTGTCCTGCCAACAATACTCAAACACCAGAAACTTTGGGGAAAAGTGCTATTTGACATGCTGTTCTGATATGTTAAACTTAGGGGAACCTTCTTTGCAAGGTCCCGTTTTATCCTTTCCAGTGCTTTTATCCTATGGAAGCTTCCAAAAAATTTTTTATTTTTTGGTGTCTGCTTGCTAAAGTGCACAAATACTGTTGCTGCCCATGCACTGTTGATACTGCTGCAGTAATTGTCCTTAATGATTGTCAATCTGCAGATCCTCCAGTTGTAGACACAGTTTGTGCTGTGGGTAGAGATACGACAAGAGCAAATAAAGGCTGCGATTTTAAAGGTTTACCTTGCACTGTGCAGTCAGGGTATGTCTCATGAGAGGGGATGCTATCTTAGACTCTAAGAAAGTGTTAAAAAGAGAGACTAATGAAGCTGTTATATTGATGTGAATGTCAGCTGGAAGCTAAGCAAGGGAATAGCTTTCTTCATCAGCTAGAAAAAAGAGAAGGAAGGACTGTTCAAACGACAGTGATCTGCTCCACTCTCAGCAAAGAAACATATTTGTGCAGTCCATTTTATTATGCTAGGAACTGAAGTAATGATGGTGGTAAAAATGTTTTTGTATTCCTATTTCCCTAATTGACATGGTATTTAAGACTTAAACCTTTAGTGCAAGTTCAGTTTTGCCTGTGAAATGATCACTGTGCTTCATACCAGGAGTCAGAAAATTTTCTCTTCTTTCCAACTTCCCATAATCTATTGGACCATGTTGTTCCTTTGTGCTAGTTAGCTTCCCGAGAAAGCAATTGCCTTGCCTTTTTTGTAAGAAAGGATTTCTTCTTATAATTGATCCTGTCTTAAACCCTCTATTTTAATCTCATGCTAACCAGCACATTGATATGAATGAAGAGGTCAGCTCTCAGCAAATTGTTTTGTTTTAGGAAACTTGTATGATAGTCATCCAGACCTAGTTTAACCTCAGCTGCTTAGCTGACTGGCTGGCTGTTAGGACGTAAACCAGATGTGGTGTTTGAGCTGTGACTGATGAGAAAGCGTTAGTAAATTGACCTTTTCCATCGTCATGCAGAGGACATTGCTGATTAACTCATATCTTCCCGATAGGAAATGTGTCCTGAGTAGTGCAAGTTTTAAGGTGAGGAAAGTAATTTGAATGATAAAATGTGCAAAAATATTTTTCATAATCATCTGAGCATTTCATATATTGGAAGGGATTTGATTAATAACCCTGCAGTTAAACATTTTGTAGTATTTTAATTTCAACAATTCACATGTTACGTTAATGTGTATTTTGTTGACTAAAACCAGCATACTTCAGGGTCATTACATGTACTTGCTTAAATTTGTACATCTCGGAGTACATAAATTTTTCAGCTTCTTCTGTCTTAAGGTGCAAAAACTTCAGTTTGGTACTTACCTGTGTCTCCTGGCTAGTGGTCAGGTGGTGAATCACTTTGTTTCCTGGTTGTGGCCTTGATGTTTCTCAGATGGGAGTCCTGACACAGGAATAATATTCTAATTGATTCAGCCCTCTAGTATGTTTTCTCTATTTATAATTGTAATTTGCCTTTGAAGTTTTTTTCCTCTTTTGGTTTTCATGTTTTACACTGAGATTGGTGTTCTCAGAAGGGGGCTGAAATCCTTCCAGTTGGAGATGTTAATGATAGATAACTACGACTTTCCCAGTTTGCCTGTGGTTTAGTCAGAGGCTAGTTGAGCAAAAGTGTTTGAATATTATTAGTGCCTTTAACTTTTTTTTTGTTTTACTTTTATATTGTTCTGTCAATTTGGAGATTTAAAAAAAAGATTTGAAACATTAGTTGAGAGTGAGAACCAGAGCTCTTAATGAAGCTTTTTAGTGGATTTTAGTGTGTGTTCATACAAAAATTTGATTTCTTGATTCCCTATTTCATGGTTTATGGTTTTTGTTTTCACTGGCCTAATTCCCTGGCTTGTCTCTTTGCTCCTTTTAGCCTGAAGGATCTCTCACTGTTAATATGGTTGTTGTTCTTATTGGTGTAACCTGTTTTTGGTTGTGTTTTGGCTTTTCTACTAGTCAGAGCATGAAATTTCCCATGTGCATATTTTTCTCCCTACTAAGGGCTAGGTACAGTTTTTTATAAAGTCTGCAGCTCAATCCAGCATAGTGCAGACTTGTCTGCAAAGTGCTGTGTTTCCTCAATGCCAACACGTTCTAAAGGATACTTTAATATTTAGCACTTTATAGCTCTAATCTGTTTACCTTGCAAACAGTTTTTCTATTAAGTTTACATGTAGCTCACAAGATACTTTCCTGTGTTCCTCTTGCTTATTGCTGCTGTTATAAAACGATGCATTGAGTAAATGCTCTTGAGTTCACAGCTGAGCTGAGCTTCTGCTTTGCTTTTCTTGCAATTGTATTTTGTCAGTGGTTCCCTTTATTTACCACAGCTTATTTTTTTTTCCTAATACTGATCAAGATTACTGCAAACATATGATGAGCAGGGTGAAATGTATATCTACCAGACTTGGGTTTCCACTATGGTTGTGCAGAATTTATGTGGAACAGGAGAGTACTGACATGCCCTTGCATTCATCCTTGGTTTGTCATGTACAGTCTGTCTCTATCTCCTCCCAGCTTTATTTGTTAGGCTCTGGACAAGTACCTCACTTTACTCAGTAGCTGTTTTGTAGGGGACCACTATGCTGACATCTCTTAAAGTAATTGCTTTCAAGTGAATAATAAAATAACCTTTGCCTTTAAACAAACCCAAATAAGTCTCAGCATGGTAGCCACTTGACAAAAGGGAGTATAGGAGTGGGATGGTTACTCTTAGAAGCATTCTGAACATTGAAGTTCCCCACATTAACTCATATCTAAGTTAAGCAATTTCAGGGATACAGGTCTACAGTTTGGAATGAAGTTTAGGTTTGGTTTTTGAAAAACATGTTGTGACTGAGGAACCTAAAAACGGGATTTAATTTTTTTTTTTTTTTTTTATATTTGTGATGGAAAAGGTGGTGTTTTTCAGAAAATGTATTTTGGGAATAGTAATTTGTTGATTTATGATGAAAAGATGATTCATCATAATTCATCATGATTCATCAGTTTGGGGAAGTGATATTCAAGTTCTGTTTCTGGCTCTTTTTTAGACTTTTTTCCTGATATTAAGCTCATCTTTGTGTAACTTTCATTTATAAAATGAAGATGATAACAATTCATTTTCCCCATGTTTTGCCTGTTGCACATTAGGCAGAAAGACTGACAATAACAAACATCTCTTACTTCTATTTATGTAGTTGACTAAGCACAGGGGGATTGTGCTGTCATATTGACAGTCTCTAGGCAGTGCCAAAATATAAATAAGCAGTTATGGTGTTTTCATATTATCATTTCAAATGGAATTACTCTAAGGTAACATCTGTGTGCTTGTGACAAAGCAGGCTCTAGCCAGGAGAAATTGGGTGTGCTATAGGGATGCTGAACATTGTAGGCCACTTGTTAGCACTTTCTTTAAACTTGTGTACTTCTTAAACTCTTATTTTTTTAGCCAAGAGTAGGTGAAATAATTATGAATGATGTGTGATATGAATGCTTTGACTATAAAATAGGGAATAAATAGTACTTAAAATAAGATAATTCAATCCAATCCCAGGCCAACCAAAGGAAATTAAAGTTGGTGTTAACTATTGGGATACATCTACTGCAGATACATTTTTCTGGAGGAAAAAGCCATTCTTACATCATCTCACCACTGGGGTTGTGATGCAGAACTTTCATGTGTAATAGGTAAAAAATGTAAATCTTTGTGTATTGTAACTTGAAGCTATGTTGATTTTTCACCACCTACAAAGGACTGGAAGTAGCTTTAACCACTGTGAATCTCAACAATTTAGACACTGAATTCTCTACAATCGCACTTCGGAAGAACTTGAACCTTGCTTCTAGGTTGAAGTACTGTAATAACTCAAATTTATCTGTAACCAGTCTGTGATGGTCCTCTCTTCTCTCCACAAATGCTTTCTCATGCTCTCTCTAGCACTGAACTCACAGTGGCCAGGTGAGGAAGCTGGGCTACCTGGACACTACCCACCTGGTACAGTTAGCTGACTCATGTGGCTGGCGTGTTGCTGTGAGAGGAGATAAATTCCAGTGCTGATGTAATAGAAAAGTTGAGCCCAAATGACTGAGTATATGGTGGTGAGATTGTGGCAGTCTTAGTTGGCTGAAATGGCTATGAAATGGTGTCTGTAATTACATTTGCTCTACATTAGTTGTTAACATGTTCACTTGTCTGTCCCTGAGCCTTTTCAACAAGATGATAGAGATTCTAAGTGCTCTAAATTAATCTTAATGGCACTGTGGTCAGTGACATAGCCAGTATTTTATTGTATGCCAGCTGAGCACTGGTTGGATTTATATGTGAGTGCAGCTCATTAACTTTCCAAAGTATTTTATGATCTCAAGTTAGAAATTGCAGCACGTCTGCATGACAATTTTGCCTCCTGGTAGAATATATTGTTGCACCTTTGGCTGGAGCAGTTGCATTTGTTTTGGTTCAGATGAGGAATTGATGAGGCAACTAGATGCTTGTCCCATGCGGTTGTATTTATTTAAGAAAGGGGCTGCACAAAACTATTCCCCCTCTTTCACAACTCTGAAAATACCTGGCAATCTTTTTGCTTAGTATTCCTCATTTGCCCACTGTCACCTGGGCAGACATTTCCAGACATTTCTCTCACTTCTTTATCCTTCAGGGTCATACTACAAGTTTTTGTCCGGGAATATCAATTATTTCTGTTCAAAGCCCTTGCCCTGCAACAATGTTCAGGCCCCCCAGTGCCTGCATTTAGTTTCCTGAGACATCTTTCTACCACTGTAATTCCCTCAGCGACCATTTCTTTCATATACACTTTATTTTTAGTGATGGCTTCTCTTATTTTAACTGTTCTGTTAAATGAGTCTCAAATGAGGATTCCAAGATGATGTTTGCTTACTATAGAAAAGAATTTCATCCAATCTCTAGCAAAGATTTTTCCTAAGAAAGTATCAGGTTGTTGAATGCTCATTGGTTTCAGCTAGCTCTAAGAAAATTCTTCAAATTCTTCAACATGTTTTGTTTTATTTATATTAAAAAAAGGCTCAGTGCAGTGCTGTGTGTGACTGCTCAGTTTGGAGTAAAATCATCTTTTAAGGGTGAGCTGTTCCTTCGGTATTCAGTAAGCACATTTCATTATCATGCAGTCTTTTCTGAGTATTGCCCATGATGAATAATGAATAGGAGATTGAAACAAGGCATTCTTCTGTAATTTCTTCCCATTATCACATCTAGCTATGTTCACTACAGCAGAATTGATATTTCAATACAGCTACATCTCTCTCTCCTTTACTTATCAATGTTGTAAAATCTATTGCATTTGCACCATGCAGAACTTGTGGAGGTATGTGCATGCACATGTGAAACAATTCATACACATTCCTAGTGGAACCTTGCCTGTAGCTTGTTTGTGTGTGTAGTGGACTGTTTATTTTGAATTTATCACATTTAAAAAACCATTTGAGATGCAATGCCTTGGTTGCAGAATTGGTCCAGCCGAGGCTGTTGGATCCAGACATATGTCTGCTGTATTAAATGTGTGATGTGACCATATCTTTATCTATATAACAATAGTAAAAGCAATACTGTGCCTAAAATAGTCAGCAAAATAATGATAAAAGATTTCAGATTATCAAGTAAATTGAAGCATTTAAGTACAGAGGCAATGCATGTGTTTTTTAGCTGAGAGTGTCGCTGCAGAAGTCGCTGCAGATGAAATAAAGAGCAAAACACTATTTTGTCTCCCTTTATAAAATTTTTAAGTGCTGCTCTGTTGAAATATTAGGGCCTTCTGTAACTATAACATGTAAAGGTATGTTTGAGGTTAAACACATATTTAAAATTAAAATAACACATAAGCCCTTTCTGTACTGAGATTTTTAAATCATTTTAAGATCCCAGATGTACCAGTGCTGGGCTGAGCCTGTGGGTATAGTCACACAGAAGACTGGAGCTTGTCTGGAGGGGCCTCCCAAAAACAGTGCTTTATGTGGAGTCTGCTGGCTTTGAGGAAGGGATTAAAGAACAGACATTATTCCCAGGATGGCTTTGCTGACACCAGTTGATGAGCAGAAACATCTGTTTCATAACGGGAAAGCACTCCAAGCCGCTTTAAAACACCTGACAAAGTTACTTTTAATTCTGTGTGAAGTAGGTGGGAGGGATAACTATCCTTAATTGTGAAGTGGATTCCTGTGTTGATACAAGGTTACCTAATCCATGCTTGCCTGAGAAAACAAGATTTATGGTTGTCACCAGGCTTATGCTCAATTTCCACACCCTCATTTGCTCTGTCTGTTCAGAATTAAGTACATGCAGCAAAGTGGATAAAAGACAGGAGAAAGGAGAAGGGGACATCTGGACATTAGCAAAACAGGTATATGCCAGCCTTGGAACATTAGCCATGTTTGCTTGGAGAGATGCTGTAATAGTGGAGAACAAAAAGAGAGCAAGGCTCAAGTCTCTTTTGGTTCCACACGCCTATGTGATGTGACAACATTCAGGGATGGGAAAAGGCTCTCCATGTGGGTACCTTTAAGAGTGGTTTTGTGTTGTGAGATGATTGGCAATATCTGTGATATCAGATGGTGTCATCCAAGGGTTAGGATTATATATGCCTCTTCTCCCCTTGTCAGCCTCAAAGCTGACCTTGTTGTACCTGATTCTGTGACAGAGATACAGCAATAGTTACCACTGTGTAAATCCTGCATCAGGCTGTTTTCAAGATTCAGAGAGCTATTTTCTTTATAGCACACGAGACAGAAGTGTGAGATTCAGTTGTGCTTCTCATGGTCTGAACTATCAGTGGCCATGATCAAAGGACAGCCCTTTATTTAAAGAACTACTTTTTTTTTTCTGTTTTCTTACTGTGCAACTGACTAACAAGGACTGCTTGAGTGGTGATCTAAAAACATGGACTGTACACATGGCAGATGCTGTTGGTGAAGGTTGCCTTGGTAGAAGTGTCCCTAGCCCAGAGGCTGGACCAGTCATGTCTCCAGAATGTCTGAAACCCCCTGTAGTTAACAGGAGTCATTCAGTTGAAGTCAGCGGATGTTGTTTTAGGCCTTTAGAACCCGATGATCCATCTGCTTTTGCAAGCCTTTCCTTACTAAAACAGAGGTCTACTTTATTTCCTTGGAGCAGGATTTTTCATCCAGTGAGCTGTGATTCCCCCCAGGGCATAGGGGAAGACAGTGATGGCAATTGGAGTGGTCTTAAGACATGGAAAAGATGGCTAAACATTTAAAGAAAAGATGCCTTGCAGAATGAATGCAGACTATTACAGACGATTATTGTGATCAGTATACTTTACTATAACAATAAATAAAAGAATACAAATGTCTTGGCACGAAGCAAGGTGGGGCTCCCCTAAAAACAACACCACTGCAAGAACAAAAGTTTCAAAGGGGCTGCACACATGAAATAGAAGGTGACATAGAGAATAATGTCTTCAAAAGCAGGCTTCAAATGTAGAAGTGCATATTTAATTCTAAAGTAAGAGGTATATGGCATGCTTCAGGCATGCAAACTTCTTACTTAATATCCTGATTTCTGTCTGGTTGTCAAGTTCCTTAATTCCCTGGGAAAGCAGGTTGGCAGGCTTGTGGCAAAGATTTTTAGTACCTTCTAGTGCCAGTGGAAGAACATTGTGCAGTTGTCTGTGGTCTTCCTTTATCTTTAATGAATTCCTGTAGGGGAGAAGGTTGGACCACAGTATTTTTGCAATTAGACACATGTAAAAAATGGAAGGAAAGATTTCCTTTTTATTGCTGTGATCAAAATGTTGAATGTATTCCATATTCTTCCTACCTCTTCCATATTCTTCAGAACTGTACAAACCCTTTGGTATGACCCAAAGTATTTCACACAATGTGAAAAAATAACTGCAAGTTTTTCCTTACCATTCTTCATCCGTTTAATCCTCCTCTCCTTTTCACTTACATTTTAATGAAAAAAAAAAAGGAGAAAAGTAGTGATTTTAAAATTTCAGAGTAGAACGGTTCTACTTCTTTTGAATCTTTTCGTCTTCTTTATGTGGTGAAATTATCACTAGTCTTTGGTACAATGGAAACAATTTTGGTGAACATACTATTCTCTGGAAATTAAGGTGTGTGTTGCTGTCTAGAGTTGTACTTGTCAGAATTTTACCTATTGTGCCTTGTAGATAGTTACTAATTCACATTTTTTTTTTAAGTGCTCTGAGCTAATAAAACAAGAAAAGCTCTCTTTTCTTTTCAAGTGCTAGCTTTCTTTTTGATGGATAATTTTTACCTGCTGTAGATAGCAAGATTTTCTCATGCTCTCTAGTTAATAACCTGACTTCAGTTAGATGAGATTTGTTTTAACTATGTTGCCCATTTCTTAGCATATATCATGACTCTCTGTGGGAAACAGTTCTTATTTTGCAACCACATTTATCTGTTCTGGCAACCTGGTATTACAATTATTTTTAAAATTTCTTTGACTTATTTTATGTAGCAAATGCTGAAATGCTAAGACAGACTAGAGAAAATGTAATATTTACAAATTGTTTGTAAAAGTATGCTGTTTTATAGCAAATACTTTTGATGAACTATAGAAGAGTAGACTGTTGATCACTTATAACAAATACATGGAACTTACCATGGAACTTACAAGTTCCAGGAATATTTTAGTGTTTTTTCTGATCATGCTGCTAAAATAATTCTAAGAACTTGAGTAAGGCTACTAATATTTTTAAAATAATACTTCATGATTTTTTTTTGAAATATTATCTGAATGTGACTGAGTATTGAGTTTATTTAAAGTTCTTATGAAACTACTCAGGGCCTCTGGATGGCAAACAAGGGGAAACAACTCACATTTTTGCCCACTTTAGAAAAGAATGAGAAAATATATGTTGCAGAGATATAATTTAGACTAATAACTTTCAGAATTATTAACAAGTATCTTACCTTAGGAGGTCTGGGTTGTAGGGCTGCAGGTGCAAACCTAGTTGCTCAAACTTGTGATAGGAAGGAGACAGTCAGTTTGGTTCCATTTCAGGGAGAAATGAGAGAGCTGGATTTTTCTTCTTCGTAGTCAAAACTCCTGTTGAAAAATTGGTAGTGGTTGCAAATGTAGATGTAAAGGAGCTAAGAAAAAGCCCCAGAATTTAGGTTAACTGTGTGAACTTTGTATAGTCATACGTATTATTACAGTGTTATTACAAATATGATTCCTCATAACATTTTTCTGATGGTACTGAGGTACACCGGGAACTATACTGCATCAGATTACTAGTAGTGTGCTAGTGCCAGTTGTCCAAACAGAACCTACCTTATTAATTCCCAGATTTGGAAGGTGCTTGGTGCAGGTTGTTAAGTGGTCATGAGGATGAATGCCTGCTTTGAATTCCCTCCCTGCCTTTGCCACCAGAGTTGCTGTGGGGTGCCACGTAAATCACATAAACTGACAGAGTCTCATTTAGTCATTAATCAAATATTACTGATTTTGTCAATGCCCAAACAAAGGCACCACTGGCCAAAACTTCTATGAAGTGTTCACCACTGCAGGAAGATATAATGGGAACAGTGCTTTAAGTATGTGGAATGAAACTGTTAAATACACTTGACATTGAGAGGTGTCAAGATAGGCACCCAGAATTACTCTTAGTCTCTCTTTGGTCTCCACTTTCTTACATGAAAATAATAGTCTATCCTAATCTTGCAAAGATTATGAAGAAGAGCATTAATAATTGCAAGGCAGTAGGTGCCATTGCAGTGAGTGATGAATTATGCACTTATGCTAGAAACCTGTTTGTCTTTTGTAGGAGAACATGTACTGCTTTTAGTTATATATTTGGGCCTGACCCTGCAGAAAACTTTTTTTTGTTTAAATTACTGTAAAAGAAAATTCTTAGTACAGTGGTCAAATAGCCTGTACTGTGGGAAGGTGGGAAAGTATGTAATAATTGGGCATTATTGTTCAGTCCAATGCAGTTTTAAAGTAACATTACCTACCTGCCTTTTGAAATGGAAGTAGTAAACAAACAAATTATTCTAAACAAATCTCATGTCTTAATCATCATTCTGTTTTATTTATTTAAATTCTCTTTGGAGCAGAATATAAAAACTTTTACAAATTACTTTTGACTGAGAATCTTCTTATAAACTAAGGAAATAATATAGTCCCTATTTGATGGATTTGGAAGTAAGATATGGTCAAAATAAGCCCATGCACATTAAAAAAACATCAGTGTGTGAAAGTTAGGGGCTTCAGTTTCAAACATATAGGTGCCAGCCTTTAGACTGAACTCTGGACCAAGCTCCTCATGTTGTGAATGGCACCTCAGAATGTATCATCCAAAGCAGCTAGCCAGGTAGGCAAAGTGTCACAGACTGTCCCCTGCAGTAGCCCTCTGCTAACCAAGAGGGAATTTCTGAGGCCGGGGTAGAGCTGTAGTGGTGTGTCTAAGGTTCTCCATACATTTCATGCTCAGTGGTTCCTGGGTGAAAGGCAGAAGCAAGACCGAGTGTTTGAAGATGGTTGACTGCTTTGACAATATCTGTTGCCTCAAAGCCCCTGAGAGACCTGGGCAAAGGCACAGGTAGTTTCTGAGCTGTGTTCCATCTTAGGGGTGACCTTGGTGGGAGCCATGGAGGCCTGGTAGTCCAGAGCTGTTCTGGGCAGGCAGAGAGGCACACAGGGAAACTTTATGGGCAAAATAAAACTACATTCAGCGTTAGGCAGGAGACAAATGAGAGTTTGCAGCATTGCAGCTTTCGTACCTTGGCTCCATCTCAGACACCATTAAATGCCTTTTCTGTATTTGCCAGGAGACATTCATTGTAATGCAATAAGTTGAACCTTGATTTTTCTTCTATTTGCCTATTATTTTCTTCCCTTCTGTTGTCCTCTTTCTTATTACGGATAGATTTGGCCACTGTCAAATAGAATGACTTTTTGCATACTTGGTTGACTGACTCTTTTTTTTCCCTAATTTGCTGATACAGTCAACTGTGCCAGTAAAGCAGTTAAGCAAAATTGTGTATAAAGGTTTAATGATACAAAACAGTGTTCATCACAAATCTAATTGGGATTCTCAACATCATTCCATAAACTCTGTGGTTAATACCTATTTTGTTAAAACTTGTATTTAGTTTAGTAGGTAAGGGAACATTTAATGTACATGTCACTGTTAACTTTGAAAGGAAGCAATAAATAAAAATAATGATTTGGAGGAGTTCAGGTAATGATCTATGTGCTTTCAGGTAGTGATTATAAGAAGTCTGCTTTATTACATATCTCATCAGGTTACACTGTTACCTGTTTTACATTATGAATGATAACTATATATGGTTGATTGTGCACTGAGTCTAATACAACACAGAGATTAAATATGAAGACAGACATTGTAATGAAGCAAATAATGTGTCTCCACACTGAAACTCAAGAGACAGTGGGTTAAAAGAGAATTGACAGCTACACTGTACTTAGGCTTGATATTTGGTTTCCACTTGGATAACTGAACTGGTTCAGGAAAAGAGCAGTAAAGCAGTACTTGGTAATGCTTTCACTGAAGCCAAAAATCCCATTGGCTTTTCTTAATCCCGAATGGAGCTTTTAGAAACATTCCAAAACTGATACTTCTCCTTTGTGTTTGCATTGATATTTTCTGATTTCTGCACTACTGCTTTCCTTGGAACCCTTGCTGGGATTTAATCCTACCACAGAAAGTACTGGCGAGTCAGGTATTATTATTAGGACTGACATTTAGTAGAGTCTCATTTACATAGGGTCATTATGTACTGCGAGGAGGGACCTTCTGCCACAGTCACCAGAGACAAAGCACACTCTACCTCCAGGCAGGGTATGAGGAGAGGGAACGAAAAGTGGTTCTCCCTTCTGTGCCCTTCTTGGTTAGCAGTTCTAGGCTCTGTGTCATCTTTGCAAGAAGGAAGCACTATAGACTGTAAGGACAGGGGAGTGGTAATAACCCAGCAGTGCTTTCTGCTACCTCCCTGATCAGGGTCACACTTGGATGCTGAATTATGAAGGTGAGTTCTCTTCACTTGGTTTACTCCAGGTATTGAAATGTGTGAGCTGTGTTATACAGAACAGAGCAGTCTGTCACTTATATAAACAGCTTTAATTTACTGCTTTCTGAAAACAGAGGCCTGAAGCAGTCATGGAGGTTTCAGGAATGTTAATTGTTTGTGTACATGAATGAGCTTAGAAATGGTCGTTTTTGCAGTCTTCCCATAGCTCATCGAGGGTAACGGTGTCACTGCCGGAGAAAAGAAAAGGATTATTTTTTTTCTTCACAGTCTACTAATATTTTCAGGGCTTGATATAATGTGCCTTTAACAAACCATGAACTTCTCTCCTACTGAGTCACTGCATCCTGCCTACATTCAGTGTAGGCAGAGAACCATTATACTAATCCACTCTTCCATCATATCTCTAGCAAACACATGTATTTTCTTTGAATATTTATTTTGATACAAGGAGTGCAAGTTTTTTATTTGGCAACACAAATAAATAGGAGATTGTGACTTCTGAACTTTGTAACTTAAATTGTGGTAGTTCTGGTTTTCAACTATGATATGATTTGACAGATGTATGATAATCATATTTAGCTTTAAGGGAATAATCCTGCCACCTCATAGCAACCTTAGAGTAATTCATTAACCTCTTCAGGTAGGATAGGTTTAAAAGGCAGATGCTGAAATTGGACTTTTGCTTTGTTTTTTAACAGGTACGGTTATATGCAAGGCCTGATGCAATCCGAAGAGGATCAGGGGACTATGCTCTAAATATTACAAGGAGACTCATTGAGTTTTATGAAGATTATTTTAAAGTGCCCTATTCTCTGCCAAAATTAGGTAAGATTTCCCAAAGAATGTGCAGTTAACTCAGAAATGAGGGATTAAGTCAGCTATTTTAAAGGAATGTAATGTATTGGATTTCAAGTTAAATGTTTGGGTTAATTAGGAGGATCAGTAAGTAAGAAATTTTCCCTTGTGTAGGAAGGGAAGCCAAACTATGCTTTCTCCAACCTGGAACTGAAAGGAGCAGGAAGCAGTCAGTATTTACAATTGTTAGACAATGACAGAGAACCTGAGACCTTTCACTGATAAGAAGGCTGGGTTTTTCTTTGTTTTTTCGGTGTTGTCTGTTTTGGTCCTTACTCATATGAGATAGCCAGTGGAAGGTATTTGTTCTGTGATACTTGTACCTTGGTGCCTCAACCTTAAATGGGGAACAGAAAGGAATATATTTGTAGAAATTGGCAACCTGGAGTAGTGTAAGACTGTTTTTTCTTTTTTTTTTTTTTTATGGCTCATACGGCTTATTAGTGATGATTAGTAAACAAGCTTTTTGTCGTGTTGTTTATTGAAAAAATTGCTGTGAATTTGTTTTACTGTGACCTAGATGTAAATTCCATAAATTTCTATTATTTTTAAAAAATAGTTTCTTCTCAACCTCCCTTTCACCACAATCAGTTGGTCTCCTGCTCATTTAAATACTTTCCACAGTATTATTACACCCTCCCTCCTTTGGAGCATGTTTGATAAAGATTCAGAAAAGCCTATTGCTCAGCAGCAGGAAGAGAGCATGTATTTGATCAGAAGTGTTAGAGTTGGAACCACAGGTGATCCTCCCAGGAAGTCAGGGTTTATTTCATTAAATCCCTTGCCTGCTGAGTAGGTTTATTGGACTTACAGATAATGGTGTAGGAGATAGATAATGTAATTGATGTTTCTAGATGAGGGTATGGCATGAATATTTTTATAAGTACATTGTGGCATTTATTTCTTGGTGTCTTTTAATAACAGGTTACAGGCAGTGTTCTCCTAGGTAAATATGCTGATGGGTTGAACAAGCATATGGCATATTTAAGTATACACAGAATTTCCGTGTATACTTTCATATATGTCTTCAAGTGTGTTAATTATGTTTTGTAAAGGAAATTCTTGGCTTAAAGGGCCAAAAATTTAGAGGGGGGCAAAATAATCAAGAACCCGTTGAATAGAAAAGGTGAACATAGAACGGTTTTGGTTGAGCGGTATCTTAAGGATCATTTAAACATCCAAACATCGTTACTTCAGGTAGTTTATTGAGAATACCAGCTGGCAGCAGTGCTAGTAACTGTATCTGCTTCAGAGTATCTCTCAAAATTGCAACATGTGGTCTTTAAACCCAACATGCTATATCCATTGTCATTGTGCTGTGGCATATCTTTTAAAAATATCTCATTGTAAGTGAATATATTCCAGTTTGGATCTTTTTGGAACAGAATGGGAGGAATAGTCACAAGTAAAACTGTATTTTTTCATCAAATATTTGCAGTAAAATTGTTAATAGGTAATACTGTGTGAAGACTTTAGCCATTCAGTAGTGATACTATGAAAAGAATTACTATAGAGAATAATTTTTATAATACAGTAAGGTTGAATTTATTTAATGTAAATACAGGAAGAAAAATTTCTAAACTTGGTGAAGTAAATATTTTAAAATTATTATTTATTTATTTGCATATTAATACAGGCATATTTGTTCCAGTTCATCCAAACACTGATTGCTATGTTTAGGCATGTGCTGGTGTCTTTAACCTGAAAGAACACTGAATTTTTATTTTTGTTTTAAACTTGAAAAAAAATTCAAAGTTTAGAAGGTTAGGGACAGTAGTCTGATGTGTGAATAGAAGGACTAAAAATGGTAATACTGTAATCTCTGTAATACTGTAATGATAGGGATTTTGCAGTAGTATTGAAGAATTTCCCAAATGAAAACACAAAACAGCATTAGCGATAGCAATGGAAAAAGCATGTGCATCAGGTAGATGTGTTGATACTGAAAATGCACCTGGGCTCTCCAAAAGCTTAGGACTCATCTGATTTACTGCTGTCAGCACTGCAAAGGATTGAGTACTTTATAAAGGTTTTAAGAAAAATGAGCATGTTTTCTTTGGCTGGGCATTTCAGAAGTCTTTAATTTCACTTCTAAATGTGAAAGTGGGAGTGAAAAATGAAGAATGTACTTTGGAAAGCTTTTTAATGTCAACAGTTGTATAGAAAATGTTCTGTTTCAAACATAGATTTTTAAAAAAAATTGTTTCATGTACTTTGCAGTTCTACCAGGAAGAAACTTAACTGAATGTAATTATTGAAAGCACGATTTATGTTTACAAAATAATTTTATTGCAATACTGAAATGGAGGTGCTGTACTGGCTATTGAGTGAGACATTTTTAGTGTTAGTGGTGTCTGTGGGGCTGTCTGTGTGTGTTAGAGTTGGAACTACAGGTGATTGTCCCTGGACAAGGGACCTGCCACCTTTGGCAAAACACTTTGTCATCTATGTGGTCATCCATTTGAACTCTCTGTATGGTAGGAGTATCTGAGGACATTTAGGCTCTTTGGGTGTGTTGCTATGTCAGAAAGATCGGTGTTCATTTGTTCACTTCTGAGTCATTGAGGTCCATTTCCAAGGCATTTGAAACTAGTGCTCCTTACCTGAGTTTATAGTACATCAGCCAGTGTTCTCTACAGGAACCAGTTCCTCCTGTTGCTCTTGACTACCTGCCTGGTGGTGACCAGGCTTTCTTGCCATGCTTACATGCAATCAGGTGGCTGTGGCTAAGATTTTTTTGCATCTTATATGGTCTGTACTGCCTTCTGAATGCACTGTAGAAGTCGATTTGTTTTCCAATGGATGTGAATTCTGGTAATGAATGTGAATTGGGAATTTCTCTAACTAGAATTAACAATTTCCACAGTTAAAAGTTCTACCTAGCATGTACGTCTCTGCTTTTTCTTCCTGTGTCATACTCTGAAATGGAAGATGCTTGTGTAAGGTTTCAAACCAGTAATTCTTATATGAATTTCATTTATGAAAAATAAATCATGTCTTTTAAAAAAGACCTAGATTTTTCCAAGACTAATAATAATAATAATAATACTACCATTGTAAACATTGGTTACAGTGGTGGGTAGATAAACGATTGAATTTTATTTAATCTAAAAAGATATGCAGAAGGGTTTCTAATTATATTCCTATGGCTAGCAAATACAAAATTTTTCTGTATTTATATCACATAGTTATTTTTAATCCTGTTTGCACTGCACAAAAAAACCTGTTTTGTATGCATAGAGCTTTTTCTTATGAGGGTGTTTGAGACTGGAAAGGTCTTGAATTTTTCCCCCTGAAGGCTTGACCAGTTGCTGTTTTGAAGTGCACAGAGCTTAGAAATTTAAAAACAAAACAAAACCAAACAGAAGAACCACCTTAAAAGAGAAGCTTCAAAGGTTGAAGTCACACTATGGGGAATGAAAATGTAGTCAAGCCCTCTTGCCATGTGGACAGCTGTGATTCTTTAGTTGTAAATGGTTTGAGGTGAAGGGGCTGACCTGAAGCAAGACTTCACTTCATGTGGGGTCACGTGAGAGTGGAGTAGAGTGACAGAATCCCCTCCCTCACCCTGCTGGTCACGCTGCTTTTGATACAGCCCAGATTGGCTCATGTCCAGCCTCTCCTCCACCAACACCCCGAAGTGAAATACATTTTCAGACTTCTTAAAGTCCTTTTCTGTAGGTTTGCTGTATAGTAAACTTTGTAGGTTCATCTGATACATCTTTGTCGTTACTATTTGTTGGTTTTTTTTTTCCTTTACAGGTGTGGTTGGGGTACTAATTACCTGCTTCATGCAAAAATTTTATTGTTTTGTTTTCATTATGCTGCATAAAACACTTTGAAGTTTGAATGCAGAGTCTCAGAAAATGATTTCCCAAGGGATTTAGTGAACATGCTGCACAGTGGAAGGCAAGATTGGACCATTAACATTTGCTCATGGAGTATTTTTGGAGGATTCAGTTTTTAAAGTATGTCACTGAAGAATTTAAACTCTTTCTTATGATATAAAAAATAGCCATTAGAATGAAGAAATTTATCAGGCGAATGTTCCCATTCTGATTTTTAAAAGAAAAACCCATTGGCCAGAGGGTTGATGTAGTAGCCTCTGTTTCCAAAAATTAGATGCAAGTACCTTAGGTTTATGTTAGAACTGCATGTCTTTAAAATAATACCCTAAAGACCATAGCCCATCAATTGCAGCTGTGGGGAAAGGTGCATGAAATAGAATGAATGTCATGATAGCAGATTCTATCCAGGCGGGGGGCCTGTAATGACATAAAGACCACAAAAAGACTGTATTTCTTATGAAAAAAAACCTTCATAAAAGAGAGTCTCTTTTCCCTTAGTGAACTAAAAAAATGATTATTCCAAGGATAGTAACTAACTAAAAATCTCAAATTTTGTCTCTTTGTGTTTGTCAGTGAGGAAGTAAACAATAGATGGAAGGAAGAAGAGTGTTTTGATAGTTTCATTTTAATTCTTCTTTTTTTCTTTCCGTTCTTTTAGTATTAGTTAATAAAGTTTTTGTTATCTTTAAGTTTTAGAGCCTGCTTTGTCCTTTCTCCTAATCATATCTCACAGCAAGTAAAAAGTAAACTGCTACAAAAATAGTGCATTAGCTAAGAAAACTCAAAAAATTAGCGAACGTAAAACCATTACATAAATTAGTGTTTCCGCCCAGTTTCAAACTCAAACCATCACACTCATGTACCTCTGTTCCATTCCCTTATGGTTGACAGTGAGTATTTTGGTGAGAGAGAACTGCTGCTGCCTGGTGCAGTGTAAGTCATTGCAGGCCCAGAGAAAAACTGTTGAGATGCTGTTGTTATGTTAGCCAGGTGACTTGCTGTGAGCACTAGTGATTAACTGTTCATTTTGATTTAAGTGCTGTACTATTAGCTTGGCTCTTGGACATGCTCCTAATCTATTCATTGCAGTGTTGCCTTCTGCCCTGCTTGATCTTCCATCATCTCCATCAGCAGTTCTTGTGCTACTGCTTTCTTCCCCTTCGTTTGACCTTCCTTCTGTCTCTGGTGCTCCTTGTAGGGTGAACCTCCATGTAGTTGCCTGCATGCTCTGCTTAAGTTATGCTAAAAGTTTCAAAATTCTACTGTCATGCTTTCTCTCTAGCAAGGTGAGGCTTCCTGCCACCTGTCCAGCTCTGAACTGAAATTTCTGTACGACACCAAGCAAGATAGCTTGCTTTTTCTTCTCTGTCAGTAAAATTAAAGCATTAATTAGTACTTCTGGAATGGGGAAGGGTGGGAGAGCAGTCACTAAGAACTTGATACATGTGCCTAAACATAATTAACTGGTACTGTTAAATGCCATGGGATATCGTGAGAACTCGTAGCTAATGTCCTGCTGGCTTTCAGATGAGATTCTGTTGGGCCATGGCTGGCCCATACCTGACAGTGTCACATGGATTTATTGTTTTTTGATAGCTTTGAACATATCAGTTGGAGCTATCACCCATGTTTAGGCAGCAGAGTTGAAGCCTGCAATTTTCTTTGACCAACTGCTTGAAACAAGCATAATGCTTCTGCACACAGAGGACTATTTGTTGATACAGATCATTTCTACACAGAGAAACTGTGTCACTTCTTCCCTTTGGGGTGTAGTTTTGGCATGCAAGGGCTTTTTTTTTTTATTAATTTCTAAGCTGTGAGCACTTCAAAACAGAAACTGGTCAGGACACCAGGGGGAAAAATTCCAGCTCCAGCCATAGGGAAAAGCAATGTATTTTCTCAGAACAATGCTTTGATATAGAAAAGGAACTGTGAATTACTAAACTGAAGCAAACCACATAGGAAATCAATCCATAGTATGATGTTAACAAAGAAGGGAAAAAATAGTCATCACTTAGGACTTACTCTTACTATATTACTCTAAACTGTTTCACATGATAAACCAATTATTTTCAGTAATGAGATTAATACGGCTCACAATGGGCATTCTGACAGGTTTTGGAAGTTTGTTAAGGGGTACCTGATCTCTGTTGCATTAGCGTGGCAAGTCTGATATTGTTTGCAGGAGATGGGAAATGTTACATATAGGAATAAAGTAGCCTTATATAGAATAAACGTGAATAGGCCCTGGTGGAAATAATCCTGTTCTGAATGGAATGTTTTCATTATGTTGTGATTTCCCTTCCCTCTGAACTGTGACATGAATAGAATCCATACCTCTCAGATAAGGAAAGTGTCCAGACAGGAGTATTATTGCCAGTAGTAGTTCAGTCAGCCCATAGTAAAAAGAAGCTGACCAAGTCTGACAGTGTCCCCACTGGCTACTTGGCTAAATCAGCTTGGCTTTTAAATGAGTAATTAAAAAAAAAGAAAAAGAAGAAAAAGGGAAAAACCACCTGAGAGTGATGCTGTTATGAGAGGGTAATAGGATGTGGGATTGTGGGAGATTCCCTGGAAATGTCAGGGTTGTTTTTGAGCCAGGAGAATCCTTCATCTGAATGTAAATAGATTTTTCCCAAGCTGCTCTTCAGTATGTCATTTAAGCAGTTAGTACCAGTGTGGAAGTGGGTGCACTGAATTTCAGCAGTGTCTATTCTTAGTTCTCTACCTTGTGAGAAACACAGATGCCTTCAGAAGATGATGCATTTTATCATGAGTTAGGAGAAATAAATCTTGGCTGAGAATGAAATCTTGATACTTCTGTAGGATTTATAAAATAGGGTAGGATCTTTGACAGACACAGAAACCCCATAGAAATTATAAGAATCACCAGAAAACTGTGTGAACTTCTACCTGGTATGAGATAGTTAACTGCCTAAAAGCACATGAATACAAAATATTTTTTACACAGCTGTGACTGAAGTAGTTTTCATTATAGTTCCTTTCACTTGCCTGAGCAGAGCTCTCATACCTGATTGACCATGTCCAGCTTTTGAACTAATTTTTTTTTTTTTTAAGAAAGGCTACAGAACAATTTTAATAACCTGGTAGATTAGAGAGTCAAGAGGGTTCATCAGAGACTTTGACCAGCAGCTGAGACCTTTTATACCAGCAACTGTAGCTTTATTTTAAAGGAGTGTGTGTAGGAAAAGCTTAGGCCTGTGGTTCACAATGAACTTCATGTTTGTATAGGCATTATGAGGAGTAGTTTTTATTATAGGATAGGGTCTATATGTCATTAGGATACTGTGTTACTTTCTGTGCATATGGCACTATGAAAGTTACCATGCAAAGCTCAGAGCTACATGGCAGAAAAACAAATACAAAAGGGTTTGGATAAAAGGTAAATGATATCATTGTGGATACTGTGGTAGATTTAGATGGTGCTCAAGAAAAGGAGTGTGTGAATCCTTGGGCAGTGTTTAGGAAGATTGGATTGCAGTAGAATGTGCTAAACCATGAATGTTTTTCTTTTGAAAATTATACCTATAGCATTCAGTTTGGATGAAGTAGGTAATGCAGTTGATCTACATCAATTAGAGTACCAAGGAGAAAGTAATGGCCTTTTCTCTCAGAATTGAGGTAGAAACCTGATACCATCTATGTCTAAAATAGGACGGCAGTGTTACATAATCTGCTCAAGTATGTTGTCTTATGGTGGAAAAGGAAGTGGCTGTTGTTGACCTAATAAAACGTATAGTCCTCCTATGCAGTCTTATATTCTGGGCATTATTTAAACAGCACCTTCAAGAGAACTGTATATTTACAAACAAAGCTAATGAAATAACATGTAATGGACTAACGTGTTCATAATGACAGTATTTGAGTAAATATAAACGTTTACTGCTGACTTGCTTGATTATCTGTAATTTTGGTTCATAGTCCTATGATAAACTTGAAATAATTTCAAGTTCAATTCATGAAGGTTCCAGTTTTCATTTAACCTTGCAGTTTCAAATGGAAGGAGGGTGAACAAGGATACTTGTGACTCCTGTTTTTTCTGTCTTCATATGTGAAGTAGAGGATGTCCTGCAGAGTGAAACTCTGCAAAATCAAAGTGTTGTGCTGGTGAGGAAAAAAAAAGACAGATTATAGGACTGTCCACATCAAACACTGACACAACACAGTGTTCACTCAGACTTTTTGTTTAGTATGTGCAGTTTGAGTACAGGTCAATTCTATTATTTTTTAAGAATTTTTGGTGTGAATTGATTGAAACAGGTAGTTTTACATACTTCAGCAGCAGCAGCAATAATATTTTCCACTAGTATTCTCTTATTCAGCATTGTGTTTTTTGGCCTCCCACATTTGATTTGAAAAGTGAAGACAGCTCAGTTTCAGGCTGGACTCAGAAACAAGTTCAAATGAGTCTAAGAGGAACTATAAATCAATACAAAGGAATCTTTTTTCCCATTCCTGTCTAAAAACGTGTTCTATACCAGTTTTAGCCCTGCCTAGTGTTGTGCTTGCTATGCTATGAACCCTATAGTTGCTGTTGTTGGATCTCCAGCCCTGGAAGAGGTAGTGTCATGACAATGTTCAGAGTCGTATTTCAGAAGCACAATTTTATTTAGCCTGAAAGTCGTACTATAGCCTATTTCCTTGGTCAAGACAGGCAGGAAAGTCTTAAAAGACATTTTTCCTGCATCTCTCCCTCACCGGAGGCACTTAGATCTTTTTAGGGTTTGTAACTCCTTGCCTTCCTTCTCTTATGGTAAGCCTACTGTTTAAAGAGTTAGCAAATTGATTTAGGATGCTTAACTGTAATTTCAGAGCTAATCTGTACCTTCTGCCACATATTCAAAGTCTCTGAGTGGCTGGGATGACAACTTCCATGCAGAAAGACTAAAATGAGATTTTAACAATACTTGCATTGTGTTGTTCCTTTTGCATAGGTAGCAATTGTTTTCACAGCAATTTCAAAAATCCTGCCATCAGTTTCATGCTGATTATTAGGACCTTAAGAAGGATGTGAATTTATTTATTTTTCTTATCAGTATCATTGCTAAAAATAAGTAAGAAGAAGGACAATTGGGTTTTGGTTTTTTTTTTCCCTTTTTTTCCCCTCCCCTGCAGCACTGAAGAAGTGTTCCTGTTAACTCTCCATGTTTTCAGTTTTAGAAGGATTGTGCTCTTTTGGGGTAGTTTGTTATACTCTCCAGATGGTATTGTGACAAAGTTTGTTTTCCATTAGATGCTGATTTGAGGGCAGCAAATATATTAAATTGAGAAACAGAAGTTTCACTAGGCAAAACTGATGATAAAGCACTTTGCCCACTGCCTCACTTAAACCGATTTGTATTTGGCTTTGCTTATTTTCTTATACTTGTTTTGAAATATGAATGTATGTATTTTAAAATGTTACCTATTCACACATAATGTAATGCCAAGGTCATTACAACTCCATAATTGTCCCTACTAAGAACATTCTTCTTCACTATGAACCTTGTGCCGTAAAGAAAATAGATGAGGGAAGTACACACACACACACACACACACACACTCAAAGTAATCTAATTAATATTCTTCCTAGTAAATCTAAGAGATATGCATTACTGGTGCAGTGAGAGTCAGAAAAAAGTTACCACTTACTGAAAATTTCCTGAGTATTAGAAACAGTTAAAGATCTTTATGTAGATGTATAAAAATGAGCTTTCACATCTTACTTCTGAACTGTAAAAAAACCCTATAAATACAGATGTAAAGAAGATATATTTTCATATATCAGCACAGAGCATGCGAAGTTTCTTTCAAGAGATTATGACAGTGTCTTGAAAAGATCATAACACGTTAAAGTGGGAGTTAAGTAGGCCAAAGATTTCTGTTCTTACAAAAGATGTGAGAAGGTGTATAGCTACTGAACTGAATAAACCTATTGCTGCTGGCTAGATTCTGCTGGCTTAGTTATAAACCTTCCACCTGTACTAGCTAGTTTCTTGAAGCTACTGAAATTCAAAGGGATGTATGTGCTTACCTTTTATTGCTTTTGCTAAGGATATTGTAACTGAAAAATATCCTAACACAATTATGCTAGGTTTGCAGTTCCATGCCTGAAGCAGCTTCATTTTTACATTATGGAAACCAATGATTTTCAGTGTAACGATGAAAATATTAAGATGACTGAACAACTTTAATTTAAACAAGTAAATTACCATTGTGCATTTCCCCCTCGCCCCACCTTGCTTCCTGTGTGCTGGCAAGCTTCTTAAGATGGTATATGGACATTGAAAGAATAATTTAATTAAAATTCCGTGGAGATCTCTGGTAGGTACTGCTAAACTTGCTTTTCCCCCTGTTCTCTCTTGTTGTATGTGAATTCTCCTTTTCTTTTCTCTTTTCTTTTCTTTTCTTTTCTTTTCTTTTCTTTTCTTTTCTTTTCTTTTCTTTTCTTTTCTTTTCTTTTCTTTTCTTTTCTTTTCTTCTAATTTATTTAAATGCCATCTGCTTGTGTATTTAAACCATAACATTTCCAGATTCAGGATCAGTTCTGTGAAGACTGCGATTTCTGTCGCTCTCTCTGATTCTTATCAGTAACACTTCTAACAAAGCTGTCCTCGTGAAGATGTATATTTGTCATAGTGATAGCACACTTCAGGAAGTGTATTAAGCTAAAACAACTCCCACTGTTCAATGAAAAAATATGTTCCTTGTCATAAGCTACTGCTCACTGAAATTAAACTTGGTCAATATTTTAGTCTAGAAAAATCCAGTAGCTTTTTCTTCTTAGAGTGTTTGGCACTGCTGCATGTTGTTTTGCTTTTGTAAGTTACTGGGCAGTTGAATCCTGAAGTGGGTGGGAGCGGGAGGGAAGGGGACAGGTGCACAAATGAACTTAGAAATGGATTCTGGAGACCCTTGTCATAAGTTTCTGCAGCTATTGTGTCTCTCTTGGGGGCTTAGATAAATCTTTAGAGACTGTTTCCAAATAGTCCCTGAGTTTGTGGCTTTGTAATTGATCCTGAGCTCTGCAGCAATAGGGAACTTACCCATGGAATGGATCATGCCAAAAGACTTCCTGGTATGTATTTTATTCAGCAGGGGCTTTGGTCTATCACCACCACTATGACACTAGGTTTCCTTTTGAAGTCATGGGAGATGTTTCCATGGTTGTTATAGTACCTAAGCACATTGTAATCACTGTTTACATGTAATGCGTTTGCAAATGGAGAAACACCACAGTTCTGTTGTCCTATTTAGATGCTCAGCTGAAAGCCAAAGAGTGCTAAGAGATGAGGGCAGGCAGATGTTTTGCTGGTCAGGCATGTATTAAGTGTTCAGTTGTCAGATAGGATTTGAGTATGCATTGAGACAGTTGGCTGCTGGAACTTGCATCCTTTCATGGTTAAGTATTGATGATTCATGGGAGAGACATACAAGTGACTTCAATATTTTCTTCTTTAAAGTTGGTCTGAGATGTGTTCTTCCTAGGGTGCTAATTCTCAGGTGTGGAAATATATATAGCTTCATAAAACTGTCAGCCATAACTTAGATACATAGAAAAATGCATTATATGTCTTTTCACTGGTAATGTAAAAGTTAATTCCTAGGCATCTTTTCTCCATATTCTTGAAATGTTTTAAGCTTTGCTTCCTCTCTTAAGGTAATCACAGACAATTGAATTTTAAGAAGCAGGCTGTTACTCAATAACAAAGACATGCATTAGAAATGCAGTTTTATGCTTCATGCCATATCTCCAGGATTTTCTGTAGAAACCATACAACAGTTTCAGATTAAAAGGGTCTCTGAATTGTACAAGTTACGATTGATAACACAGTGATCTTATGTAGCTCTTAATAAAACCTGCCAAAGACAAGAATGTTGCCAAGCGATACTGAAGGATATTTGAAATTGCTCTAAGTCATTCAGAGTAATAGTGAACAGACAGCTTTCTGTAATGCTTATATTGTATTTGGGGACAGCTGGATGGAAGTCCAGCCCAGAAAAATTCACTATTTTATCTTTGTTAGTCCATTTCTTGGGGAAAAAAAAAAAAAAAAAAACAACCAAAAAACTTGCTCTTTGCAATCAAAATACAATTACTTTGTGACAGCTTTGATGTGAAGTATAAAATGGTCAAATCTAAGTACACAGCTGAAGGATAATTTAATGTTCCAATAGTGAAGTGCAGAAAAATAATGTTACAAGTGAGTAAAATGTAATTTTAAACATTAAAAACAAATCTTCCTACAAGTAGTTCTAACCTCTTGAAATTTTACATATACTTGTCTGTGAATGTTCCTTTAATATTAATCTGTCTGTTCAACCATATATCCTGGCTGTACTTTATGATAGTAGGCCTATAAAGACTGTAAGAACAAGTATCTATAGATAAAATTCCGGTCAGCAGATGCCAGACTTTTATGGAGGCTCTCCCAAATTATAGTTCCCACCTTTCTGCTGTCATATATAACAGGTGTAAGTCTGATCATGGAACCAAGAAGTGTGCATCGTGGGATAAGGAATCTGGGAATAGAGAGCCTTACAAGCATGTGATGGCTTTGGAAATGTGGATAATGAGAAAATTGGGTGTGCTGGTTTTTGCTGGTATAGAGTTAATTTTCTTTTGGTGGCTGGTGTGGGGCTGTGTTTTGTATTTGTGCTGAACACGGGGTTCAGAACACAGGGATGTTCCTGTTATTGCTGGGCAGGGCTTACCCAGAGCCAAGGCCTTTTCTGCTTTTCATGCTACCACACTGGTAAGGGGACTGGGGTGCCTGGGAAGTTGGGAGGAGACACAGCCAGAACATGTCACCCAAACTGACCAAAGGGGTATTCCAGACCATGTGACATCATGCTCAGTATATAAAGTGGGGGGAAGAAGGAGGAAGGGGGTGACGTTTGGAGTGATGGGGTTTGTCATCCCAAGTCACTGTTATACCTGATGGGGCTCTCCAGGTGGAGATGGCTGAACACCTGCCTGCCCATGGGAAGTGGTGAGTTCATTCCTTGTTGTGCTTTGCTTATGTGCACAGCTTCTGCTTTCCCTATTAAACTGTCTTTATCTCAACACACACGTTTTCCAGCTTTTATTTTTCTGATTCTCTCCCTGATACCACTGGTAGGGGGAGTGAGCTACTCTGTGGTGCTTGGCTGCTGCTTGGGGTTAAATCACAACATTGTGGCAGTTTTCAGGCTCTTATCTGTGGGTCCCATGGAGAAGATGGGTCCTGTTCTCACTGGTTGGCCCTCATTTCAGAAGTCTCCTGACCTTTTTCTAGTTGACTCCTCTACTTGCAAATCACCACTGCAGTTCTTTTTCATAAGATCCAAGAAAGATCAGACAAGCAGACTGTCCTACATGCAGTTTTATAAGACATTAACTTTAATGGTGTAAAGTAGTTTTCTTCCCTTTGATTTTTTGGAGGTTATTTTTAACCAGCTCTTTGCAGAGAACTGTTTTTCAGGCTGGTCCCACAGTTGAGCTGCACTGCTGAGAAGCTGCTGCTGACTGGGCTATCCAGAACTTCTTAAGTCACGTCTGCTGCCAGTATGCATGAAACTATAACCCTGGAAGATTATAGTCACAGATGGTACAGCAGCGTAAAGCTACGTGTAATTCCGAAGTAACTTGTAACATTCTAGTGTATGTTGTGTTTGTTATCAAAATCAGGGACCTCAGCCTCAGAAAGGCCCTGATTGCTGTCAGCAAAATAAAGGTGGCAGAGTCAACCCACTTAGAGAGAAAGAACTGTCTTATACTCTACCACTAGCAGCTCATTTCCATTATTCAAGTAGTCTATGAGTAAAAGTTGACAGACACAGAAGCTGTAAAATTGTTTCCCTTCAATATTCATATTTAGGAGGAGGGCTCCTATAGAGAGGTAATAAGACTAGAGATAACATAAATGTCTCTTCATATCAAAACTTTTGACTCAACAAGCAAGCTGTTTTATATTTTGGGGGGTAATTCCATGCAGAACCAGTCTTTTGACAGCATATTCTTTGATCTGTTAGACTGGTGAGCTTCACTGAAACTCATATTAACACTCTCAGCAGGGAATTTGCCTTCACTGCACATCCAGGATCAAGGCATTTTGACCTAGGGATTATGAACAAGTCCAGGTGGCGCAGTGTTATTCCATCTTTGTGTGAAGATGGAAAATTTCTGATAATGTTGCTATTGGTTCATGGTATTAAAATGCAGAACCACTCAGGTATATTTAAAAGCTTTTTTGAATGTCTTTATCCATCTGTCATCACCTACAAAGGATAGCAACTTTCTTCAAGTTGCTAAAACCTCATTTGTGATGCAGATCTATATAGAACTGGATTTAGATAAACACTCACATGTGAGTGGGGTCTCTTCAGTAAGACATCTTTCCTTTATCCTAACATTCTGGCACCTTGTTCTTCCTTGAACTAAGCATGCTAGTGAAAGATGTGTCATAGAAAGGTAGTAAATTTTCATTTGTTGGTGTTGTTCCCTCAATACATGTTAATGATTTTTTTGTCAGTAGCTCTATGTCTCATGCTCTGATGGAGAAATTGCACGAGTACATTCCTCTCATATACAATTCCTTCTTTTCCAATGACTGACACTTTTCTAGAGGTGTGTGTGGAGTACCCCAGTAAAGGAAAGGCATCTTCTTCATCCTCTCACAAATCTGTTATAGGGGGAACATTCTCAAAAGCACAGACCATATTGCATTTCTTTCAGCATGAATAGGTTGCATTTTTGGTATAATCTATATTACAAAGTTGCACCTGTAAAGATTCTTTCTTTCTTATCTTAGCAGATTTGGTGAAAAATGAAACAGCAGATGCACACACTGGATTTCATAATAAAGAAATATTAGAACCTTGGCTTACACATTTCTTTATGCTTTTCACTGAGTTTTACTTCAAAATCTAATCATAATATTTTCTCATTTTTGCTGTCTTGGGGAGGATTGACTGTATAGACTGAGTCCTGAGTATCATTATTATAGTGCTGATTGCCTTTGTTATCCTTTTCTGGTCTTTCTGTGTGTGCCATTTTAGGATGGCAAACAGTTTTCTCATTTATACATTACACTTCTCTGTGGTGTACTTTGTTTTCCAGACTCAGTTAGCAGGAAGCTGAAGCTGAATCCTGTACCTGATTGTTTAAAACTACCATCTGAAATTTACTTCAGGTTTAAAAATTACTTGTGCTCAAAATGTAATGAAATTTTAATGGGTTTTAGAAGCATGCTAAGATTTGTATTCTTTAAAAAGATTTTTTTCTGTAGCAGTTAAAATAGAGATGAAAAAGGATTTTTTCCCATCCATTATTTATCTCACCTGAAGTCACACATTATGACATTTGGTATTACGGATTTACTTGGACTTCATCAAAAGTTTGGTTTGTGAGGTGGACTGAACAGTTGAATCTGTGCGTACTAGCTTCTCTACACTACTGTGTTAACTTCTGCATCCCTGCCGAGGTGATTGTGAAGGCAGTGTAGTTGTAGTACTTAACAGCATATAAATAACCTTTTGTTTACCTTCTCTGCTCTTGACATTATTTTTATGTCCACTGGAGCTGTTCTAACATTGAACCTATCTCTCCATCTTTAAACTCTATTACAGCAATCTTTGCTTGACATCTTCCTTTCATGTTTCTATACATTGTGATGCGCATTGAGATGGGGAATCCCAGGTGCTCTTAGACTAGAAATTCAGTATGTGTTTGGAAAGCTGCCAGGAGCTGGGATGAGTTGCAGATTTGAGAATCAATATGAACTGCCTGACTTTACATGTAGGCTACCCACTGGTTGTCCTTGGTACTCAGTATGCATACTTGATTTATGTTTTAAACAGGATGACACCAAAATATATACTTTAAGAAGATGATTTCAAATATAACGATAATGTTCTGTATGCTTGATCTTAAAAGGTGATGCCTCATCTAGGCCTTGAGTTTATCGTAAATCTGATTTAGAATGTTTTTATTTTATTTTTAGACATTTTATTCAATTGGATCAGACTTTATTGTCTTCCTTTATGCTTCTTTTAGATGTTGATGTAATTAACAGAAGTTAATTTCTTTTCCTTTCTTGTTTACTACCCAAAGCAAAAATATAGTACAATTTTAGAAGACGAGATTGGGGAGCTTTTGTAGGCTGTATTTATATAGACAAAAAACATGAGCTTTGAATATACAATTAAGGTATAGTATATGATCAGTGCACATGGGTTTGTGCTTAAATTTCCCATTACTGCATACAAAAACTTACGTAAAACATATTGAGATCAGAGTACTTCAATTTTTTTTGTACTCATCACTATTGATTAATGTACGATGCTCCTAATAGCACATTTGTGTATTGTGGGCTGCCTCAGCTAGGTTGTAATTCCATCAGCTATCATCAATCAAACATGGCTAGGCACAACCAGAGTTTGTATGGAGGCTGTCATGTTGGGAAAACAGTCTTTTAATTCAGTTGATGTTCTGCTTCTGACCAAGTCAATTCTTCTTTTGCAATAGGATGAAATAAACCCAAGGAAATCCTTCACCATGTCAATGCCTTAAAATAGTTGCCCATTTGGTGAGGTATAAATGTAGATACTTACATTTGGCGAAATTTCTCCATAGTGTAAATTGTGTTTGTGTGTCAATGATTCTCCCACAGCTAAAATCCCATTAAGCCAAAACCTCTTCAGAATAATAAGTGAAGTGATTAAGTCAACATCAAAGTGCTATAAAATGTCATCACTCACCTAAATTCTATAGTTCAGATAAAATATAATTTGTAGTGTTACTTTTTCTTCAATGAAATATTATTGTCAGATGCCCAGAATTTCTATATGTTGTCTCTTGAATATATATAGGATAGAATATGAAATGAAAGTCTTGTGTTGTGCTATAAGTGTCAGAATCCATTACATCCTATATATATTTTCATATGGTGATGGGTAAGGCTGGAAGAATATCTTTGTGACCAGAAATATTTGACATTATGAAGTACAATGGCTATGAGGTTGCAGATTTTATAAGGGCTTGAAAACTAGATTTATTAACAGTGTTGCTTAAGAGATTTTCTGGAATAGGGAACATTAGTGTGTAGAGTGATATCCAAACATGTTAAAAATATTCCCACCGAATAATAATTGGAAAAAAATTAGTGTATTTTGTGGTTAAAAATAATGCTAAGAATTTTTGGTTTTCAAATAGCAGTAGACATTTTTGGAAGAAATGTAGTTTTAAGATGTATCCAGTGTTTTGGGCCTGTTAACTGGCATGCCCTCAATGGACATTGAAAATAGCTATTTTTTTTCTGTAAGACCATAATAGAAGAGGAAGAGCTGTGCAGCCCTATTGATTCAAATGAATAATTTGTCAATGGAGATTTCAATCCAGGAGCTATTTCAACAAGTTTTTTTTTAAATTTAAGTACATGATTATTTTTTGCTGACTCAAACATAACATGTTTAAGTACCTCATTGCCCTGAACTTTTAAATGCATAACTGGGAGATGCTAACAGATGATTTGTATCTGCAGTGGTATTAAATGTACAGAATGTTTGGTAGCTAACAGATGTCAATATCAATGTGCTTACAGAAGAAATGTTTAAGATTCATAGAATAAAATATAAATAAAGAAAAAGTTGAACTAGATGCAATACATATTTTTACTTGCAAAAGACTTTACTTTTGAACAGACATGTAAACTGACCTTTTCAGCATTGACTGAGCTGAGGTTTATAATTCATAAGAATGGAAAAAAACTCAGGTGGCAGGTAATGGTTTGCAATTGGCTACAGTAAGCTTTCATGGCAAAAACATGACCAGTACTTAGAAGGAATTTTCAGACACCTTTTTCCTGATACCTGGTTGCAGAAGAAACCATTTTTCAAATTTTCTTCAGTAGGAAAGAAGAATTTTGTGGAATATTTCACTTAGTGGAAGGTGCTTCAGACCAAGTTTGCTTTCATTTGTGTTTGATGGAATTTTTCATATGGATTTCAGTCCTAGATTTTCAGTTGTGAGTAATCGTTTCCTCTCAGATTGGTAGCTGATTTCCTGCATTGCCTGCATGACAAGTAAACTACAAATTATATTGAAGTGCATGTACAGTTCATAAAAAGGTGTTCTTCTAATACCTATATCACACTGTTAGATTTCCAGGAGTACTAACATTTGTGCTGGCACATGGTACAACTGGTTGGGGTCACCTTCTCACCCATCATCTGCCTGAGGAATATCTGGCTCGTTTGGACAGCATTTCAGTGTAGTATGGCTCTGTACAACACTCTGCATCAGGATTTTCCCACCCTGGAAATACAAATATCATTAGCAAGAGTAACAGAGCAGCAAGCCTTTTCATCGTCACTTGGGTTTCCTAGAAAATACTGCCTTAAGGACCAAATCGTAGGTTACTCAAATGTAAATTCAAATTAAAGAAAAAATCAGTTTGCTTTCCAGAAGAACTCTTCACTTGTGCTTTTCAATCCATGGTCTCTTTTTGAGTTCACAAAACTGGGAAGTCTTCCTTGTTGGGTCCTCTCAGATTTTATTTTGGGGTGTAATTATACCATACATCGACAGCTGCCAGAAAAGTCTGGATTATGAAGCATCTCTGCCTCTTACTGCTTGTTCCCACTTTCCCCACACATGGGCCATTAAAATGGTAATTAAATATTGCTGTCAATCAGCTTGTTGAAATGACTCAGGTAAAAATAAGCTGTTAGGAAAGATTCTCCTGGACCCTGGGATCTTTTAAAAAGATAAACATTTAGTTTTTAAAAGATACACAAAAGGAGAAGACACTTTACATCAAATAATTAATACCCACTCCTCCAGTATCTTGTATATTAATATGAGGGAATATCTCATGAATGAGTGTCCAGAATCACTCATTCAAAATGCAAAAGCAATGGACAGAAGTCAGCATTTCTCTAAACTAGATTTATAATCATTATGTGGTTCTTTTTCAGACCTTTTTCTAAGAGTCAGATTTTTACTGTGATTGGTTTGTTTTCTTTTGCTTTCTGCCAACAAGCTGATATTTTATTAGCTTTCAAATGTTCTTCTGTGCATTCTTGTCATTTGTGTGCAAACGCATAAGTAGTTTGAGTAGCTAAAAATTTATTTTTGCCTTTGCAAATGAGGCTGAATAGAGTCATCTGTTTTTCAGTGTCTCTGGGATAATATTAAAGTAGTTGGAGAGGTGAAGGGGAAGATTGTTATTGTTGCTAAAAAGTTGTTAATCGGGTAAGAATTGCTCTAACTCTCTTTTTGTTTCCCTCTTTCTCTGAGATCTTTTGTCAAGCTCATGTTTATGAGACAGCAGTGAAAAAGATTGTTAAGAAGAACAGGGCTGTAGGCCCTTGAAGAACTAGTATACAGAGCCCTGTACACTGACATCTAAAGATGCTATAAGCCAAGTAAATGATGTAAAAAGAGACAGAATCATTTGCATTGACTTTTTACTGGCTGACAAAGCAAATTGTCTTTTCTGTCATGTTGTGGACAATTTACATTATTCATTAAACGATTTCTAGAATAGAATAAAAGCATCTGGAGGAAATAATCACAGAGAAGAGCCCAAGGGATAATCTTAAGATACAACAAAATAATTGGAGCTTTAGCTGTACAGGTTGGTTGAAGCATAATTCCATGCCCAGAGGAGCCAATGGGAGAAACCTGAAATGGTTTCCACAGATATCGATTCAAAGTTTTGAGCTGGCAGAAACAGCAAGCCACTTTCTTGCCCCTCATTCCTTGCCCCTCTTCTCTATGTAAAGAGCTATACTATGCTTTTATCAAGCAATTTTATAAACTCAGAATTTCTTCACAAGCTCTAATCCATCTCTTAATTCTAAGCTTTGGACCAAAGAATGTTCTCTGACCTTTCTTGCTTTCTTTTATGGCTAGAAACAATTTTTATTGCAAGGAAACACTACATAAATCCCTAGAAAGAAGCTGTCTCTTTATATAGATGGTTTCCTCCTGTGTCAAAACCATGGGGCAAGATTCTCAAGACAGCAGAGTCTCTGTGCAATCTCAGAATGAATATATGTCTTTTTCTGAGACTAGATTCACACTGTGGTGGGATGCTCTGGTGCATGGACTTCCTAAACCAGTGATGTTGTTCATGTGAAGGAGGTTTATTGCACCTTTGTGTTTTAGACAGGTTTGCAGCATTGCAAAAATGAGGTGCCTGGTGGGCTGCTGAGAGAGGGGCTAGGATTTTGCTTTAAATGTTGTTAAAGACAGAATTTGAAATATGGGGAGACCATATGGCACATATTTAAAGCTTCTTCAAACTTCACTGAATCCCTGTTCACTAAAAATCTGACTCCAGATTTAAGTTTGTAGATTGGTAGCTGTGAATTTGTATTCCCTTCTGGACTGGAGAAGAACCTTGCAGATTTCTGCATGGCCTATCAGTAAATACATAGAAATCTGTCTGCAGCATAGATCTTTTGCTGATCATGTGCCCCTATCAAGCTGTTGTGTTGCAAACAGGTAAGACTCTCCTCACTGCGTCAAGGCAAGGGGGCTGAACTTTACTGTAGGAGACTGTCAGCAAGGCTTCCCCTGGTTTCAGATAGACATCACTACCTTTTCTTTCATGGCATCACCCACATGTTCTGGCTACAGGGTGATCTCAGGAAATGAGGACAAGAATGACACTACAGCAGCATGATTATTTGGTAGCCTTTTGTGTTTCTTGAACTGTGGGAGACAAAACCAATGATGTGTGTACATCATTGCTGTTGTTGCTCAGTTCTCCCACTCATTAGTGAATCACAATTTTTAGAAGGAAATTCTTTGGTCAAATGTTGTGTTATCTGGGGAAGTGCTGAGTGAGTGAGTAAGTTCTTCCTCCTCGCTGACACTTCGCTCTGACCACCAAGGAGTATGTTTCCTTCAGTGTGGTGTCCTTTTGGAAGACAGCAAAGAAAGGAATTGAAAAAAAGGCAAAAGTAGAGTTTACTTTGGCTGTTGATATTTCACTTCTGTGAAATAAGCATAAGCATCCCAAGCTCTCTCTCAGGCATGAGGGGACTTATTTTTCTCCATCTTCATGGTGGGAAATGTCAAGTGATAGAAACATGTTTTACTCATATTTTTGTCTGCTTTCCATGTGTTCTTCCGTAGCATACATGTGGTATATGTATGCTGTGGATCAGACTCTTCAGAATCAAAGCTGTTGCTTTTTGTACTGTACCTTATAAGAAACATACAGAACTGTTCTTTTGATGCCAGGTTTCTGAAAGGGTAAAAATGTCTTCAGTTAACTCTTGCTTGGCACACAAGTGGTATTGGCATCCTTCAAGTACGTGACCAAGAAACAAGCACAGGCAAACAGAAATAGTTATACGTCTCTGAGTGCCACTAGTTGTTTTTTTCTTTCCCCACTCTGAGATTTCTTCTAAAATGCTGTTGGACAACAGCCCCAGAAAGATAACTTGTACACCTACTATAAATACTTTCACACTAGTAAAGACGTCTTGTGGTGGGACCACCCTGAACATTGGAAAATGCAGGGTTTGTTAGAGCCAAGTTGAGAGAATGCATCATGTAGTTGATCAAAATCCAGTTCAAGTATGTCTAGAGTCTTCTGATTCCAAGATTCCTACCAGAAAATGTTCTGAATTCAGAATTTCTTGACAGAAGTGCATATCGTGAAGTCTGAATTCTGGTTGTGGGGGCCAAATGCTTCATTTTACCCTACTTTTTGGAAGAAAATGAAAACATTAATTTTAAAGCCTGCCATATAGAAGATTAAATATACAGTTTTTTATTTCTTCCACAGTAAATGTATCCTGACTTGGTAAAGGAAGAAGTGAGCTGTCTTTTAACAAATAGCTGCGTCCTTCTTGGACTTGATAGATTTCATTGGTCTATAAAGAGTATGCAGTAAGGAAAATGTGCAAGTAGGAAAGACTGAACCTAGATCTTATGTGTAGTTCATTGCTTTGAAAGAAAACATTTTGACTTTTTGCCATACCTTAGGCCTGTAGCAGAAAGGAGAAACAAGTCAGAGAAAAAGGGCTCATTGTAATCAAGGGAAAGTCTGACAATTTAGGCATGACATGGTAACCTCTTAGGACCCATAGCTACTTCACAAAACATGAAGGATGGAAAATGCGGATGCCCTGGGTTTGGCACTTATGTTAGATGCCCCTTCTGAGGTCCAGAAGTAACAGTAACTGGATCAGTTATGTTGTTTCTATTTTGTGGGATACTATCATATGGCTATTATTTCTGTTTTTCAAGCTGTCACTTCTACATCTTTCCCAGATCCACTCGCTTTCTTTCTACTTCTTGTATTGATAGGGGCCATGCCTAGCTTTACTACAGACAGTTCTTTCCCAGAGTTGGGTCTTAGAAAATCCACACTGTTTCTGGGGAGGCAGATTAATTTGTAAAACCTGGTGTTTCCAGTTCTCATCAAGGCCAGAACCTTGCAGGTCTTGTGAAAAGGAAGAGTCAGATGAATAAAAGCATTCATTTGCAGTAGATTATCTGAGACTTTTTGAGATATGTAAACCCTCTTGCTCTAGCACATAATACACCTGCTGATTGACAGGGATGGAAAGGCAGAAGGGAGAGAGAGGCTAACAAATGAGAAAAAGGATCAGGTTGTGCTGTAGGCTTTTTACAACTGTTCATTCTCAGTGGTGCTACTTACTGAAGCATTTGGGTTAAGTAAGATGCAAGAGTTACATGGTTACCGGAGGGTATGAGATATTGTATTTTCTAATTCTGCGTGCAAAGTCAGCTTAAGATATTTTTTAGGGTATCAATGTACCCTTCCAGACAGGATTAAGATCAATTCATCTCAAAATTATTACCATCCCAAAGAGACTTGTTACCACCATAGTTGCTCTCAGTAAAAAGACCATGTTGCCTTTTGTGTGGGTCACACATGTCCTCTGTGTATCTATAAAATAAGAAACTAAAGTTTTTCAATCAGTGTCAGGCTATGGATATGGAGTTGTTAAGTCTTCAGTGGAATGAGTCTTATACCTTGTAGAAAATAACTTGAAAGTTCACTTGTTGTCAGTCCAGGCACTGTTTGGGTATCACCTCTCACATTAGCACTACCAAAGCAGGATATGCCAAGAACATAGGTGAAGATACTAAATTTCTTCCTGCCTGGATTGATGCATATAATTAAGAGTTTTTCTGGCAGAAGATGTGGAAGGGAAAGAGACTGAAAAGTGAAGAATTATGATTATAGATCTGGGTCATAGGAGAAAAAATGTTATTTGGACTCGTTTCTGGTCGGGGTGGGTGAAGGAGATAGAGTGAAAATAACACTTCTTAGTTGGCAAAACTACTGGTTTACTAATTAAATAATACAGTATGGTAGAAACTTCTAAAGCTGGTTGAAGTTCAAAGTTCTTCCTTCACTTCAAATTATCATACTTTTTTTTAACTGCAGGCTGCTGTTTGTGTTTAGGATGTGAGTAAGCTTGTTTCTGTGTTTCACTTTCACTCAATTTAGGGCTGATTTAAAAATGACTAGTTCACTTAAATATGCTTCCTGTTGCTTGTATTGCTCCTTAAAAATGGAGTATTGGAGTACTGTATTAATTAAATATCCTGCTTCCAAATTCAAAGGCATAAAAAGAAGCTACTTCTCCCCCTAAATGGCATTGAATAGTTTTTGATGCATTGATTTGGAGAAGTGTCCTCCAGTGATAATGAGGGAAAGTCTTTGCCATATGGTTGGTAATGTGTGTTAAGTAAATGCCTGCACACCAGAGCATACAGAGTCATTCTCTGTGATTTCTGGGAGATACATACAAGAATAAGTGTAATATAAAAGAAATGTGGATGTGTAGAAGAGTGAGACAGAGAAAGGTCTGCAGTACTGGAACAGGGGCGGAACTCATATTGTGGAATGCCCTAGGGACCTGATTGTATCAGTTAACATTTCATAGGCTTGTTTTGCAGAGAAAACAACTATTTTCTGTTTTTTTAACTGTAAATGGAAGTCCTTTTTCTTTGGCTTATAGATTAGCATTGTTGACAAAGTACTCATGAGTTGCCTCCAGGTTGTTGCTTTAAGTTGAAAGCCACTGGCAATTTTGTTTATTAGAGGATGAAACTGTTTAGGAGAAAAGAAAGAAGAAAGGAAGGGAGAGGGGGAAAAATATAGGGTTTCCCAGGGGGTGGTTTTAAAATGCTATCTCCTTGCTTTGCACCTGCTGAGAAATTAGAATTTAAGCTTGCCTGAGTTCCCTATGGCTACTTGCTGTCAGTGCCTGTTTTGGCAACCTCTGAGCAAAAAGCATGAAACAGCTTTGATTCTCTTTGTTCTCCCCTCCTTCCCATCTGTTGCTTCACTCTGGATCATGAGGCTTGCTAGCCTCCCTGTGCTGGGAGTGAGATCAAGCAGAGGCTCTTCTGTAAATGCTGACAGAGTCTGAGACCCCAATAATTGGCATTATCTGCAGTGTCCCAGATATCAGCCGAGGATCAATGCAGACAGAGCATGGAGCCTTTGCACTGGTGTGAGTGAGTTTCTGAGAAAAGAAGCCTGCTCTTGCAAGAAAGGCAGTAAGAGCTTTAGTGTTCTTTGAGGCTGGTACCTCTCTGAAATCAGTTTTAGGGTTAAAGTTATGCAACCAGTGCTATGTAATTTTTTCCAGCATATACCACTCTAGGACTAATGTCAGCTAAAGGCAAAAATGTATGGAAAAGGCTGGTACATGTACACTTCAGACTGAAGGCAGAGAAAATATTTGATCTTTCATTTTTTTATTAACTAACCCATTTTCCACCAAAGCTGAGGCAGAACAGGTGTGGCCAATTCAAGGATTCTGCCTTTCCTGGGAACAGTGCCAGGTATGAGTGACTTGAGAGTATAGGAGATATGACACTTCCTTCGTTAGCTTCATAGTCATGATTTTGAAGTGTGATAATGAAATTCATCCTGTAACACATGAATTTAAAGGTTTAATTTCATTCTAACTGCCATTGTAGCAGAAGTGAAGGTTCCTGTCCTGGTTATAGGTGTATAGAAAGATAGCTGATATGCTACCTATTAAAAGGTTATAAAGCTATGTTATGTAAACACAGCTCTCCAAATTTGTCTGTATGTTTCAGTAGTGAAGGATGATTTTTTTCCCTTGTTATAACATTTCATCCTGAATTTTCTTTGTAAAGTGGACAAAACCAGTAATATGCTTTTTTTTTTGTTTTTTTTTGTTTTTTTGGTTTTTTTTTGTTTTTTTTTTTTTGTTTTTTTTTGTTTTCAGGAGAAAAGGAGGCTAACAACAAAGAAAAGTGTATTTCACAACATGGAAATGATTTAGATGAGAATTATTCTGAGAGGTGGAATTTAAAATTAAAAACTTCTGTCTTTCTCCCTTCTTTCTATTCTCCCCTGTTTTTATCCACAACAGTTTGACTTTGAGAGTACAAAATACATTATTAAGGGGTTTTTTCACAGAGAGTTTATTAAAGAGAAGGCTAAAACTGTAAATGAATTGATACAGAACTACAGTTCATCAAGTCCTGCAAGAGACACTACTACCTCTGATGCTCATCAAAAGTGATAGGAGATTGGTTTAAAATACATAGAAGAAAATACTTTTTAAGAGTCTTTAGTGAAGAGCAGGAGAGAATTTTTGATTAATTTGCTCCAATAAGGGATTGGATGGAAGTTGCCACCTTTTTATCAGTTTCTGAAACTGATACTGTGGTTACTAAAAGTTCAATTTTTAGTATTTTCAGGGTACACTAGCATCTTCTGTCACTGACTTTTCTTCTTCCTGGATGTTGAAATGTCACTTTTTACATATTTGTTTATCTCTGACTGTAACTGCTGGATATACTTGTGAAATAAAAAGGAAATGAACAGCTCTTGCAGTTTCCAAAACTGTCATGCTAAAATAAATCATAAGCATAATCTGGGAAATTTGTCAGACTGTAATTAGGATTAGTTTTATTGAAGACTGTGTTGTGGTGGTTACTAAGCAAAAGATAGAACATAATTAATGACAGCCACTTCAAGTCACCTTGTATTATATGCCTTTTAACTGTTGATTTATTGGTGCAAAATTACAATGAGGTGGCAGTGTGTGCCAGTTCAGCATATTTGGGTGAGCCATTCAATCACCTCGAACATATTTCCTATTTGGGTTGGCAGACACAGCTTTGCATTAAGTGGCAAGGGAAGATAGATGTAGTCTGGAACTGTGCAGAAGAATGCTGCTTCAGGTATGTTCTAAGTTGGTGTTTTTCCTGAGCATTTCACTGCTCTACCAACACTATCTTTGTTCATATACCTATACAGAACCTTGACATAGTCAAGAAAAAACACATTGCAGCAGATCTGCTCTTCTAGACACATTCTGTTGTGAGCAAGAAGATCAGTGGTCCTGCTTCAGCCGAAGTAAGTCAGACTCCTGCAAATTCAGTCAGTAGTGTGCTGCAAACAATGTAGGCCTGAACAGAGTATGAAGTCTAGGAAGTACCAGATTATTACAATTTTATGTCGACGTCAGTGTGTTACCTTCAACCTCAGATCTGATCACAGAGATATATAGGTATGGTTTTCTGATATAATGTGCTAGTGGGAGAGGGAGGGGTAGAAAACTACCAGACCTGCAAGAAAACAATTGAAGAAAAAAATCTGGTCACCTTTAATTGCAGATGCCTACTTAATAGTAATTTTGTTCAGAAGAAGCCACAAACTACTTCCCAACTGCTTGCAGCATCCTTAAAACCTTTAGTACAAAAGATAAAAGCCTCAAAAGCTGCAAAGAAAACAGGGGAGACCAAAAGGTCTAAATTTTCATTGTACTTGGAAGTATGTTAAACAGAATTTCCTATATGAGCCTGGTAAGCTGATCATGTATCACTGCATAGACTAGACCAGTAAAAGTGTGGACCTGTACCACTGTGACCTAGGGGAAAGTTTCTGGCATGTGAGGCCCTAACGGGATGTCAGAAAGGTAGAATTACTGATTCTGCATAAGAAAGGCTGGTAAAGAGATTCTTTCTGGTCTTTGATTACATGCACCCAAAGGAATTTCAAGAATTGATGGCACAACTACTGTTCTTTCTTGGGGGTCACATGAGATTCAGTTCTCTCTTCAGTTTTTCTTTACTCCCTTCCAGCATCCAAACACAGAAAATTGCAAATGTACCTAAGGATGTGAAAGGCAGTAATCTAATACAGTCAGAAAGAAGATAAAAGAGTTTTGATCAAGAGGGAGGGAGAAATCATTACAATACTAGGAGAGGAGACAAGTTAACAAATATAATGAGCCAGAAGAGGTGTGCTGAATTGACAGTGAGAGTTATGTGGAGGCCAGAATGCCTGGATTTTCACCAGGCCAAGTCATTACAGGGGTTCATGTGCCTGGAGACATGCTCTCTTAACTGTGATTTCAACAGTACTTTTGTGAATCAGATTGCATGCTGATGCAGGTCAATTCTCTGACTATGGAAAAACATTTAAATGAAGAGCTGAAATCTCTAGGAATGACACTTTGCTAATGCCAGAAGGACTGATACCCTATAGACTAAGTTGAAGAATTCTGTGATAACTTTTGTTTTGAGTGTTCCTTGTCTTTCTTCATTAGCTGCTAGACTATATTTCTATAATTATGCATTTCTCTGTATTGCATACAAATAATTCATTGTGTTTGGACATTTGTTTTCAACTGAAGCTATTTTATTACCAAAGATAGTTTATTTTTTTATAACAAAAATAAACTTTTAAAGTTTATTATTTTATCACGAAAAATAGTTAATATAAAATGATGAGAGAATATCTGTGGAAAAGCTGAGTATCTAGAATGTTAAATACCAAATGGAAGGATGTGCTCTTCTAGGTCCTAAAGTGATGGTTGGGATTTTTCATCTTTTGTCTTATGCTTCTAAAGTTTTCCATTGGTTACTTCAAGTACTGCAGTTTGAAAGGACAGGTAATAATCTTGTACCTCATTGCTTTGTCAAGCATAGTACTGAAATTCGTATTGTCACTGCAACACTGAATCTTTACTTGTAAATGAAATCACAGTTCCTTGTGCAATGTATAGCTGTGGCAAGAGACAAAAGTGTCTTTATTTATTAAAATACGTGTTTCATTTTTTCTTGCTGGAAGGATAGCTGGTATTCTTGAAGCCCCTAGTAATTTGTCTCTGTAGATGACCGTCTTTGGTCATCACTGCCATACCTTCAAGCTGAACTCCCAGTCAGCACAGACAGCAAAGAATGTACTGAGATTATGTACAGTAATGCAAAGTACAGTACCACTCCTGTTATCTTTGAAGAACAATGCACTGTACTTATTTTAAACAGTTTTTGAAGCTTTAAAGAAGAAGAAATTGGGATTGGAATAAAGAACTAGTTACAGAATAAAGAACTTTAGCCCTGCATAAAGAACTAGTTATAGCTGTGGATTTTTTTCCAGCTAGCCAGAGGAGGTTCAGCACCTTTGAAGGTGTTAAACAAAACCACCCTTGCTTGTTTAGCTCTATTTGAAATGCAGATCGGGGGTGGGGTGGGGATCAATGTTTACTAAAAGAGAGAGAGAACAAAACTGGATTAAGGAGTAAAAGATCTTGAGAAGTATCAAAATATTAGCACGTAAAAGCAAACCAAATTGGCCTCTTATAGAAATACCTGTAATGTGCCTTCCATCAAGTAAAGTCATGAGATAAGGAGAGGATTCCTCCACTGATATAGTTGTTACTGTTAAATTTAAACTGGTAGATTTTTAGTGCTTGCACAAAGAACGAATCCCTCAGTTCTCCTTTGTTTTTCTTCAGCCTCGTCTTCGTCTCTCATTTGCACTCTCAGATGCCAGTAGAGCGCTAGACTTTGATCTTTCACATACTTAATAATTTGCTTTAAGCAAGTCCTTAGTCCTTTTGAATCTGTTTTACATCTGAACTAGCATCTAATTTATATTGTTCCAGCACTGAAAAGGGACCAGGAGCCACTTGTAAACACTGTTTCATTCAGGCTGTTTTATAGCCTGTCTTTTAGGAGGAAAAGATCATGTCTTCAGTGTGAAGGAGAACTTGGTTCAAAGACTTCGGTGTGAATTTCACATACTTTCCGTGCAGATGATTTGATGACTTGGTGTCCTGGCTTACTAGGTTCACTACAGAACTGCAATGGTCCTCTGCATAATACTATTAAGATTTTTAAGAATGCTTCTGTGGTGCACATTGAATTAGCTGTGTACTCTGTGTGGATAGAAGTCAGAACAAAAAGAGTTCCTAAGTTCAGGGACTATTAGATTCTGATTCCATTCTAGGCATTCTTTTGTGCCTTTCATTATACTGAAGATCTAACAACTTATTCTCTTTCTTTTAGAAGACATTACAATACTTGTTTTGGGCAAGTTATTCTTAGATTTTCTGAAAAGAAATGCCTGTGTGCTCAGTCATGGTCTACATCAAACATTACTGATGCAGCAAAATCTTTAATTGGATTTTAACTTTTAAGAGGAATGATCAGAAATTGTTTTTTCTGTAAATAATAATGAAGCAAGATGTTATGGGAAAATTATGATTCTAAGAGAGAAAAGTCATCATAATAGAAACATTTTAAAATGAGACCTGTATTATCTTGATGTAAATTATTCATCGGTTATCAAGTTTCAATGAGGTTTGTGAACCTAACTTTGTTATGGTTCTTTAATATAACTTTAATATAACTTTAATATAACTTTAATGTTTAAATCTGTGATGCAGAGAATGGAATTCTACTCAGGGTAACCATTCTGATTTCTGTATAATTGGAAAAGTTTATATATTCAGTGGTCTAGTAGTACTCAGAGCAGACATCTATCTCCATGACTTTGTTATGTCACAGTGTAACATGGGGAATAAACAAGATTGTACTTGGACAAATAGTGCTATTTCAGGAGAAGAACGTGCTACATCTGCTTTGGTATCTTTCTTGTTGCCGGGGGCTGATCAGGAAGGTTCTTGGCTTCTGTACCTGACAGATGCAATTGATGGTACTGAATTTCTGTCTGCTTTATGTTCACTTTATTCAAACTTCTTTTTATGGCTCCTTTTGCTTGTTGAGTTTAACTGCTGTTTTTCCTTCAACATCTTTGATACTCATGTGGTCATTCAATTCTCCATGTCACTGCATTTAATGTATATATTTGCTCTCAAATACAACTGCACCATGTAAAGCTGTTTCATGGAATCATAGAATTGTTAAGATTGGAAAAGACCTTTAAGATCATCAAATCCAACTGTTAAACCAGCACTGCTATGTTCATCACTAAACCGTGTCCCCAAGTGTCACAGCTACACATTCTTTGAACACTTCTATGGTCAATAATGCCATCATTTCCCTGGGCAGCCTGTTCCAATGCCTGATTGTGCTTTCAGAGGAGAATTTTTTCCTAATACCAAATTTAAACCTCCCCTGTTGCAGCTCAAGGCCATCTGCTCTTGTCCTGGTGCATGTTACTTTGGAGAAAGACAAATCTCCTTCCTGGTAGTTGTAGAGAGGAATGAGGTTTCTCCTGAGCCTTCTTTTCTTCAGAGTAAGCAATCCCAGATCCCTCAGCTGCCCAGACTTGTGCTCCAGACCCTTCCCCAGCTCCATTGCCCTTCTCTAGACACACTGCAGCACCTCAGTGTCCTTTTTGTAGTGAGGAGCCCAAAACTGGAACACAGGACTTGAGGTGCAGCCCCACCAGTGCTGAGCACAAGGGGACAGTCACTGCCCTGGTCCTGATGGCCTCACTATTGCTGATAGTGAGGATCCCATTTGCCCTCTTGGCCACCCAGGCACACACTGGCTCATATTCAGCTGCTGTCAACCAGCACCCCCAGATCCTTTTCTGTCTAGTTTCCAGCCACTGCACCCCAAGCCTGTAGCACTGCATGGGGTTATTGTGACCCAGGTGTCTGGCATGGCATTTGGCCTTGTTGAAACTCATACAGCTGGCCTTGGTCCATTGATCCAGCCTGTCCAGATCCCTCTGCAGAGCCTTCCTACCGTCCAACACTCCCACCCATTTTGGTGTCTTCTGTGAACTTACTGAGGGTGCACTATATCCCCTTCTCTACGTTGTCAGCGAAGATATTAAACAGAACTGGCCCAAATACTGAGTGCTGTGAAACACCACTGGTGACTGACCATTGACTGAGTATATCTCCATTCACCACCACACCCTGAGCTTGGCCATCCAGCCATTTTTTTACCCAGTGAACAGTGCATCCATCCAAGCCATGAGCAGTCAGCTGGTCCAGATGAATGCTGTGGGGAATGCAGCCAAAGGCTTTACCGATGTCCATGTAGAAAATATCCACAGCCTTTCCCTCATCCACTGTGTCGGTCACCTTGTCAAAGGAGAGCAGATTAGTCCTGCCCTTCAATGATTTTCAAGCTACAGTTTTCCCAAGGCGTTATTAATTTCCAGAGTTCTTGAGGACTTCTCTGCAGCCATTCTGGCTACTTAAAGTTCTAAAAGGCAGAGTACATGAACATCTAGGGTGTTAACATCTCTAATACCTGAATAATTGCTGAAGTGAATTGTTTTAATACCTCATGAGCCTTCAGCTCATTCAGTTCTTTATTGCCTGAGCCATGGATGAGCTTTTCCACAGCTTTTCTGTTTCTTCTAGTTCTGTGCATTGAAGAGAAGCAAAACCTTACTGGAACAAGCCTGAGGAATTGCAGATGTGTCCTAGCAAGTGTGTTCACTTGCTCTGTCTTTATCCTCTCAAAATGTTTCTCCTGTTTTTATTCATAGTCCCTGTGACAACATTTCCTCAGCTTCTCAGCCCTTACTTACTGTCTGTCTCAGGCAAACTTTTAATTTCTTTGTCTTGTTTCTCAATTTGTGTTTCTTATCTGATTCAACTTTCCTCAAGCCTTCTGGTGATATTTTTCATCTTTTTTCCACTGTGTTTCTTGGTACTTTGAAGGATCTTTCAGTTCCTTCAGCATCGTATCTTCATTTTTTTCAGAAGTAATCCTGTTTTTCATTAGCTTAGGATAGTGTTCTTCTGGTTTTCCAAGCTACCTTCTTAGCTTTGGTCATCACCCTGCAATTTGTGGAATGCAAAATACGTGGAGAAAAAGTAGATATACTTCTTTATCTGGAATTCTTCTGGCTCTTGAGTACTGAAAACAGTTATTTTGTTTGGCCATGGATAGAGTTCTCTGTTTACTCCAGAGTAGTATTCCAAGTAAAACATGAACACTAACAGAAAAATACTTTACAGGAAATATATTAGTAAAAGTGTACAAAATGATGTTATTTAAAACACATTTTTAATCAGATTTCAGCATAAAATACTCTCTTTTGAACTAAGATTATAAGTTGTAGTGGATTTGTGGAGGCCTGACTGATCTTTGTTCTACTTTGTTAATTTAAATTTGCGGTGATATTCAAACTGTTTGACGAAGTCTTAAAGAATGACAGACTACTAAACTTGGAAAGATAATCTGCTAAACCCCAGAGAGTACGAGATTGTGGTGTCTCAATCCTTAGAGATATTCAAAAGCCATCTGGATGTAGTCTTAGGCAACTGGCTCTTGATGGCCCTCCTCGAGCAGGGGAGTTGGGCAAGATAGCCTCTGGAGGTTCCTTCCAGTCCCACCCATTGTGTGAGTCTGTTAGAGGACTGCCCTGATGCCATGTTAAAGGTACTTCAAAAATTTACTGTTATGTTTTCTGTCATCCTGTTTCTGAATTGGCTGTGGGATTACAGGGAGATCTCTTTATCTCAGTTCTTGTTGCCTTTTCAGACTTCTACGATGTCTGTGAACAGGATTTCTCAGTAGTGGTTACAGTAGTTGCTGATTAAAAACCCCCTACACCTGGCACAAATTTGGTCACATAATCCATTATTCCAAGGAATCTCAGTATCTCTTCTATTGACTAGACATGATGATAATGCTGTTCTTGTACTCTGCCTGTACATCTCAATGCACTAACAGCTCTCTGTACTTCCACTACAATACCTCCAATGTATGTCCTTTATGCTTTTTTCTTGTGTGTGTGTTTGGTTCTAGCTTGGCCTTTTCCTAATCTTTCCAAAGTTGTTGAATGCCTCTTGCTGCTCTCCCTATTTTTTCCCATAGGAAATGTTATTCTGTAAAACTTGATACCCTGTAAAACTTGATACCCTCAAAGATGAATGCATAACCTTTTCAAATGGCATCTGCCTGAAATTTGCATATTCATCTAACACAGGAATACTCGATATCAATGGCCTCTCAAAATACTTCCTTTTGTAGGCAGTAAAAGAAGTTCTAATTTTACCCAGGTTCTTCCTTGTGCAAAAGCAAGGGAAGACATAGCTACTTTACATTTTCTTATTTGTTATATCCTGCAGCTGTCTTACTCTGCTGTAACTGAGAAAAGTGAGGCTGCAGTGGGGTTCAGTTGCTACAAGCTCACTGTTAGCCCATAGTGGTTTGTTACTGGTGTATTGGGATTATTGGTCTCAGCAGTCAGCAGTGAGCTGCGTACATTGTATTTATTTAGATCTTTGGATAATGCAAGTAAAGATTGATACAGAATGTAAGCTCTGGTGGAGGTCACATTAGACACTGAAAAAATGCAAATTTTTTCTCACTAAAGTGAGAGGAAAATGTTGTCATCCCGCACTGAAGTAAGAAGCTGCTTACCAGCCAGTTTAGCAGGGAAGATGTTTTTCAGTCTAATAAACAGATATTTGCATATCTAAGGAAGTGAACAAGCACTAATAAGAAAAATGGACAGACTGTGTCTCAAAAATGGAGGAAACAGAAGGAATCAGGATAAAAGATGTAAGTCTGTTTAGATCCCAGGAACATTTCAAAGCTTGTTGTGATTTAACTGACGAAGGAATATGAAGATCTCAGAGGGAATGGAAGAGTGCACCTGAAAGTACTCAGTGAGAAGTTAATCTCTTGCAGATAAATTCTCAGACCAGAACATGTGAATAATTTTTGGAAGATTGAGAAAATGTGAAACATAAGGTGTGCAAAAGGACCTGAGCTGTGATTATCTCCTTGTCAGTGCCAGCTCAGTATGGATGTAGGTATGGATCAGTGTAACTACATTAAACATAGATTTTGTCTGTTTGGTCGTAGCTTTAGTAAGCAGTCAGCTGTGTTGTCAGTTTTGAAAGTTATTGATAAAATGTATGACTGATTTTTTTACCTGAATTTGGCTTAAATGTGATTTAAGGGAACTTAATATAAAAGTATAGATTTAAGGCATACTTAATATAAAAGTATAGCAGTACCATACCCTAGGGCATTTGTGTATCATAAAACACAAAGGAAATACTAATAGGAGTAAGTGTTGCTGTCATCATCCCCCTTGTCAGTATAGTCACTCCGTTGGTGGAATGGAGAGCTGTAATCCATCATCTTTTCAGGATTTCTTCCCTCACTCTGACAAGGACTGTTGCTTGTCCATACTGTCACTGTGTGTGCAGCTCCACATGTTCTCTGAGCTCTGGATGATTTTCTATCTTGCGTTTATTTTCTGGTGGGATATTGGATTATCAATCTTACTCCCTGTGTCAGAGATCTGACTGATCTCTGTAAACTTCGTTCTGGACTGGATGGCTCCTGTTGTTTGCCAGGCTCTGCTTTTCCATTTTTTCTGAGGAAGTCAGGAGTCTGTTCCTGAAGTACTTGTCCCAGGTCTGTCCCAATCTCTTTTGTTGTCAGCTCTGGTTAGCTCCTTGCCAAACTTAAGTAGCACAGTTCATTTGGTACCGGTCACCAGCATCTCTTTAGTGTGTTGCTTTTCTTTTGTAACTTCAGATAGCAAATATTTCTTTCTAGGGTATTTTATTTTTACAGTTTGCAGTATTCCATTTTTGTGACAGATTTTCATGTTTGGGTTCTACTTTCTGAGTTAATTGAAACTATTAAACACTTGCAGTGTGTCTGGAACCACAACTGTCAGAAATAAGGCTACATCCTAATTACTGTCTTTTTTGTCACTAGTATCAGTTGCTTCCAGGTGCAGAATGAAGCACCATTTCAATCTCTTCCCATTGTTTTTCATGCTCAGAGAGATTTTCAGCTGTGGTGAAGGTTTCAGCTATTCTGCTTTTCAGTCTTGCTAATTTCTTTGGTTTTGTTTAATTACACCCCCCTCCCCCTCATGTGGGGTTAAGTCTGGGCCTAGATGCTTAAAAAAAAGGCTCTCTTTATTTGGAGATGTTACTGCCTGCCTCTGCATAACAGCGTGGGTACTGAGTGGAGCCCACCACTCAGCCCTCCTGTGGAAGGACGGTGAAACTTCGTGGTGGTTCAGATCTTGGTGCTCCATTTTACTGTGAGAACTACAGGGTAACTGTGCAGAGGCATGATTTTTTTCTGTCACAGTCTTGCATACCTGCTTTTTAACTGTGATTTTTTCACCTGTCATGAGTAGCTGCACAGCACATGGTTGGCAGGCTGTGCCCATGCTGATAGGTAACAGAGTGAAGTAGTAAATTCACTTAGTTAAATCTCTCTAGGAAATCTAAATGCATCAAGAAGTTCACCTTGGACTTCCGTATTCTGATCCATCAGGGTGTAATTTGAGCCTCTTGTGAATATGAATTCTGTGACAAGACTTAGTTTACATGGTTGCATCCTTAGGTATGAGTGGGAAGGAGAGAGTTTGGACTTGCATGAGGACAAAGTGAGTCCTTTGTTACTTGTGTTTCTTTAGAATTGAAGATGATGGGTTTTTATTGTGATATGTCATAGAAAGATACCAATTCTTTTATTAAAATAATTTAATAAATGAAGTGATGAACGGGTTACTATTTTTAGTGTTAAGATACTAAAGTTTTATCCTGATCTACTATATCAAAAGGATTTGCATAAGAATGTAAGATAAACTCTGTGCTAGGACTTAGGATACACAGCAAGATCTAAAAACAGTATCTCAGGAGCTATCCAGTACAGTCCATTTGCATTTCTTCATCTTACTCTGGATTAGAAGATAAATAGATACAGTCCCCACAAAAACATTGCCTTCAGATGTAGTGAATATTATTAGGTACATTGTACTTTTATCTCCAGGCGAAAGAAAAGATACTGCTAATGTTAAATAACTGCCTGTCTTTCCAAAATTCCTATTTCTACTTTCCCTGTTAAACTGTGCCCATAACCTGTGAATGTGATCTCACTTTAAAGCAAACATAAAAGGGGTAAATCTTGGTATATAGAGTGTTCTATTTATGCAGACATTCATCTCTTTATTTCTGTGATGCAAATCAGTTTAATGTGTGCCAGATGAAAAAAAAAAATCTTATTACTACTCTTAAGTAGAATGGAGTTCTGGAGTTTTCTGTGTACCTGCACCTTGATTTTGCAGCAAAGAGAAGGAATATGGCAGTGGCACTTGATCATTTTCTTTGCAGCAGCATTCTTACTGATAGTGCTCAGTAATCAGTGTCATGTTGTTTTCAACCATAGAATCCTCATGCTCTATTAACTCTGGTGTTAGGAAAATGGCTGTTGGCAATTTTCCATCATGTCGCTGCTCTTAGTATTTACGTTAGAAATAGTATTTATGAAGGCAACAAAAGTACTTCTTGTTTTTCCTCTCTCTGGATATTTCGGTGTTGAGAGTCGGAATGTATTTTCTCTGTTCGTCTGTTGTTTATATACTGTAGAGGATGCATATACAGTCCTACCCCTGGCACCTGGAGTAACAGAAACCTGAGCTCATTTCACTCTGTGTCCTGGTTTGAGCCGTACAGCTCCCTGTTCAAATTCCCACATAAGGCTGAAACGGAGAAAAATAAGTTTATATTTATAAAGAAACTTTGTGAAAGTTTTTTTCCTTGTTTAATACTGTGCAGCAATTCATAATGATCTGTCCAGGTATTATTTTAAAAGAAAGGCATTGCTCCTGTGCAGATCGATACAATCTAGATGATGCACAATTCATCCTCAATGGGCGATTGCATTCATTTTTCATTTTAACATTGAATCATTTGATATACTTTGAAATAACAAAGCAATGATCTATGGACTGCAGGTATCAAAATTGAAAGAAATTTAATAATATGCATGTCAAATAAAATCAACAGATTTCTATTTTATTTTCTTAAACTATAAACTAGCTATCACCCAGTGTCAAGGCTCAGTTGCTTGAAAACATAGCAAAGTTTTTCTTTCTGTGTTTCTGCATATTCTCTCTCCTTACCCTTCCCAGCTTTCTCTCCCACATTTGTTTTCCCTCCTGGATCCTTTAATACTCACATTCATTAAATATCTGCTATATGTATCAAACGCTCTGAGAATCTGTCCATTGTTTATGTCAGTTAATGTTAAGTAATACTTTGTACAGCAATAAGAAACGATAAAAAACCCAGCAATAAACTGCTGTGTGGTAGTGATTTCTCTTCGGGGTCTGCAACAAGCCATTTGATTTGACCGGAATAGCAGCAAACAATTTTAGACCTTTGCATTAACTCTGCAGGCCAGCGTCTGTGTGGGTTGTTAAGTGTCAAGCTTACACAAGGGAAGTGGTGGTATAGTCCTGGAGATAAAAACTGATGGGTGCCAGAATAAGCCTTTAGCTGAATAGAAACGTGAATCGAAGATTTCCTGTGGGGGTGTCATCTGGGTTATTTGTGGCTTCTGTGCGTTCGAATACTTTACATGTACTGAGGTAAGACAGAAGAATACTATTACGTTTAAAGACAGCTAATTTAGGGTATTTAGGTCCTAACTGCCAAAAGTGAAATACTGAATGGATTTAGTTTTCAGGAAACATGCACTTAGTATTTTCTGAAAATAAGGTGTTTCAAAGTGTCTCAAGGTGAACATTGGCTTGAGAGAGCTTTTACTAGCTCTGAGATGTTAGGGTTTTTTGGTGTGTCATCCCATTGTGTTGTTCCCCCGCCTGGCTCCTCCCTCCCCCCATATCTTTTTAAGGGGATGAAAGTATATAAGAAGTCATTTGGTTTTCCAGAACAAACTTCTCTGACATATAGTAATCAAACAGTTCAGAAAAAAAAAAATCAGCAGCTAATTTAGATATTTCTTATAAGGACCATTATCAGTAGTTCTTTAGCAGTAGAAAATTTGGATATTCCTTACAATAACTACTGTTTGACATCATGTTTTTTAATGACATCTGTCACTTTTTATATTTGGCTTGTTCCTTAAAATCTGCATAAATCATGAAATACTATTGTGTTAGAGAAAAGCATCCTCTACTTAGTAAAACAAATTACTTTGATTAAGGAATCTGAGTGGCAGAAATATACACACTTCTGGTAAACAGTTCTTTTCTTTTTTTTTTCTTCTATTGGTACAGTAGCATTCATTTAGGAAATTGCACAAGGCCTTTAGACAGATTTAATAAAGCTATTGATTGCATTATGCAGTAATAGGAAAAGGCAAAAAACATCCTTATGGCATGACTTAAATAAACTAATACTGGTCCATGCTTCCTCTTAATTTGTTGAATTTGTTGTCAAAAAAGTGGAAATCCTGGGAGCAAGATACCTGCACCAATATCCTGAAGAAAGTTTCTGAAGAAATGAATGAAAATAACATTGTGAGAGGCACATAGATAAATTCAAATTATTTTTGTAGTGTCATTTTTGTAATAAAAGTAGGGATAATAAGGGAAAAACATGGAGTTCATGGAGTAAACAGTTTATCCCTGCATGCCTCCTGGGTTTATTAAGGAAAATATATGTGTAAAGATGCTTGACAGAAAATTCTTGTCCCTCACTCTGTGTTCTCGTCTCTCACTCTGTGTTCTCATTTACAACTTGCAGTGTTTCAAGGGTCTCAGATATTTATTTGGGAGACTTCTCGTGTATGCTAACAGAAAATTTGCAGATACAATGCGTACGTCTAGTTTTTTTTTCCGCTTAGTGTTTTTTAACTTCCACCATGAGTATTAGAAATTTAATACTGTCATATGTTCTGGAGTATCTAGCCCTTGGTTACATTACAACCAGCAGCTAAAACAAATAAGATAGCAGTACATAATGTTAGTAAATGTGGGCGCTGTGTCTGTTGGTGTTTATTCACGCCCTCATATTTGTATGCATAGTGAGGATGTGTGCATGTGTGCAATATCCTTGTCCAGCTTCAGATGGGGGTGCTTAAATATAGTGGAATCACAGTGATGAAGAAGATGCTTTGATGTTTGCAAAAGAGCAGGATGGTAAAAGGGGAAAAGTCCCCACAAATTCATGGTATTCTGTGTGAGAGAGCTGGATAATTTTTGCATTTGATCCTTTTCTGCTCTAAACGTGCTCTCATTTAAAGTAAGAGTAATGTTCCCAGTTTGTGTTTTGGGGAATATAATGGTTTTTAACAGAACCTAGAAGATACCATGACTGCGTGGCAAAGATTGAAAAACAATATCATTTTTGCAAATTGCACAGATACTAAGTTCCCAGATAAAAAAAACCCCATCAAATGTGTATTTGCTTTGTGGCCAACTTAGGTGTGAAATTGCTAATTTCTATTTTGCACTATGATGATAACTTGCTGATAATGTCAGAAGATTATATTTTGATGTAAGCTCACATAGTTATGATGCCTTAATTAAATGTTTGGAAATAAAACAAGCTATGAGTTGAGCTATGTACAATTTTTGTAACTTAATTTCTTTTTCACAAAAGTCACACAGAAATACATTTTTTAAAAACCCAAATGCTGTCCTTGTATTCAAATAATTGGACCAGTATAGCATATTAGTGTGAAGCTTCAACACATTTTTGTCTTGTGATTTTATTTTAGACATATAATTTTTACTTGTTGGTCATGAATTTAGTCTCTGTGAAGGCCAGGAGGTGGAAACCCTTTATTATTCCAGCACTACATTGGACTCTGCACTGCTGTATCAGGAAATCTCAAGTAACAGTTTTATGACGCATGAGGATATTATTCTCTGCAAGCAATAACACACATTTCTATTTCCCCAGCAATATCCACATAATCAAACATTCACAAGTGCTTTACGAAGAATTTAATTAAATAGTGTGCAGAGTGACTGGATGGAGCATGTACACAAGCTGTTATATATTCAGTAGTTCCCATTTTGCAGTTAGTGCAGAACACTTTCGTGCAGTAATATGTGTGAATGATATTTCCATCAAAATGTGCATTATCACTCCTCCCTTTGTACCTTACTCCTTAAAAATGACACTAAAACCTTAACAGATGTCACCTCCAGGATCACAGGATACCTTGCTCAGGGCTCTAATGGTGTGATAAACAGGGAAATACAAATTCTCATGCTGAGGCTTGAACATCACACATTGTTCCTCTGGAATCAAACGTTTATTACTCCCCAGAGAAAGATATAGATTATTGTGTCTTTTACCACAAAACTAGACGTGTTTGGAATTTTATTTAAAGGTAGTAGAAATTTTTGAAGCTATCAAAGACCAGCCACTGAAAAATTAACATCGAGACTTGGATAGTCAGAATTTAGATGTGGACAATAAGAAGCAAAAAATTTTGTGATGATGAGTATTTTCAGAGACCAATCTGTCAGTCAGTGAAGATTAAGAAAGTCTCTTTGGCATGAAAGTGTAGTGTATCAGACCCTGTACTAGAAAATGGTAGTGTGCTCATATTCACTCAACATTATTGGTATGCTCATGTCACCTGCAGGGATTAGCATTCTGGAAACTGACAGGGTTATCTAATATGTTTTGTTTTCTCTCTTCAGAAAAGCCCTTTCAGCAGTAGCCAGTGCGTGAAAGGACTTTTCAGGCTTGCAGAGAAATGGGGCTGTGCTGGATGAAAGTGATTTAAAATATCCCTCTGTGGTTGCCTACCTTCAAGGCAGTTATCTGTCCATCAGATTGAAAGGTTTTGTTGGTGTGTCAGTGCTGTAAAGTATCAGTCCAAACCAGAAAAGCAATACCAATGCCACAAATAGTGAAAGACAGTCTGTAATTAGCCTGTAAATGTGTGTAGTGTGGGACCTCACCCTTGTTTCCCAGTTCTACAGGAGTTATTCCAGTTTATTACTGGATGACACTGATAAAATCTATCCATTTTGACTGGAAAGAAAACCAAAAACTACAAATGAACCCAAAGGAAAATAAAGAGATGAAAGGATCAGTGAAAAATAGGGACCTGGTTTTACTTTTGTGCTAGTTCTGTTCTGTGTTTGAAGGAAAATGCTGAAAACTTAATTGGGGTAAATAAGAACAGTATTCATCTTCTGAAGACACCTTTTGGAGGAAAGTTTAATTGGTGTAGGAGAAGTTATGGCTTTCTTTACAGATTTGAGAATGGGAGCGATCCCTCTTTAATGTTAATGAAAACTTGCCATTAACTTCAGTGATTCCACCCAGTAATGTTTGTGTCTTTTTTTCCCCCCATCTCTATTCCTTCTTTGTAGAGCAGACAGGAGCTTTTAATTTTGCATGTCATTTATAAAAAATTGCAGTTATTCTAAAAAATAAAGTTCAAGCTTCAACTGAAGAAGAAAGGGAAAGCATGTAGTTTTGAATTTAATCACATGCCTAATCTTGAACACCATGTTTTGGATTTTTACTTTATTTTCTTTAATTAGGCTTGTGTTCTAGTGTTTGCTTTTCTATAAAATATTTTTTCTTTAGCATTTGAAGTGTGTCTCTGTGATTTGGATATATTCTGCATATATTTGGAAGTAGCTGCTAGACTTGCCTTGAATTCACTAGGAGGCTGGTATTTTTATGCTTCTTAAAGCAGGCCCTTTTTAGGAATGCCAGAATATACACAAATTCTCATTTCCCAGTATTTCAGTGGCAACTTCCTTTGAATCTTGGAGTAGAGCTCCTGCAGTCTGTTTGTTCTCCAAGCCAATTCCAGCACATGCATCAGCAAGCCAAAACAGACAAACCGAGGAGAGGTATCAGTGCTGCAATACAATTTAGAGTATTATTTAGAATAATTAGGTCAGAATTTCTCTTGTTCATGTTAGGAAGTCACCCAGTGAAGGACCACCTAGACAGACTTGTGGTAACTGCCAGTGAACTAGCTTTGGAAGCAGAAGTAGTAGAGGCAAATGAGAGAGGAGTGTGGCAGCCAGACTAATTAATTGAGAAGTCAGGCTAATTAGTTTGACTGGAGGGAGCACCATGCTGATGTCACATTGTAGCTTCCAAAATTGTCTGATTTGTACACGGGTTGTACTGGGCTTCTTATAGACAAACAAGTTGTTTCTGGGCTCTTTCAGATGTTTTTTTGTGAAGCAGAGTTGTGTACCGGTTCATTCCCTATGGAAATTTACTCTAATTTTAGATTTTTTTCCAGACTGGTGGTCGATTTAGTTCCTTTTCAATCTTCTGCAGTAAGATTTTCCTAAGACATGTATTGTGGTATTGAGTTGTTCAACCTCATGCCACTGGGAAAGATTCCTTGGTGCTTTTTTTTTTTAACTCGATGAAGGACTGTCCCAACTTGTTCCTAGTATTTTTTCACTTACTAAATACAAAGCTGAAGTAAAGTTCCTTAAGTTGCATATGGTTCTGTTGTTCCAGCTGGCAGGGCTGAGAGGTGGCTGTCAGCAGTCCTGCTCCCAGAGGATGCGTGCTAGCAACAGTGCACACTGGAAGATGCCTTGTTTAGTAAGAACTGGGGACTCTGAACAGTGTGCCATTTTTCTTGATGTTATGAAACAGTATCTCTTCAGTGCACCCCTAAATGTCAGTCATTACATACAGTTTGATGTGTAAGATGTTAATAAAGGAGTTGCTTTAATGAAAAGATAAAAAATACTTGTAGTAAGAGTCTGTGTTACTGTGCTGATACGGTATAGTAAACATGAGAAGCAGTATCAAACCCAGAAGTAAATCAACAAGATGTTGTAAATAAGCTGGATTCTGTATAGAAAGCTTCATTAGAAATACTAAGTACTGTATTTCATTGATAGCATGGTAATCATTTGTGAGCAGATAGTGGCATAAGATAAAAATGAATATTTTATTAATGTTTCCTAAGAAATATTACTAGAGAGCTTTTTTTTTTTTTTTCCTATGTATGTTATTTAAAATACTTTTAGTGGTGATTTATGGTCCTCCTTACAATAACTCTTCAACACAGTAGCTCCCACAAGGAGTTAACATATATTTTTTCTATTTCTAGATCTGTTGGCTGTGCCTAAGCATCCATATGCTGCTATGGAAAACTGGGGACTGAGTGTTTTCGTGGAGCAAAGGATACTGCTAGATCCAAGCATTTCTTCTATTTTATACTTACTGGATGTCACCATGGTCATTGTACATGAGCTGTGTCATCAGGTATTAAAGATGTTCATCTATTTGATCTTAATGTCGGAAACCACACGCTCCTTTTCAGAACTGAAAATGAATTCGTATTGTACATATGGATGTAACTGGAATCTATATAACATGGAGGTCTGTAAGACACATCCCTACAATACAGAAACTGGAGACTCAAAATGGGGATAGAAGAGAAAATTGGTGGCAATGAAGAGCTTCCCTGTCTTCTGTAGCAGTATAGTCTGTGTGTTTGTGTGTCAGTGTATTTATTGCTGGAATGTAGAATAAACATGTTGATAGCAGATTCATGCTAAATTTCATGTTCATGTCAAAAAATGTTTTGGCTGAAGTCAATTTGGTAGTAGTCTTTGTCTTCTGTCATATATACACATACCCATTTTCTTTTTTTTCTCAGTTTTTTCCCCAGTTTGGTATTGACCTTGTCTATTCACTAATGGTGGATAAGCATGTCTTTATGTGTACAGAAACTATTGTGTCAATAAGAAAACTTAAAATAATAGACCCATATTACAATTTATTTTACATTTTTCCCATCTTCTTATCTCAAACTAAACACATTACAAGTGTTAGTAATATTGAATTGAAGGCAAATGTTATTGAAGAAATTTGCTACAGGGGCAGGAAACGCTTTCTTACACTCATAAGAGGCATAATCATAGCCTTCAGGTTAAAATGAATGAAATCCTACTGTGTAATCACCATGGCTTACATCTGTGACTTTACACAGTATTCTTTAAAGGCAATGCAAATTCTTAACACTTTCTGCAAATAAAAAAGTACCATGTAAAAGGGAGCCATTGAAATGGCGTTCTGGGAGATGAACCTGAAAATAATATTTGGTTCATGTTTGTATTTCACATTAAATTGGTCGATGAATATGAAGTCCTCAACAAAATCATGAAATTTTTATTGAAAGTTACTGCTGATTTGATCTTGATACTATCATCTGATATTGCTATAAGCTCTTCACTGTGCAGTACAATAGAGTAGTATTTTCAGCTAGAAAAAATACAGTGCCTTAGGAATCATGTGTGGAAAACATACATTAGGTCGTCAAGTCCCAGATCCTGTGAGTATTAGATTTTTCTCTGCGGTGTGTTTGTAGTGCCGGGTTCTGTGCTCGTGATTACAGGGTTATATGGCTTCCCTTAAAACCTTTGGATTAAATCTCATAGTAAGTAACTTTTTCCAAGTGTTCAGCTTAAGTCTTGGTTTTTCTGAAGTCGTTTCATTACTTCAGGTTATTCTTTGCACTGCTTTGATAATTTCCTCTGCTTCCAGAGCAATTTTTACGTCAGATATGGGCAATTATCACATCAGTAACTGGCCAAGTTTGTTTACTTGATTCTTATAGATGATGAGGCCTTTTTACATAGTTCTGGGGATTTTAGAGGATCATGAAGTTGGCAAAAACTATAGCTGAATTTATTTTAGGGTAGAAATATGATCATAAAGTGACCTTAAAATTGAAGATAAGGAGGTTTACTTGATGTCCATCTTGATATTACTATCATGCTGTTTGCTTAATTAAAAGTGACATCCTCTATTCCTGTTGCTGCTGTTTCTGTTTCAGTGCCATGCAGATTAGGTCTTTGCTCAGCTGATTCACTGGATAGCTAGACAAGAGAGAAAAAATTGAAGTTAAAGAAGCATTTTTTCTACTTTTTGGACGCAGAATTGAGTCACACAGAATGCGGATTATTCACCTGCAAGTAAAGTTTAAGGGGAGAAACACTCAAAAAATATAACCTAAAAACCACTGTCTAGCACTTCCATCACTTTGTCTTTATTTAGCCCTTTTTTTCTACCTTTATCTTACCATACTCAGAAGCCCCTAAAGGAACTCTAAACAATATTATCTTAGCTGAAAATGTACTGAACCAAGACCAAGTTGGGTCCAGGATCTCTTGCCTTTGCTGTTTAGTTGTTATTTATTCACTGCATTTTTCATTGTGTTTTGCTGTGCATCGTATCACCTGTTAGCCTGTCGTGACACATGAATATTCTTCTCCTTCACTCGTTTTTACACACAGAATTACAGAAATTCACCAAAATCTTTCTGGTGCAAGCAAAACTAGAATCCACATCTCCAGTTTTACTTTTTATTTATTGATTTTTTTTTTTTTTAGATTTCAAGGAAATGGAACTCTTCTAAAATATGTGTGCGGTTTTTTTAATTTTCTTTTTTTTTTTAAGATTTGTGTCATTGTCCAGTTTCCTTGACTTCAAAACCATGACTTCAAGATTTATGGAACGTATCTGAGCATGTAGTAAAATGATCTGTATGAGAGCCCTGTTACTTAGAGTAACACAGCAGTTTCTTTGCTAATGTTGTTTCCAAGATTATGGAAATCAGATTAATATTTAAAATCCAGATTGTTGCCTTTACATTTGACTGTTTAAAAGTTGTAATTACCAAACCTGCTCTGTATTAATGCTTGAGCACAGTGCTTAGGACAGATAGAAAATGAGAGACAGCACTGCAAAAGGACAAATTCAGTGATTGCTAAAATACAAGTAAGAAGCATGTAAGAAAGGATTTCACATCCAGTTTCTTCATGTCCAGCTGACTTTTCATGTTTGACCAGGTATTTTAGGTACATGTGTTATGAGAGATGCATGAAAGTTGCTTTGTTAGTTTTGGTTCAGGAATTTTGTAGGGTGCTATTTTTTGATATTTCAGCTTGAGTGTTCTTTCAGAATATTTTGTTTATTTACTTAAAAAAAATTGATCATATGAGTGTTTTGGCATAAAAGCTTGTCCTCAGAGCTCCAAACTATGAGTCAGTCAAAACACATGTATTTCTACCAGCTTAATTTGATAGCTTGAAATAATTACCATAATTTATTAAAATAATTCTGTTAAGGTAGTAATCAGTTTTATTTGCATATCATAGATCAGTTCCACCTATAGCCTTTGAAGAGTCATTTGAATTTATGCATCATGATTTTTTGTGATAGTTTTCCCACCTGAGCACAAAACTTGGTGTGACAGATTGAGTTACAGAGGCATGAAAGCAGAAAGAAAATTAAAAACTTCCAAATCAACATCTTTTTTAATAATCTGTAAAAAAACCATATAGGAAAGAGTGTCCTTTCAGCATATCTGTAAATTAAATACTTTCTGCATATCAGGTTGAACATAATACCTGGAGGAGCTGAGAAATTTATGTGATCAATACATTTCAAAATGAAGTGATGGTCTTCACTCCAGGCAGATAGAGCTTATAGTCAAACACACAAATAAATAAATAATTACTTAAATTAAATGCTTTACTTACAGTTTTCCTTTGAGACATGTAACACCTAGGAAGTTAATAGCACTTTTCTGCTGGAAAAATTGGCTTTCTTGCTTAAAGCCTCTGGGTACTGCAGTGTCTCTGACATCCATAACTCTCTCTGATACTGTTCAAAAGTAGTTAAGCAAATTCCCGACATTGTCATATTGATATCACATACTAGTTTAATGCCTTTAAAACATTTCTTCCTTTAGGTGGATAATTAAACACATTGTTTTAATTGTATCATTAATAAATGAACCCAGAAAACTCACAAAGGAGTAGAAGAAATTCTCTTTTGTAGCACCATAAATTAATGTTATTAATTCAAACCACAGGATGAGGTATTGTGAACTTTACAACCTTTATTTTTCTAAAATCTCTCTGGCTAGTTACAGTTCAAAATGACAATTTTACCACTGGTTTCATATTTATTCAGTAGTACTCCTGCAATTCAGGAAATAAACTCTATGCTGTTATGTTTAGTCATTAGAAATCATTTAAGCAACCTACTCTAGTATGAATTTAACTTCCATACTTCTTGATATATGAAAGTTATATTCATTTTATTGTTTTAAATTCTGATAATGCATAAGCTATATGAATGTATTTCCAGCGTTTCCTTGTCTTTTCAGTTAAATGTTCTTAAGATCAGGATCTATGTTTAGTGGCCCTGTAGAGAGTTAATTTATTGATAGCCTTCAACTATATTATGCATACTGAGTGTGCATTAAGTTTAGCTTCACATATTGTATGAACATGACTTCTATCAACCTCACCCAGTCTCTCTAAATTCTTAAGGTGATTGTCAGTGACATTCATTGCCATGTTTTTCTTCATTTTTTTCATTTGAATTCTATTTGCTGAACCTTATGTGGCCATCTGGTAATCTTCCAGTTTGTCTGGTCTTTGCTTGCTAGTCTGTTCTTTGAAGCTCTAGTGTTCACACTAGATCCTCATTGCAGCATTGTGTCCTTCTGTGGTGACATTCTCACTCTACAAAGACATGCACAGGAGTGACATCTTTCATTCAGGTCCCAGACAAAGCCTTCAAACAAGCCAGCTGTCATGAAATCAGACTGCTTAAGGGCCAACTCTGCTTTCATTCATTCCTCACTCTCATTACAGTTCAGCATCAGTTCCTCTGCTCTGACCTGAGTCTTTCCCTCTAGAATACTTAATTGTTGCTTCCTCTCTGTATTTTTAGAGCTTACTAACACATGAAAGCTCAAAATTATCTCTGTTGATTATAACTAATTTTTAAAAATATTAAGAGAAAACTGGCAGATAATGTTACTTAAACAAAGTTTTGGTATTTATTTGGCAGAAGAGAGGCTACAGAGAGTATGAAATAGGTTTTCATAATACTGTCAATGTTTCTGTTCTTACCACTGGTGTAACATTATTCAGGTTACACATTACAATCATTTAAATCATTTAAATAATCGTTTAAACAGGGTCATCCATCAGCAGACAAATATATGACATCTGATTTCCTGTAAATTCTGGTCCTCATCTGTCTTTCAATGATCGTCCCAGCTCTGTGTAAAATCCCTCTGACACCTACATGTCCTGTACTGTGAGATTTGTGTCTGTAGAGGTATACTCTGTGAGCAGAGTATGTAATGGTTTTGTTCTTGCCTTGCCCTCAGCTCAGACCCTTCTCTTTTCAGCTGATGATCATTGTTTACTTGTGAAGTTTATGGAGCTTAGTTATCCTTGAGATTTCTGTCCTTCTTGCTAAATTACATTGAAGTCAGTGGGGATGTTGAAGAATCACCTGGAGGAAATGGCAAAGGCAGGCAGCTCAAGTAGGGTTCCTTTGCATATACACAGGTGGGCTGTGCCGTTTCAGATACCTCTGCTGGTTGCTGTTTGTGAAGGCTGCACATGTCCGTGTTACTAATAGTTAGTAAGTATATAGTTAGTATATAGTATATAGTTAGTATATAGTTAGTGAGTATGAAATTTCCTACGCCTTCGTGGGTGTCTCACAAACCCTAGTATCTTCTCTAAATGGCATCGACTACCTGCTTTTAGGCATTGGAGTCCTACCCACAGAGAGCTGGCCTTACTGTGTAAAGCAGCTTTCTTTAAGAAACCTGCCAAGGAGAGGAGCATCAGTAGTATTGTAAATCTTAGTGGGCAGAGAGTGGGGAGAAAGAAATGCTGAAATATAGGTCCGGGGTGGAGAATGTTTTCCCATTCTCACATATATGTTTTTCAATATTCACACTACGCATCATGAAAATTCCATGTAATGGATCAGATTACTTGAGTTAGAAGCCTTATTCTGTCCAGTGTGTATGTTAGTTCTGTTAAACCTAGGTGAGCATCTACTTCAGAGAACTAAAGCTGACACTGTGAATACTGTCCTCAATGCTTCTTTTGCCCCGCTTGCTCTTTTCTAATGTTTTACTTCATTAACTTGTGCATCCTGTAATGTTGAATTAATTAGCACAAGAAAAATACAGTTAGTGAGTTTCAGTGTGTGGTACATACTACTCTTTTATTAATACATGTGGAGAATGTGTTTGTCTAGGTGAAATATATGCAAATATGGTTTCCTAAAGGTTGTTGAAGTTGTTAATGTGAACTTTTTGTTTTTCCAGTGGTTTGGTGACCTTGTGACTCCAGTTTGGTGGGAGGATGTGTGGTTGAAAGAAGGTTTTGCTCACTATTTTGAATTTGTTGGGACAGACTACCTCTACCCAGGGTGGAACATGGTAAGTCAGTTTTATTCTGTTAATGTGGAGACTCCACAGAAAAGTTGCTCTGCTGTTAGACTCCTTCTTCTGTTTTAGACAGGGACTGCTGAAAAATACCAAATGATGCATGTAAGTATCAGATGTTGAATGAAGCAAAATCACTAGGTGTGAAATAATTTGACAGCATTCCAAAAGTGTAATCTGCAATTTATTGAAAAAGAAATAATGTCATGTCTATCGTAACCCATTAGCATTAAAATAGCTACTGTCTCTCTGCTTAGAAATATTTTAGATTAAAGCAGTTATGATTTGGACTGGACATGGACTATTTTTTAAAACATTGAGAACATTGAATTTGATCTACAAGATAAATTTGAAAGAAATGTTTGGCTAAAACATTCTATAAAGTTGAGCATATTTTTTCTTACAGTATTCTGTTCTCCTCTCCCTAAATATACTTTTCTTATCTTCCTGGTATTGTTTGGATATCTAGATTAAATGCTAAATTAACATGGGTTACATAAATTGAGAATTTATGTTTTGGTATAGTTTCTAGCAGTACAGAGTTGGACATGCTTTTTCAACAAGTGTGCAGATACTAGAACTCTCTGAGGAAACTGGGAATATCCTGCTGGGACATTATTTTGGAGTCCTTCTGTTATATCATATTGTACCTAGGCAGGTCCAAATTTATATGAATTGCTGTAGTCTAGCTATATTATATTTATAAGAAAAATAAGAAAGATGAGACCTCAGTACAAGGAAATCGTATGTGAGACCATGTTGAAGGTTCCTGTAGAGATTTTATTGTCCACTGGAGGCATGTTTATATCTGCTAACCTTTTGTGCTTATATATGTTTAATTATGTGGCAAAATATTTATTATTGATCATGATTGTCTGACAGAGATTTGTTGGGGCTTGGATGTTTTGCTTAAACTCTTAAAAACTAACGTCTGAATTTGTTTTTCCATTTCTGTGTGCTTTCTTGAGTGTACTTATCCCATTAACTTTTGTGTGCCATAAAATGAAGATGCTATAATTATAAGTTAAAGCTAATTTTTAAAAAATAGTTGTATACAGGTTACTCTTAAGTTAGTTATGCTTCTTGTGAAATTTGAATTCTTTGTAGTATTTTAATTTTTTCTTTCAGGTGTCAATTTTGGTTTATAATTGCATTATGAAAAGGAAAACAAATCTTTATTTGAACTGACAACTGTCTTGCATAGGTAGGCTTGTTGGGTTTGCCCGGCTTTGTCTATATTAAAACTCATTCTATTCATCTTTATAAAGAACACACCCTGAATTACAATGTAATGATTCTAATTATGAATGCAATGAAATCTGGCAGGCCTTTGTGATTTTAGCATAGTGAAGTGTCATAGATGATAACATTTATATACTGAATTTTATCTTCAAATCATCAGTCATTTGTTCTTCACAGAATCAGTCTAACAAATTCAGAATAACTTTGCTTTAGAAGTCATTTGGAATATAGTATATTTGCTTGAAATTTCTGTGGAATGAATATAATGTTCACTGTTATGCAAATAGCATGCCCATCATGTGAAATCTTGGCATCTTAGCAGAATACAAGCAAGAAGAGTGGATTCAACAACGGATGGCAGTTAAACTGGGAAATCAGAAATGTGCTGCGTAAATTAGAATTAACCACAGTAATATTGCTGTGCCTGAAAAAGTATGAATCTGTCAAGTTTTTTCCTTAAATTAAAAAGAAGAGAGACATAAACTGTTTATAAGGCTTTGGATATCTTTGGCCTTTGATGTAAAAATGACCATATTGACATATTTAAATGATGAGAAAATGAGATAAAACTCATAATGGGTTAAACATGCTTCATTCTTTTGCAGACTACTAGAGGAGGAATCAATATTGCCATGTTTCAGCATGTTTATTACATAGATTGTAGGAAGAGGACTGATTTACAGTTACTGAAATTTGGCTTGCTGGAAATTTTGTTATTGTTATAAAGTGCATTTGCTGTTTGAACTTATTGACTGACATTTGTAAACTTGAAAAAATTAAAGTGATTGTGTGTAAGAAGAGAAACTGTTCCAAGCAACTTACTGTTTTTCAGAAGAGAAGGATGAAGTACAAGTTGCATAACCAAGAACTACAAACCTTATTTTCCATCATGATGGCCAAGTAGTGCAATATTCCAGCATTCTGGTTGGTGTTTTCTCAGTAGTAATTCATACCTGTGACTTATAAATAAAAAAATGTATGGTGTATGTTATCACAGCTCTTTGTGTCAGGAAAACAGTGATAAACCAAAATCCTCTTTATTTCTAACGAATTGGGAAAGTTAGATAGCTAACTTCTTTCCCTTGTAGTTCTGAAATGTTAACCTTGAAGGTTTGCTCAAGAAGCGCATGGATTGAAATCTCAAAATCAGCTTATTTTTAGTTTACTGAAGACTTTTTGTCACGTTCTTTTTTGGATAAATGTAGAAGCAGAAGACTAGTAGTCCATTCCAGAAAAAGGACTTTTGTTTGGAAATGCAACTTGGGCAATATGGATACATCTGAAAACATGGGATCTATCCAGAGCTTCCTATCTAAATTGTTGGACATTCATAGGCTGCAGGCACATAAACTTTCAGCATTAAGCTTATAAACCACTAAAGTTTTGATATGATTTGTCTGAAGATGCATCTCTTTTAGCAGAGCTGAGCATTTTTCAGTGTCCATCTTATGTGACATTCACAGCTTTGGTATGGCTGAACCTGAGACTCTTGAGAAGAGCTGTTTGTTAGGCCTGTTCACAACAATATTACTTAAACCAGCAGCACCAAGTTCTGCACAAAACAGAGATCCATGATTTTTGTCTGAAACCCATTTCTTGGCTTTTCCTTCTTCTCTAGGTTCTTTGGCTTTCTTAAATATTTCTCCCCCCTGCCATTTTTCATTTTATCGGATTTTCTTCCATTGTCTCGTAGACTCTTTTACATCAGGAAAGATGAATTGATAACATTGCCAACTGCCATGGTGCTGCAGCACTTTATTGAGAATTCCAACATGTCTGGAATTTCTTGTGTTGTCCAGAAGGCATTTATTTCATCATACTTCCATAATCTTAATGAGAAAGGAAATCCAGTCCTTATGAAACCCTTGCTATCCTTATGTCCTGGATCCTCTGTCTGAGGTCACTTGGTCTGTTCAGCCTGGAGGAGAGCAGACGGAGGGGGGACCTCATTGCAGCTACAACTTCCTCATGAGGGGAAGAGGAGGGACAGGCACTGAACTGTGATGCCCAATGACATGAGGAAATGGCCTGAAGTTGTGTTAGGGGAGGTTTAGGTTAGGTATTAGGAAAAGATTCTTCACCCAGAGGGTGGTTGGGTACTGGACCAGACTCCCCAGAGAAGTAGTCACAGCACCAAGCCTGAGCTGAAGAAGTGTTTGGACAATGATCTTGGACACATTAATTGACTCTTAATGATGGTCCTGTCCAGGGCCAGGAGTTGGACTCAATGATCATTGTGGATCCCTTCCAACTCAGCTTATTCTGTGATTAAAATTTTGGGTGAAGAACAGAACGAAGAGGCATTCTGGTGGAGGTGTCTGGTATCCGTTGCAATTAATGTAAAATACATCAGAACTTTCCCAAGGAAGGGAATGAAATTTTGCTGGTTTTAAAACAGGAAGATGAGCTTTCTGCGCTGAGATCCTTAATGGTTATCCCACTGTCTTAATACCCTTTTTCAAAGCAAAGTCACTTCAGATTAAAGCTAGAAATTCTCATTTCCTTCCTATAGCTAAAATAGTAAGTCCCGGCACGTTACTTTTTACCTTGTGAAAGTGAAGCTGCGTTTAATTTTGCAGCTATAATCTCTGCTATACAGTGACTGGACATTTGCCATGGGAAGGAAATCACCCTTCTTTCCATTTCAGCCTGTCCCCCAAATTAAGAGTTTTTTGTAATTCTTATTCTGAAATGCCCCAAATTCTTACTCCTAGATCTCATTCTTAAAGGTCTGGGAAGTTTAAACAGTTGTTTCTGTGTTGTCAGGATGATTTTAAAAAGAAAGCTGCCTTTGCAAAGTGTTCCTCTGAGATCAGAGAACTTTGCTTGATCATGTGTACTCAGAATAGTCATCTGCATGTGAATTCCCTGGCTGTTGCTATTTTGTGACTTAGAAAAAGATGAGATTTTTGTATTAGAGGCTTACCATATGGTTGCCTGTCCATGCCATCAAAAAGCTACTGCAGCTCGATGTGAGTTCTTGAGCTGTAAGATCTGATGACTGATACAAGGTAATCTCACCTCTGTGGAAGGGGCCTTTCCTGGTTTTAAGATCAGAGAAAAGAGAAAATTACAGCGGAAAACTCCATGCTGGTAATTTCCACTTCAGAGCTCTGTCTTTTCTCATCTACTGTGCTCGTCTTCCTCCTTTCAGAGGCCTGTTTGCAGCTGTGTATTCTGTCTTCCTCTTGGCTTGTTTCTCTCATATCCTGAAATCCTTTTCATGTGGTTTTGTAAAGGAAGGAATTCAGCTGAGGCTTGCAGATCCAGGAATTTATTGGCTGATCTTTTCCCTCCTTATTTTCTGGTAGAAGGAGCCATCATGTTTGTCCTTGAATGTCTCTGGTATTGGGGTAGATTTTGAGGACTATGACAGCAGGAATTACTGGCATGTAATTTGCCCTTACATCCATCAAATGAGCATTAAATACTTTAGCAGTCAGTACCTGGCTTGGTGCTGAGAAAGCATTTCACAGAGCCCAGCTGCCTTCTCCCTTTTCTTTATTATATAAAAGTTAGCTTTGCTGACAACTTTACTGGCTGAGTCAAGGTGTAGCACATCAGCAATAGCTTTGAATCCTGTGTCTTCTTGATCCATTAATACCTTAGGATAGGATTTCCTACTTTCTTATTTGCTTACTATTTTTTATAATTAAGGATGGTCTATCTGCCAGAATTTTTCTTAGTATTTAATTAAGAACTTTGTACTTGTATAGAAGGGTATCTTTCCTCCTTCCTTAAGTGGGCCGTGCATCCTTTACTTTATTAGGTTCCACAGTCTGGACAATCCTGCCATTACTACAGACAGTGAAAATAATAATGAGGTTGCATATCAACATGTCTGTATCATAATAAGTAAGAAATAGATAAATGGTCTTAGTTGCCCATCTTCCTCATTGACTCGGTTGGAATAATGAGTGAATTCAGCCACTAGACATGCATATCTTTAATGTGCTTTGCCTCACATGCCTCCTAATGCGTTTGCCTCCATCAGGAAAGATTTCTAAGGCATTGTTTGACTCATAAGAAACCCAGAAAATTATTATAAATTTTGAAGTAGACTTACAATATGGACCTTTTTGATTTATTTCATTATTATTTTGGCATTTCAGACCTGAGCTATAGCCTGCTTGATCCTTCTAACCCAACATAAATATCATGCTGGCTCAGCATTAAGGGAGATTCAGTCTCTCGTTTTTTAAAACTACTTTCATCTTTTCTTTTTTGGTTAAAGGCTCCCCACGCTGGTGTAAAGTAAGCCTTTAATTAATACCACATGGAGTGTTTTTTTCTCCAGTAACTGCTCAGTGAAGTCAATCCTTGTATGATATTTTGTTTTAACTCGGCTATGGGGGAAGCTTTGAGTGTAAAATTAACTAGAATCTCATGTATGATTGACTTTGGCAGGAAAAAAAAAGGATTGTAAAGGTAAGGTGCAAGATCTTCTGTTTCCTAATTACTAGCCTTTTTTAAGTATACCAGGTAAGAAATCATTATACTAAATTTTGCTTATAACTAAGAAAAAAATTTCCATTTCCACATTTTCTTCCTAAAGACAGGTTTGCATTTTTTTAAGGCTCTGGCAAGGTAGATTAATATTGGGAATTCCTTACTTTAAGTAGTTAACTCTTAACGGTTAGAGATCAGACATAAGTGAATATCAACATTTAGATGAAACATTTATTCAAGAGATTAAGTATGGGTTTGGAGAATGTCAGTCTCTCTTCTAGCATCATGTCATTTTCTGCTCATCTAGAGACAGCAGTTTAAATGACATTATGATGAGAGCTTTGGAGTCATGTGAGGTCAAACCTTCTGAGTTCAGGGTTTAGACAAAGCTTTAGTTTCAGAAAAAAACTTCACTCAGCTGGCTGAATTTCACATAGTTTTGAGTCAGTAGACACTTCATCTTCACTAAAGATGAGCGAGAAACTTTGCAGCAACTTTTCCCTGAAAGTAAGGACCCATTACAGGGTTGCCCTGCTGAAACAAGAATATGCATTTCATCAGGAAGTATGGTTGATACTGGAAATTCAATAGAAAAGTTTAGTTGTATTTTTGAGGGCATTCTTAACTGAAAGACTGCTTCTCAAATTTTCAGCAATCCTGAATGTGCTACCACTTTATTTTAAAGTTGTGGCAGTGTGCAGTTACTTGGAGCACAAACTGGTAAGTAATTCTTGGTGTGTCTGCAAAACACCTTTGGTTCCTTCAAGACTTAGCTTGCTGAATCTCATCACTTTCAGGTTGAAGCACAGTCTAGGTGTGCAATACCTGAAAAGTATTTTCATGGATGGTAGCCTCTGACAGTTGTTGCTGGAAGTTGACTCAGTATACCAGTCACATCATAAAGCCACTTTTCATTTAAGTGTTATTTACTGTTTCTTGAATTGATTTTCCTTTACAGATTTTCTCTGTGGTGTTTGAATTAGAGGATAAGCTTCATACTTTGTTGCCTAATATTTTAAAATGCTCTGAAGACAAATGCATGAGGAGACCTCTCTGTTAATCTGTTTGCTTAATGACTCTATTTCAGTGAAGGCAACTGCATATGTAGTGGCAAAACATGACCTTGGAGAGTGAAATTGGCCTTTTTTTGTAAAGTGCTAGTGGTCAGTATGTGTTGTTTCCTTTGTTAATGCTCCCTGTTTTGTACTGCATCCCCTCATTCTGTAAGCATACATTTGGCATAATGCCTCTCGTGTACAACCAAATCAAAGCTATATCTGATAAACAGAGTGGAGAAAGGAAACAGAAGTTGAAGTAGCTGGCGGAATTGCTTAAGAACTCCAAATCAGCTATCCATCTGCTTGGCAATGTAAGCAGGTGGTAATGATTGAAAAGAAAATACATATCCAATTCTCCTTCCCAATACTCAGACCTGCTGGTTTTCCTTAACTATGAGCTCCTAGGACATCTACCTTGTTTTGTAACAACAAAAGTTGTCAGTCAGTGTGAAAATTTCTCAATAAATTTTGCAAGATCTTTGACCAAAATGCAGAAGAGAGGGTTATGAAGGTAGATATGGAAAAGTGACGTTCACAAATGATTAATGTAGAATATGTTGCTGGTCTCCTTCAGCAAATTATACACATAACTGAAGCACACATCAGAGATGTAAATTTAAAAAAAAAAAGCAATTAGTAAATTGCTCAAAGTATTTACAAAATATTACTATTGGAAGGCGAGAAAGAAACATTGCTTTCATTTCCAAGTACTCAGGAGACTTCCTGTGCTATGACAATTTAGGATTTGTAAGCATGTAGACAGAAAGAACTTGATTTTGGCTCTCAGTGGATCTTATCTGGCCTTAATGTATTTTACCAAACGTTAGAGTTCCTCATAGATTATATTCCTCTGCAATTTTAAGCTTCACCCTCTAATATATTTTGTTAGAACTTGACTGCTGGTAGTGTATATGCTGGTGGTCTTTGATTGCTTTAAAATTTTGCCCCTATTTCTTTTTCCCTACGGTGCACTTTCCCTGTAAACCCAAATATTGTGTCTTGCAAATACTTGTTCTCTTAGGCATGAAAGATCATTTATCTTCTTTGTATTCTTGATGGCTAGTAAAGCTCTTGTGCAGACGATATTTTCAGAAAATTTGTCAGGAAAGTCATTTGCAGATTTGCACACCAATGTTAAGCTTTATTCATGTAGATTTCGCAGTCCATAAAGTGTTCAAATGGCTGTCCCAGAACAAAGGCAATGCCTTTAACATTGAGGCCTTTGATCTCTTTTGCGTACTAATTATCAGTTCGAGCTTTCATTCTGCTGCTTCTTTAATTCCTTTTTTTTTCTTTCATTTTAGTTCTTTTCCCTGGTATTTCATATTAATTTTCCAAAATTATTTTATGTGAATGTCTTTAAGTGTTACATTATTGTCATGCTTTTACTCTTACATTATACCTCAATATGATATTGTAAAGTCACCAGCAGCCTCTCTCCATTAAATCATTGTTATCTTGTTTTACACATACATTTTTCTTGAAGGTAAATGCTTCTTGAAGGTACAGTCTTTTTTGCCAAAAATGTTATTTCACAATTGCTTTCTTTCCATTTAGAGGCAGACTAGTTGAACGTTGGGCACCCTGGTGGAGATTCATACATGAAGAGTGACCACTATCTCTTTTTCCCAAGAACAGGGTGAATTTGGATGTTGGCTAGGCAGGAGACAGCACAGAAAAAGGACAAGTCTTTCAGAAAAATCTTGTGCAAAGCAGAGAAGGTCTTACTGGTGAAGATTGGAAAAATCATTCCTATGAAGAGACCAATACTTGAATCTAGACACCACAGATGTTTAGGAATAATCAGAAAATGTAGATATTTTAAAGATGTGTTCATCTGATAACAGCGCTTCAGTACCTGCCCTGAAAGCATTCTAAAGAATGAGAGCTACCAGATACAATTGTCATGTGTTTTGTTTTCAACACAGGTCTAGTGTCTCGGACTTTGACTAGACACAGTTCAAGGAAAGCTCTGAGGAGAAGAGATGAAGAGTTGGGATTCCAAGTGCACAGTAGGAAGATAGAGAGTATAGGAGCTTCCTCTTTGTCTTTAGACAAAGTGAGGCACAAATTTGTATGGAAGCAGCTCTGTCCTTATTTCAGACTCAGCTTGTGCTGCTGTGATACCTTTCCTGCTCAAAGCCTGTGTTAGTGTTGCACTTGCGAGTGGCTACTCACCGTTTCCAAGCAAGGCTGCAAGACTCACCCAAATTCTCTATTCCTCACAGGTGGATCACAGTCTATGCCTTTTTTCTTGCAGTTGAGCTCCCTCAGGGGAGGGTCATCTTTAACAGCATTTTGTCATTGTTCCGATGTGTAGCTGCAAACCTGACACCTATCATGTTGCCGGCTTGCTGGTCTCATTAAACACATTCTGAGATTGATTTCCTTTACAATTTCTGTCATGAGTGTTTCTTCACTCCTGTAGGTGTCACTTAAAACAGATCAATTCCACTGTATGCATAGGGTAAAATAACTAGGGAATAGAAAGCCCTTCTTCCATCAGTATAAGCAGTTTGGTCACATGTATTGACCTTTTCCCCTTAATGTGATATTAGGACTTCAAGAGCTGAGGTAGTGTTTTGTCAACATAATTAAGGAAGTTTTAGTTTCTTTCTGCACTTCTGCTTCTTGTTGCCTCTTCAAGGTGCAGGCCCCTTGTCAACCAGCAGTCTGTCTGTGCCTTCCTCGAGTTATATTTGAGTCTCCTCCAGTCTGCTCTCTGGGGCTTTATACTAAAGGGAAAGGCTGGGAATGTTATGGAGATTCTTTTAGTTCAATAAATTTAGCTTTATGGGTCAAAAGCATTCTTAATTCTCACTAAACTGTAGGTTTGCATTTTTGGAGGCATTCTTACTATTCCGTTTGTATCCCAGTGTGAAAGCCTGCCGTGAATTTTAAGGAAGACTTTTCAGCTATGGTAACTTGAATGAATGATCGTGAAATCTGAAGCTCTCCGTTTCAGTCCTTCAGGACACAACCAAAGAAACAAACAGAAAACCAAAATGTAGCCTGTTCTTTTTATATGTTTTGTAGTTTTCTTCTTACAGCTTCACTTTATGTTTGGCATGTGCTGATTTTCTTGATTCTGTTTCTGTATTTAAGGTATTAATTTCTATTTATCCAGGCTCCTTTTAATGAGTTAATTCCAAACAGTAACAATCCACTCACACAACTGTTTGTCTTCTGGCATCTAAACCTGAATTTGGAGACAGGTCTCTGTGTTCACACCTGTATGTGTTACATATCATACATTTGATGAAACTGGGGCTTTGTTACTGACTGGTAGAGAATGTGAGTGAAGTGTAACCAAAATATCTACAATTTTTACACCTCAGCAGTTTCCCCCTGAGTAGGACTGTCAATATAATTGTTTCTCTACATTTTTTTCCCATTAAAAAAGGACAGTTACTAACTGCTTATGCCTGAGAAAATTTGGAAATTAACAATGATATGAAAAAAGACATTACTTTTTGCTTTACAAACCTTACCTCATGCAGCCAGATGAGAACACTAAGAGTGTGTAGGTAATTGGCTTTCCTGCACCCTGTGTTTTTAATTGCCTGGATATGCAGTCAGCTCAAGGTGCATTTCTTGTGCTCTAATGAATTTTAACATAAAGGTTTGTTTCTAGGTAGATCAGCATTGGAAGAGCTTTTCAGCTGTCTTGTAAAAATAATTTAAAATAACACATTGATACCAAAACCTTGCCACCCAAGAAATTAAACATAGAATTTTTTATGTAATTGTATGCATATTTTACCCGATGACATCAAGGCCTTTGAAAAAAACGCAGCATTCCCTAGAGTTTCTTTATATCATGGCAGTAAGTTGACATTGATTCAGGAATTGTTATAATTTAGATAAAGTTTGAGATATGTAATTTCATGTGAAAAAGCTTATTTAAACTTTATGTAATTTTTAATTCACTCTTTGCATTTATTTGTGACTTGAAAAAGCAAGTAAATAAAACTCTTTTTCCTGACAAAATGTTTTGGATAAAAGACATCTACATGAATGCAATATGAGGAGTTTTAAGGGCATGTCATTTCTCAGCTGAAAAAGCCCCATCTAGCTGTACTGTACAAATGAGTGCAGCACAATGCATAGAGTATACATGAACATTTCATTAATGTTGCTGCCAGAGTAAATAGGCAGCAGTTTTGAAATACTGTGCTATCCATATTTATAGAAGGTATTGAAACAAATGCATATGTTGGATGTTGTTTGGGTTTATACCTGCTTCTGATGTGGCTGTGACTTTGACTATGTCATTTAACTACATGCAGCTCTTTTCCCACTAGTGAAGAGAGATGGTAATGGTTTCCTTCAGATGGAAGTTAAAAAGTTTGTAGATGGCTCAAGCTCTTCAGGAGGAAGGATTTCTATACTGGAGTTATGAGAGACAGTGCAGGCATCTGCTGCAACACTGCTGTGATCTCTCTTCATTGTCCTGTCTCACACTGATCTGCTATGTGAACTTGTCACTAAGAGCCAAGTAGCTTAAACTTCACTAAATAAAAAAGTAGCATTGTATTTACCCATCTTTGTCAAAAATTTTTGTACCTGCGTATGCAATGAACTCAAGGACTTGTAGCATCTATTTTTGTGATTGAAGATTTTACCAGTTTGCCTTTCTCTCCGCCCCTTGTAAGTGTGTATGAATAGTCACAATCAGAATTCCAGTCTGCAAATATGGATCCATTTTGATTCATTTATTGCTCTTTAATTTCAGTCAAGTTTCATTGCAGCAAAGAATGTCAAAGTCTGAGTCTATTCCAGATACCTGTTCAAGACTGTAGGAGGTCATGGTGGTTTACATTCAAAGCAGAAGGTCTGATTTTAGTCACCTGTAATAGTAGTCAACTGCCTCTGCTAACCGTGCATCATTTCTATATTTCTGGGAATATGCGTTTGTCTGTGATACTACTGCGTATGCTGTATTTCAGGAAAAGCAGAGATTTCTGACAGATGTTCTACACGAAGTGATGTTGCTGGATGGGTTGGCCAGTTCACATCCAGTATCCCAGGAAGTGCAGCAAGCCTCGGACATCGACAGGGTGTTTGACTGGATTGCCTATAAAAAGGTGAGACTAACTAAGCTTGTCTATATGATACAGATGTGTCAGTAGCTATAAGAAGATCACGTTCCATCTGTAAAAGAAATACCATTGTAAAATTACGTATGGGAAACTAATCTGTGTGGAATGCATTTGGAATATTCTACAGTGATTATTGCCAATTACATTCAACATATCAAGTGTTAGTAAATCTTATAAACAAACTTGGGAGGCTGTCAGAATTCAGTAAGAAAATTTAGGGCTTTTTATTACTATTCATTTTGTGACAGGGTCTGGATTGTGTTAGATGCTTTAAAAAGCAAAAGGATATATAGTTTTTTTTTCTTATTGAAACTCTCTAGAAAACTTACCAAGGGCTAAATTTAAATGAAAAGTTGTTTTTATGCATGAGAGTTTTTCTGTCAGCTAGTGAAAACTCTGAAGTCATTGCTGAACACTGAGAGTGGAGAAACTACCTTCTGGTGTGGTGAAGGAATATGCATTAAATTCAATCAATTTTAAATTGCATTTCAATGATTCAAAAGTCTTTTGGCCAGTTTCTGGATTCAACAGTGATGCCTTGTGAAGGCTGACCTAGAACAGAGGCTAGACAGAGTTAAAGAATAAAGCAGGTATTTATTAGAAGGCCTCAATGGATACACCTTGGGCAGTACAAGAGCCTGGCAAGGGCTACACCCAAGATGAACCCAAAATGGTCACACAAAATGTACGATCGGTCATGATGTCTCTCACTTTTATAAGTTTTGGTCCATTAGCATATTGGAGTTAATTGTTCAATTATAGCTTTAGATTATGAAGTCCCATCCTTCTTATTTTTCTCTCTTCAGTCCACCATTGTTTATGCTCTTGGGCCTGAAATTTGGATCACTTCACCTTGGTCCCCAGCTAGAGAAGGAATTGTTTTGTCTACCTATTCTGTGAAGAGAGCTTACTATCCCCTAATATGAAGCTCAGGACTACACACTAAAGCAGTACAGAATCTGAAAAACATAAAAGCTAAAACCGGAGACATCAACAGCTTCTGTGCAGGAGTGAGAGGGTTTCCCCTCCTCCATAACATGACTGGGCTTGCTGAAAGCTGGTGTTTCCCATCATACCTCATGCTTATTCTCTGCTACAGGCTATGACATATAAAACTGTGCCTGAATATCATGGCCAAATGTGTTTGCTGTGTGATACAGTGGCTGCTGCCTGTAGCCTTCCTTTTCAGGAGCTCTCTGATGATGATTCAGTTGCAAGAGTCTTTTGACTATGGCCTTTGTGTCTAATAATCTTTTCTTCTGCATCATTTTCTGCCTAACATCAGACTGTAGCAAGGCAGCGTAGAACTGACTTGGTGACTGAACCTCCAGTTTATCCAGTGCTCATTCTAGGCTGAAAAAGAGGTGTTATCCTCTCTTGTAGTCATAAGTTATTCTTAGACTGCAGTAACTTCACCTTGGTCCTCTTCCATGAAAGGATCATATGCCTTTAAGAATGGGCAAATGAGAGAGTGTGTGTGTGGGTGTATGTGACCATGTAATAAGTACCTATGATGTAACATAAAACAACAAAATACTTAGGAAAAGATTTTAAAATGCTGCAGTTGCTCAAGAGCCAAGTAACACTTTCAAAAAAAATCCCTTAGCTATCTTGGAAAATAGTGTTCTAGGTCAATTAAGCTATAACAGCCAGCAGCTTTTAGGATACTTAATATTCCCATTGTTTAAATCTTTCAATCATATGCTTTCTGGTGATACCTAGACCTTGGTAGGTTCAGAGGCTTATCTCACATGAGTATCTTCATATTTCAGTCTAATTATTTTTTCTAATTTATGCAGTAATAGTACTATCTTATAGTTAACTGTAGTACATGACAATGTTATGAACACTCTGCAACCATGTAGTAATTTTCATTTACATTGAAATGACAAATAGGACAATAGGAGACATCTGTATACTGATAACTATTTTATGCAGGCTAATAGGATCAGTCTGGTTTTTTGTGGAGATTAAAGTACAAACTTTGTCTTGTATCTATCTATGTAAATGTTCCTTTTTCAGGGTAACTGTGGCCATACCCAGTGGATACAGCAGCATCTCTCCACTTAGCTGCTTGGGTGGCCAATTCTCCTGAGTCTTAGCTGACATTGGATGTGCACATATCAGGGCATGATCCTGCAAATTTTGAGCCCAGTTACCAGATCTAGCAAACTACCTTAGGGAATGGCAATGGAAGAATTTACTTACACACCTGCATAGGTGAGGGGATTAAAATAACCACTCTTTCACCTATGAAGTCTTTTTTTTCCTGTCTGGTAATTTGTCTGTCTGCTATTCTCTGTAGCTGTTCATCCTTTCAGGTTAAGAAACAGGCTTAATTGTTTAATAGGAACTATACAAGTTTAATTAACAGCATACGAGCCTGTTGTTTGATAGGAAGAAACTTTGTAGCTGTTCCTTTCTGTGTTTCAGTGTTTCTTCCTCGAAACACCTGACACTGTTCCGTCTGAGGATAAATTACAGCAAATTTAACACATCTTACATTGTTTCTTTCCTACAAAATCTTGTATGCATGCATGCATGCATTGCTTACACTGAAAATCAGCTATGGAAATAAGCTCATTTATTAGATATTCAGAATAGAGCCTATTCCTCTAGCTCTCTAGTGTCTGCCAATATAAATACTGTGGTGAATAGTATGTCAGTAAAATCCAAACTGTAAAATTACACTGAAGGCTTTCACCTGGTCAGGTTTGTGCTCAAATATTTTCAGGTGCCCCAAAGCCCTTGACACACAATGAGCCCTGCTGGAGGGAAATTATTACTGGTGTTTCTGGGATGACTTTTTGGTTGTCTTTGGTTGAGTGACTTTTTAAATTGCTGTAAAATATTAAGCTGTCAGGAGTTGTTTTCTCTTGATTCTACTAAACTTTGGGTCAGGACCATCAGTGAGGACTTTTCTACTATCTTAAATAAAATACTTTTAAACAGTTTACCACTATGTGCAGTATCTGTTCCCTACATTTTTGATTTTTTTTTCATTGTCTTTTAACTCTTTTTTTTAAATGTCCATCTTGTGCTCCCTGAACCTTTGGATTGTCCATGTGATCTCTATTCTCTCTTCACAATTTTCTACATGATACTGAAATGATGAAACTTCCTCCCATATAACTTCTTTTCAGTGAAATGACAGTCATAGAATGTCACTGTTATTTCATTGCCTTTACTGTCATCAGTATGGCATAAATCAGACATCATGAAAGTACCCATCTCTTCTAGACACTCAGCTGTCATTCTAAAGTCATGCCTTTTTCTACACACTTCAGAAATGACCATTGAAAATGTGCTATTTAATTGCCTCAGAACTGAATATATTTTTCATTTCCACTTTCTCGTCCTTTGTGTTTGCATGTGTGAAGAAATCCATGACATAAACCCCTGAAGAATGGCATTCAGGTAATCCCACAAGCAGAGTGAAACAGACACTACAGCCTGGCAGCACACAATGTTTTTTCCCTTAAACAGTTGAGGGTAAAGTTTGCTTCTTTGAAAAGCATCATGCTAGTCATTCTTCAGATAGAAGCATGTCATCCTCCACTAGGGCCACAAATAAGTAGAGAAAAATGAGAAGTCGTGATAGTTCATTAATAAACAGTACTGGTAGATGATTCAAGGCTCTCAAGTTGCATCAGAGAGTGCATATGTCTTCCTAGTGCAGCTGGAAGTGCGATAGTGTCCTCCCACGATGACGGGAAAAGTGGTTATATCCCAAGTGCAGTAGAAAATATAGCCTGTTGAACACAAGAGTAGAACTGAGAATTGTTAAATCAAAGCAAAAAGCGTGACAGTCTTTCCACACCAGAAATAACTGACAGCAGGAATCATAGCCCTGGAGAGCTTCAGCATCAGAGGAGGAGAGAGTGCAGCAAGAATAACATGAGGAGCAACAATCAGTGTGGAACAACCGGCTCTAATAGAATGGAGAAACAAGGCAGCTGCATCTCAAAGGGAACAGCCAGACCCAGAGCAACCTGAGGGAGAGCCATCTCAGATGGAACTGAAGGAGTCATAGCCCTAGATGAGCAGCCACAGCCAGATAAGAGAAGGGATGAAAGGACATGTAGAGAGCCAGATATCTGAAGTCATTTCTGTCAGCCTGCTGCATGCTTTGAAGTGTGCTGGTTGAAGATTCTGGCAGCAATCAGTGCAGGCAAGACCATTATGATGGAGTGTAGCTATAAAAGTACCCTCAAAAGAATATGCCTTGGCAAGTGATAAACAATAATCAAAACAAGGAAGAGGATGACTGGAATAGGGAAGAATATTCATTTTTTTCCCTCCCTGTAAGCTAAATTAACCTCAGCAGTGAGATCAGTTACTGGCCCTGACTTTGTAATGCAAACAATTAATTATTTCCTAAACCCTTGTATGTATAATTTCCTTTTTAACTCTATGCCACATCTTTAAAATTTCCTTTTTCTGCTTTCAGTGTCAAGTGATGGAAGGAAGATTTATTTCTGATAGTAATAAAGGGAAACCATGCTTCCTGCTTCCCCTCAAAAGCAATATTCTGTTCAACTAAAGCTTTACACAAAGAAAAATGCACAGCTTCCTTCCATTCTGGCAAAGGAGAATTTAAGAAATTGAAAGCAGTGGCTCGTTCACCCTTTTGAGTGTAGTTCTCTTTGAAAATTTACAGTGTAGCATGTTCTGCAAGAATGTGGAAGAACAGGAGGGCTAATGCAGTCACTGGAAAGGCTCTCTAAAAACTTCATTCTTTTTACTTCTGTTCCTCAGGCACTGGGAAGCACATTCACACTGAAATAAGAAAACCAAACCAAAACAAAAACCCCAAACCAGCACCCCATATTCTGTTCAGGAGTAGTAAGTCATAAGAAAGCCAGTTCATGAGTGCAATGTAATTGTGATGATGTGCATCTATGAAGTGACAGAAGAGTGAGAGTAGCTCATTAACAATGAAAGAAATACTAGATAAATCCTTATAAATTGTAAAATAGGTTTTATTTTTAATTTTTCTTTTAGTTGAATTGATAACATAAGGTGGTATCAGACTAGTTGAAAGTCTTACATGGCTGTGGAACCCACTCTATTGCCACAGTATAAAGGGAGAGCTTTTTGTTCTCCCTAATTTAGATGTGCTGTTGTCTGTGAGTGCCATTAAGTCCAAAGGATGCACATTTGTGTGATGCTGATTTTTCTTCCATGACTTGTGAGTGCAACAGGTCAGTGCCCAGATTGGAGAAGGTGCTTTCAGGAGCCATTTGTTCCTAATGCATTGTAACAGAGGAAGTATCTTGTAATGAAAACAATGTCTTTCTGTTTAGATAAAAAGGCTGAAGGTTGTTACTGCTTCTGATATGAAAGTCATTGAAATGCAGTCCATGATACCAAGAGGATCAAGTTCAGAGCAGCCCAAAGAGTGCCTGTCCTAAGAGGCTGTCCCAGTTCAGCCAGTGGGTGCCAATGCCTAAAACTAGACAGGTGCATCAAGATACTTAAAATACTTCTCTTAACTCATCTTCATGCCATCCTGACTCAAAAAGGAGCAAATGGTCTTTAACCCTTTACACTGGTTAGTGTATGCTAGTTTTCATTTTCTGAAAAAGAAACATGGAAACTACAGTGTGTGGTATATAAGCAGCTACACATGGACAGTGCTTCAGGAGTGTTATGTTCCACATGCCAGAGACAATTGCATATGGGTTTGACTGGATGGAGCACGAATGTTAATAAAAGCATTTTATTTTAAAGAAGAACTCATTAGACTAGACCGCTCCATCAAGGTAGAGTTATCAGGAAGACATGACCTGTTGTGGTACTGTTTCTCATGGAAAGGCAGTGGCAAATGGCAACTCCCAAGGGCTGGGGGAGATGATCAAAACAGAAATGGCAACAGTGGGTCTAGACACTGTGTCCTACTACCCTTCCTTCCCCAAAAGGAAGCCATTAGAAGGAACAAAATAGTGCATCTATGTCTCAGATATTTTCATGGCTTAAAATACAGTGTTCATAAAGACAGGTGTACATGGAGGTACTTGCACTTGACATGTGCTTGCCTTTTCTGCCTCTCTGTTTCTGCTTTGTAATGATCATTTTCAGCAAAGGGCAAAGCAGAAAGTTGCAGGTATTTTCTTTTTTTTTTCCCTGAAGGAGTCCAAAAAACCATGCTGCTGTACAGGCAAGGGCTGATTTTGCTAAAACACATCATGGTTTAGATCAATAACGGAAGAGCAATAGTTAGAAGTGTTAAAGTAAGTTGGATGAAATTGTAAGAATTAGAAATAGAAAATAAATTTGAGTTAATGAAATAGAGTAAAAGGAACAAAAAACTTGACATAAGAATGGTCAATATTTTGATCAAAATATGATCCTATAAGATTTCTATTCAAAAGGGGACTCTCTGGAAGAACCTCTGGCACACTGTTTTGTTATTGTTGATGTTCTTTTTAAAGGTAGGTTTAAGCACCAGATAACTTATAAAGCTTAAAGGAGGTATTAAAAAAGAGAAATTAGAATGGCAGGTTCAGTTATAGATAGTTGCAAATCAGTCTTAGGCAAATGGATTGAGATTCTTACGTGGTATTTAGTGAACTAAAAAAGAATATTAATTTTTCCTGAAGATTTTCACATAAAGGCAGTTAATAAAAAAGTGTAACGTTCCTTTGTCCTCGTCACTGGTGTCAGAACATGTAAGAGGGATTTTAGTGGTGAAGCCAAATAAAACTCCTTTTGTAAGTTGAGTCACGATAGCATTTTATCTGGGCAATGGATAACTTTTTATTATTCAAGGAAAATTATGTGACAATATCCAGCTGAGGAATATGATTAGTTATGGTCATATCCCTGAATTTTCTTCTTTATGTCATGTTCCTAAAATTTGCAGTGGAATTTATGACTAAGACAAGCATTTTGCCAAAGCCATCTTACTATCTGACCATTTTGGTATTATCCAGCCCTAGAACAGCTGTGTTTGTCAGAATAGAAAATGATTATGATTTCCAAGTGAAAAGCTCTCCTTGAATGTAGTGTTGCTTTTTCAGTGATGTTTTGGCATCAGATAAATGACCTTTCATTCTGCAAAAACAACATAAGCTGCCTTTATGCATCTTTGAGGATTTAATAAATACATTACAGGTTTGTAGGTATATTTGGTGATTTGAAAAATACTGTTTTACCCATGCTGTTAATAAAGTTTTAAAAAACATGTAAGTTTATTTTTTTAAATTAAAATATATCCTGGTTTTATTACTGAACATTAACAGCATGTTAATTTGTGAGTGTGTACTGCTTGATAAGCAAATATCGATGGGAAATTCTGTTGCTTTAAAAAGTAAAGAAGATTAATTGACTGATTTTTTTTTTTTCTAGTCTGTATCATTAAAATTAAGTGGGGATGGTTTTGTTTGGGCTCCTTTTAATGAATATAGTCCCTTAATTTTTAACAATTGTTGCCGAGTGAAGGGAAGCCAGAGCCACAATCAGCCAAGTACATAGATATTCAGCTTTATGTGTATAGGGCTGTGGAATTTATTTGGGTTGCTTGTGTGCTTAAGGTACTTCAGTGCATCACTGAATGATTGCCTGGGCAATCAGGATAATCTCATATTGTGACATTCAGTACCAGTATGCTGCATGATCTGCATATACCTATCCCCTTCTGTACTTCTTCCCATGGCTTTTATGTGGGTTATCCAGAGACAAAGCCTCCAGGAATTAATTTAAACATTTTGCATTTCTGTCACAGGGAGGAAATCATAGACACATGTTTCCTCATTTAAACAAGAATGTTCTGTTATCATAATCAAATAAGGAAGCATTTGCACTTATCAAAATCACTTGCATTAAGCTTCATTTTTTTCTTGTAATATTTGGAGTTGCCATTGGAGAGTACAGAAAATAGCTACGCTGTTGTATTACAGTGCTCAGTTTCTGAAAACGAAAGAGGAATTTAGTGCTGGTGACTCATGATACAATCTAATTAATTCTCTGAAAAGAATTTCTCAGTGGGTACTTATGCAGTTCTCAGAGATGAGATAGTTTTGATAGAGACAGCTGAAGAATTCCAGAGAAGCCTTTGCAATTATCTCTGCTGTTACAACTTGATAGAAGTACTTTAGCAAAGGTCTCTCTGGAACCTGCAACAGGATCATGTTGTAACTGATGTCATGGATGGGACACTCTTGTTCCATAATTGTCAGAGTAAGGCCACATAAGATAAAAGACTGTTCAGATGATAAAGGTAGGAAAGTAAAATACATTTCAGCATAACCTTCCGAGTGGGGGCTGAGGAATGGCTGGACTTCTCCCTTCGTGGGAAAATGAAAAAAAGGAGAGTATACTGTGAATATGTTTGCTTAAGGAAACGCAGCTGAAGTGCAATACCTGTGTTTGAAAGTGGTTACCCAGTGTTCAGTTGTTCATATGGGAGAATTCAGTAAATTCAGTGCACTGCATGTAGTGTAACACAGCAGATCAGTTAACTAAGTTTTTAAATAATTCATTTACATACGTATACCTCTGTCTACATTTGAGGAAATTTAGCAGATGTCAGAACATATATTTTCTTTTAAATATCTCCAAGATTTAACATATTTAATTTTGTTGTTTTTTTTTATTTTATGTAATTATTTTTTAAAATATCACATTTCTGCTACGTGTGTGATGCACATTATTCTTTTGCTTTAATTCATGCTGTGTTTTTTCCCAATAAGCTAAATTTCATGGGGTATCCAGCTGTGGTTGCTTAGTACCAACAAAGAATGATTGTTTTGAAAAACGTGACTTGGATATTATTTGTTGGCTAGTGTTCACATTACAAAATTAAAGTGCAAATGTGCATCCTTTGTATAAGTTCTTAGTAACACGCTCTTCTAATATTGGAAATGAACTTAGACTCACAGAATTACCTAAGATTTTGAGAACTAAAGAATAATGTATGAATTCAAGAAATTTAAGCTGAAATGAAATGATACTCACTCACTTAAAAACCTATTTGATTGTGGATATCCTTCGGCTTCTATTTGGCAGAGAACCGTAAAAATATGTTCAGCATTTAAAAGAAAAGACCACAACCTGTATGCTGCTTTTATTACATTCACAGTTCTAAAAGAAAATCCTTCTTTTTATGTTTCATGAAGAAAAGATACGTTTCAACCAGTACTTAAAACACATTAGCCAAAAATTGGAAGTTCTGTGTTCTTAGGTGATTCTGGTGAGCTACTGTATGCCTGACTTGACTGTATGCAACAGGTATGATGGCTCTGGCTTATTTAGTGAGGGACCATATAAAATGTAAAAGGGGGACTGAGATTTTTAAGGATCTACCAGGGGAGTGCAATGAATTTTTTTTTGTTGGACGTTCCTGCCGAAGAACGAGTTAATTCCCATTCTCAGTTTATTCTTTGTAACAGGTTGCAGAAACCATCAATTTGAGGTAGGTGTGTGGGAAACACTAGCTAAAAGAACTGTTACTTGTTAGAAAGTCTGCAGATCTGAGTGGCATCCACCTGCACCTTCTGAGGTTAACCAGATACGGAGCTGCAGAACTTCTGGCCGTGGGATGTAGACCATCCAAGCAAATAGTTGCTGTGCCAGAGAATTGCTTGGGAGCTATAGGCTGGTGAGTTTGTCTTCCTTCTCCAGTGAGGTGGGGACTCTATAGGGTATAAAGGGTAAGATAACTGAGCACACGGATTAATATATTGATCTTGCATGGTCATCACTGCTGCAAAGGGGAATTCATTCTTACTATCCAGCTGGAGTTCCTGAGGGGAGAGTGAGTAGACAATGGATTTTTAAAAGGTTTTTGACAAGGCATGCCACCTATAGCTCAGAGTAAATAATTTAAGGGGAGGACTATTTAATATGTGTGTACTATGGCTGATTAATTAAAAACCACCAATACTAGTATACATCGGGTATATACTAGTAGCCATGGAATTTTGTATATTGATTCTCATCTTAAATCAGGAGGTCTTTATGAAAGAATGATGCCTTTGTGTGTGCCTGTATGTGGTCTGAGTCTTGTTTTAATCAGTGAAAAGGAAGTAGATTGTAAGAACTTACTATTAATAACAATAGCTCTAACAGTATGAATAAAATTTAATGTAATTGAGGCAGAGGATAGAGTAATTCACATTTCTCTTAGCTAGAGAGAAGGTAACCTTAATCCTGAATTGCAGGTTTATCAGCACACAGAAAAATAACTGTAGACCTTCTGTTTGTGTCCCACTGAATTTGAAAAACAGGTGGTTATTACATATTAATCAAGACTGATTTTGAACTGACTACTGCACAATAGAAGAAAGTTAATAAATCACCTGTATTTAGTGTTGGTTTTGGTTTTGTTTATTTAATGAGAAGAAGAAGGAAAATGGATGGGTGGAGATTTTGTGGAAAAGTGATGTATTAAATTTCTGTTTTAGAACCTCAGTTATGTAATTTTTTCTGGTAGTCCAGTGTTCCCCTCCTCAGCATCTCACTCCCTGCTTACACCTTGGATACCATGGTGGTATTTTTCTTACCGGGATCCTTCCTGATTTTAGTTTTTGTGTCACAAAAGTATTTTTATGAACTAAATCAAACAACTTTAATTCTATAAGAAGGGTGGCAAGGTGGACATTCAGTGAAGAAGAGATAAATTGAGGTCTTTTTAATTACTGTGATTGATACTTGGTGTTACATGACATAAATTGATAGGTGAGCCTGCAAGATGCTTGTATTGGCTTTTGCAAACTCGAGGAGGTGTTTTTCCACTGTTTACTTTTTCATATTTTTTAATGTTGTTTTGTAATTTACTGGGTAAAATATCTTCAGAGAGATTGATGTCATCTCACTTGAGATGTTCACCATGTAGACACCTGTGACTGAGTAGCCCCTCATCTCCCTGTATCATCAGTGAAGATAAACAGGCATCTTTAGGGTGAAATTCATCTGTCCTGTTTTAGATGCATGTCTTTGGATGAATCAGGATGAGCTGAAGTGCTTGCTTCTCTCTCCTTTGCCTTTAAAGGAGGTCTAGGCAGCTGCCTCAGCTGTGTACAACTGAGTAAGCATCACTTAGCTACAATGTAGGCATTTGCACACAGTCAGATGAATCTCAATCTTATGGTTAAAACAAAAACAGTGAGGCACACAGAAGCACAACTAAAAAGAAAAAGAAGTTGATATTGCAGGAAAAAATGAAAAATTTTGTGGGAAGGAGGATGGAAGAGCTGTGTGTTTTCCAGGTCAGCCTATTACGAACTCTTTTCCTTCCCCCACTCAAATGCATTACAAAACAATTGGTTATTTTGCCTTTACAAAAAGTCAGCTGTAGTTCATGGTTTCTGTTGTGTTGCTGACATTTTTATCTCATGAGAACTTTTTAGAATAATGACATAAGTTTTGATTCTTCAAAGAATAATGCTGAAGGAGTTTCTAGCTTATTTGTATCTCTTCACATATGGCTTCTTGTCCCTGCCTCTTGGCTTCTTCATAACCCTGTGTTCTGGTTTGCTGACTTTTATATTGTTCCCTTCCCTGCAACTGCTTCACGAGTTCTTTATTTGAAGTGCTTTTCTTTGCTGAATGTTCAGTGTAGAGCATCTGCCTTCACCTAGGAAGCACTCTGCCCTCTCTTCAGGGCCTTCTGTTGAATACCTACCCTTGCAAGTCTTCTTATTTAAAAGTATGGCATGTAGAATAAAGCAAGATATGATTTTTGTTATTTGACTATATATACAAAAGGATCACACCGGTTTTGTACCTCCACAATTCAAGAGTTCCCCCAGAATGGGGAGTCAATCTCTGTATGGCCTTTTTGGACAGTGCAGTTGAATTAATCTCACTGCACTTTAGATGTCTGCAGCACAGATGTGTACATATGAGCTCTCACTCAAGCCTCCTTTTGGAATGAATTACAAGAGATGGGTGCTTTTAGAGTACAATTCCCCTGATCTGAGGTTTACTTTAAGAATAGATAAAGTAAATTCAGAGGTGACTCATAAAGCCCATTGACTGTAAGGGAAGTCTAAGCATCTTAAGTGATTATAGTCACAGGTGCTACTGATACTTGCATTAAATCCAGTGTATCACTTCCTGGGTGGCTCTGTAGCAGTACTGTGTTGTAGTAGTAGTAGTCATGTTTTTGTGGGTTCATACATAAGACTTAGTTTGTTTCCTGTTAAATAAAATTCCATTTGGTACTATCTTTTGTATTAAATAAATTTTGCAAGATGCAAGTTGCAAGTGAAACAATTAAGGAATTCAAGTATAATAAAATTGAGATATTCAATAAGTCATAGAATTAAATTGACTTACACTAATTGTGATCTGTAGTGTCATAAGAGGATCAAGATGTAGGAGTGGGTCTTTAAAAAATTAGTTAAGACTAATCTGGGGTCAAGGATGCAATCACATTATTTTATGTTGGCACGGAGAGAATTAGACTGCATGGAGAGAATTAGACTGCATGGAGAGAATTAGACTGAATACCTTAGCTTGGTTCTGCATTTTGTAGATTTCAAAGACATGTTCACTTTGCGTACAAAGAAATTCTACTCCTAATTTTGGTTATGGATTGTCTTTACCATGTTGAGAGTATAAAAGTTTCTTCAGGGGAGGAAAGCGCATAAACTTCCATCCCTTCAGGCAGTGTTGGCTCACTGTCCATGAGCAAGCCTTTTCCCAACAGCACTTTGCAAAAAAGATCTGTATGCACCTAATTTCCGTGAAGAAGCCAACATATTCTACTTTCCTTTCCCATAGCAGTGGAATCACATTGCTGAGGCTGAGAAAGCTTCAGCTGTATCACAGCTTATATGAAGAGCATGCTGGATGATCTTCGGCAAGTGATTTCACTAGGGTGTGCCACAGTTTTCCTTTTCATTTGCAGAATATCTGCGTTAATCTTAGAGAGCACTTGTGAGATCTGCTAATGAGCTGTGCTTCACCAGACCCAGGTAGTGCCATTAATCATTGGATGAATAACTAGTGTATTTGTCTGGGCAGACATATTAAGATAGGGTGCAATGGCTTAAGGCGAGTCAGATTTTACACTGACAGGAACTAGGTATGTTTTTTGAATAGGAAAGAATTGCTTTCCACTAGACCTCTTAAACCAATGTGCTTTACCTCTTGACAAGGTACTGAGTCATCCACTGCCTGGAGGAAAGCACTTAAATCATCAATAAACAGTCATTCTGCCCAGTAGGAGAGGCAAGTTCGCTTGTCAAGACATCCTTTGTTGTTCCTCTGTTGGACAAAGGTTGGCAGAACAGAAGTGGCTCAGAGAGTGAAGTGGGGAGCAGGCTCCTTGCATATCAGGATGTTCAGAGAGTGATGCTGATAGGTTCCAAAGGGCATCTCCTGCAGCAGGACAGATTTGTTGGGATTTTTCTGAAGGTTTAGGTCTAGGTCGGAGAAGCTTTTGGAAGGTATGTCAGAATAAGACCTCTGGACTCCATCTAGTTTGCTGCTTGCCAGACAGATTGGCAGTGGGAATGTCAGCACATTGGGCCATTCAGATGACCCCAAAAGCTATGTATTCTGTTTTTCCTGTAACTGAACTTACTGCACATACCTTCTTCACCTCCCACAACCCTCTGTTTAGGGTCATCTTCCAAGCTCCTCGTTTTAGTAAGCCACTCTTCTTTATGCCAGTTACTCTCTATACCTCTTGCTTTTTATCCTTCTGCCTGCAAACCTGTTTTGCTTCCTCCCTAGTCAGAGTGCCAGTGTTTGCTGTCTTATCCTGCTCTGCTTCCCAGAGCTGTGAATGTGTTGAGAGCTTCTGCTCTTCTTATGAATGTGTCATTGCTCTCTGTTCTGCCTACTCTCAAAAGTTCAGGAAAGGTGAAATGAATGGTTTCCTCCCATTTCTTTTCCCTCCACACCAAGGGCTTCATTTGCTCCTGCTTCTGCTCCCATCGCTCCAAGACACTTTTCCCCTCTTAAGGTTCTCTTGCTTTTTGAATCCATTCCCTTCATGAAACAAGTCAAGAAAGCATCGACTTTCCCTGAGTGGGGAAGATGGCAGAACTGTGACAAGCTTATTGTTCTGCAAGCTCTAAGTAGGGTTTCTGGGTTTCCTGACAGTAATTAATTGGTAGAAAGTACTTCTAAAGTAGCTGTGGAAAGAGATCTATCTTGAGAGAATAGTCCTGCCTTTGTGCCTTGACTCTCCATTCAGTCTTTGCTTGCTGTTTTATTTTGTTTGCTGTATAATAGCCAGCCATAGTCCATTCAACATGTGTCTAAATGTTACCTGTGAGGAAAATAGTTCTTGGTCTCTAGACAGAAAAAAAAACTCTATTGGCAAGATTATATGGAACTAATTGCTTGCTTACTTTTTACAGAAATCAGTAGAGTCAAGGTGCTTATATAAATACGTCTTTTGTTACTATGTGAAATTTAAACTGTGAGAAAGAAACCAGGGCCTTCTGGAATACTAAATAGTGAGTAGGAAAAGGGATGTGTGATGAATGGAAAAATGTCTTCTTGTTGAGGATTTTGTCTGATATGTTTTATGGGTTTTTTGTTTCTGCTACAGATGTTTTGGATTGCCCTGCCCAAGTTACTTACAGAATAAGTAGGATTTATCTATTTATGAGATTTTTTTAAATCTTCTGTTTATCTGCTTAAACAGATTTACCTGCTGTTTGTCTGCTTAAATGTCTCTGAGAAGTTTACTCAATCTGTTTCTCTAGTAATATAAGGGCAATAATGTTTCCTGACCTATGGTCTTGTCTGCTCAGGTAATAATCTGTTTCCAAAGGCATTATTTCCTATTCTTCTATTTGTTCCAGACATGATTTGTCTTCCAGTAAGATTATATACCACCATATCGACATATCCTACTGTTAATAATGCAAACACCATGTTTTGGTTTATTCACTTCCTAAAAGCAGCTCAGTTACTCTGCAACCTATATAATACCTGTTGTTGCTGCCTATATGAAGGACTTGTATTTTCTTACAACTTACTAGTAATTTACAAATATTTTTGATTTATGTAATTTCAAGCATTATTACAGATCCATTCAGTACTTAAAAATAGTCACTGTATTAAAAAACAATGGAACATGTGTAAAATGATCTAAAAATTGAACAACAGTTAAATTTCCAAACTATCCTGAACTTTAATTCAGCAGGAAAAGACATAAAGTCTTGTTTTGAAAGCTGAAGCTAGATAAATTCAAGTAAGAGAAACTAAAATACCTTCCAATTAATAAAAAGTTGCATAGTTTCAATGTGAGAGTAAATATTGGTTGTGACACATTATATAGAATTCTGAAATATTATTCTGATATTGATTTTTCTAAAATAGAGAAGCCATAGGGGTCCTAAATTACTGTATGATCTCTATTAATGCTGAATAAATGTTATAGTAGTCCTTTTGGCTTTAAAATCTATAAATTTTTGAACCTGTGTAATGTTGCTCTTTTTATTATTGTCTAATTGAGTGTTAACATAATTTCTGGACCTTCATCTCTAGACGAGGTGATTGAGTTCTAGCATCATGTTTTCCTAAAGCCTTTAATTCATGGATTTGCAATCACAAGTGTCCCCCCTCTTGTATGGTGATCAGTACTAAGTATAATATTTAAATATTGGGATTGGAAGACTGATTGTCTTGAAATTATATTTTAAAGTGGGATATTATAGCTAAATGGTCACATCAGATCTGCAAAGTTATTTCTGCTTGAAATAGAGCATTTGTGCAATAGGAAAATACACAGCAATTGTGTTTCTAAGAGTTAGTGAGAAAACACAAAAAGTTGCTTAAAAAAAGCTACTCTTGCAAATATCTGTCTGTTTCTTGGATTAAGTACTGAGAATTAGAATCACTTGTCTTTTAGATCTCTATGCTTTGCCTGAAGGGGAAGAGACTAAGAACTGCTATAAGTAGAGAAAGAGTGCTGTACAAGTACTTACCTTTTTGCATGACAGTCTGGAAAATAACCTATTAATAAGTCAAATATATATATCCACATCTTGTAAAGTTCTTATGGAAATTATTCACTTTTAGTCACCAGATCTTGAAGGCTGTTACAAAGGGAAGTAGTATCACTGAATCCTGATGTACAATAGTGTAATGGAGATAAAAGTATTATGAATAATCACTGAGGTAGAATTTGCAGTTGACACTATTTCTTTGCTCTCATTTAAAACTGGGCATTTCAGTGCATAGAGGGGTTGGGGTCAGTCACCTGTGGAACTGACACATGCATGCTTCAGCAGTGGGGAGAGTCTTGTTTTACCTGTGCCTTATTCAATATATGGGTGAAGATATTAACAATAATACTTTGCCTCCTCACTTTTCCTAGTAAGCATTTGCATTATCTTCTCTCTTTTTCATTCTAGCACAAATAATGATTGTGTTAGTTACAGGTTTCAGGGGTATTAGTGTTGGGTGGAAATGCCTACTTCTGAGTGTTTTTATTGTGTTATATTGGCGTTCAAAATGGGTAACTTTGTTTCTCTATTATTTCCCATAGGGTGCAGCTCTGATTCGAATGTTGGCTAATTTTATGGGTCACTCTGTGTTTCAAATGGGCTTACAAGTAAGTAAAGGCATTTCCATCTTTGTGTAGATGTGTGTTTCTAGCAGTTTCTCTTGCTCTCTCTTTTGAAGCTATATTTGCATCAGTTTGTGGAAATGTTTCTTTACTTTAGGACCATCTGAGGTACCACCATGCCCCTGAAGCTGAATTTGATTGAAGATGCTGTTTCACCTATATTTCTTGGTGTATGAAGTGGTTGCACTTTAGCTGGCATACAGTTTTGTGGCCACATAAAAGCCATTATCCATGTGACAACTATGTGAAGGACTAGCTGAGGAAGTAGCTACTTCTCTTCACCTGCATTTGACTGCTAGTCTAACAAATAATAACAATACAAGTCAGCTGGAAAATAAACAACCCTAAAATGAATAATGCTTTTCAGATAAATATTTTTGCCATCCCTTCCTCCATAGCAAAATCCTTGAGCTTTATTTACCTTTAATAAGCATCTCCCTTAACGATGTTTTGAAAACTCTTTCTTTTAAAAGAAATTTAAAGAAATAACATTTCTATACAAAGAGAAAGAAGCTCAACATGCTGATTACCAAGGATGAACTCCTTTCAGCAATAATTCAGCACAAATGAGTGTTTTGTAAACTATTTAAAAACAAACAAGCCAAAGCATAAAAAACAATGCAATTCCCTCTATTCCATTGAAATCTGCTTGAGTAAATCATGTTACAGGCAGCTGTGATTGATGAATTATGTATGATGCAGCCTGCTACTTAGAAGTGTCCTTTAAAGTAAATTGATGTTCACCTGAAATACAATTATGCTAAGTTGGAAGGAGTAATCAATCTTATCTGTTCTTAGTAAGCTTTTCATTTTGAAATTTAAATAAACTACATCTAGGATCAGGTCATTTTTTAACAGAATAATTCTACCTCTAACCAAAATAAATTGGAAGATAAAATATAAAACAAAAATTAAATGAATGCATTGGTCATGTCAGAGAGGTGTTTTCCGTGCAAAGGCAATGAAAGGAAACTTGCTGAGGAAATGCAGCTTTTTGGAGAGTTTACAGTGCAATCAAGGTTTGTAGCATAACTTACTCATGGGACCAGCTTGATCATTTGCTTTGTTGTAACACGAGGTCAGATCAATTAGATAAATTTCTCATCCAGATGAGAACTCTTTAAATCAGAAGTTTCCTTCATAAAATCTTGTGTATGTCAAGGGTAAAACCATCATGTCATTTAAGACAGTAAGACTTCTGTCCTTAGTCCAGCAAACTCCATATTCCAGCCAGAAACTTTTGTTTGGACAGATCCATTCATAGACGAAATCAGTAGCACTTTTTACCAGTGGAGTATGTCACTCCAGGTTTTAGAAAGGAAAAGTTTTAGTGTGTACATCTTAAACCCCATTTTTCTGTTTTCTGCTATGTTTGCCTGAGAAATAACAGCGTGCAAGTGTCCTGAAATAGACTGAGAAAAAAGTTCAGATCAAAGAATAGCTATGTGGGGATTAATCATAATTACAATAAAGTTGTAATGGAGCTTTGGTTTTTGATTTGAATGGTTTCCTGTTATTTCTGCTTTTCACTGGTTTGGCTCTAAATAGAAACCATTCTGTTTGCTAATGAAAGTCTGTGAAAAATCTGTGAAAATCTGACTAGTGCACGTCTTGGCATCAGTTCAGTAGGAAGATGATGATTTTAACTAAAACCAGTTTGAAATCCAGATAGAGATTTTCTGTGTGTATGTCTTCAAGCTGAAAATAAAACATAAAGTTCATACGTTTTTCATAAGCTACAAATGATACAGTTAGAAATATCTGTCAATAATTTAATTATTTGTATTCTGCAAATCTAAAAAAATACTGTTCCTGCACTGTACATTTGGGGGGCTATAGCTTTGCTAATGATAAAGGAAACTGGAGGACTAATTTACCCTTTCTATTATGCACTGGTTTAGGCATGTTAGCTCTTTAGCTTGGTACCATCACTTGAGTTTTTGAATTATGTTACCTTGAATCCTGTTTTAACATGGAATTCTAATATTCAACTAAATGTCCTTTCTGCAGAATAGCAAAATTGGATATTACTACTATTTATAAATCTCTTCAAATAACAAATATTCTGAAAATGCACTTGATGGGTCATTCCTCCTGTGCTATTCTAATGGATTGCTGAGTAACTGAGTTCTAAAAGACCTCCACAGCCAGTTTTTGCAGGAGAATGCTGTGGGAAATGGTGTCAAAGGCTTTAGTAAAGTTTAGGTAGACGAAATCCACAGCCTTTCTCTCATCCACAAAGTAGGTCACAGAAGAGGGTCAGGTTGGTCAAACAGGACCTTTCTTACAGCATGCTGGCTGGGCCTGATGCCCTGGTTGTCTTGCATCTGCCGTGTGATGGCACTCAAGACAATCTGCTCCATGACCTTCCCTGGCACTGAGGTCAGGACTGTCATTCCTCGGATCATCCTTCCAACCCTCCTTGTAAATGGGTGTCACATTGCTAACCTCTGGTTGTCTGGGACTTATCCAGTTAGCCAGAACTACTGGTAAATGATGCCAAGTGACTTGGTGAGCACTGCTGCCAGCTCCTTCAGGACCCTTGGATGGATCCTGTCCCGTCCGATAGGCTTCTATGTATCTAAGTGGTGTAGAAGACTACTGACCACTTTTCCCTCAGATATTTGGTGCTTCACTTCTGCTCTCTGTCTCTGTCATCCAGCTCAGGGGGCTGGGTACCCAAAGAACAATTGGTCTTACTATGAAAGACTGAGACTAAGAAGGCTTTTCCTCATTCTTTGTCCCTGTGTTATTCCCCATATTCAGCAAAGAATGAAGATTCTCAGCCCTCTTTTGTTGCTAATATATTTGTAGAAACGTTTTTAATGTATTTTACAGCAGTGTCTAGATAAAGTTCTACTTTGGCTTTGACTCTTCAAATTTTCTGCCCGCATAACTTCATGATAACCTTGTAGTCCTCCTGAGTTGCTTGCCCCTTCTTACAGAGGTCATAAACTTGTTTTTGTTATCTGAGCTCCAGACAAAGCTCTCTGTGCAGCCAGGCTGGTGGTCTTCTCCACTGGCTTGTCTTCCAGCAGATGGGGATGGCTAGCTCCAGCATCTTTAAGATTTCTTAAATATGTTCAGCCTTCCTGGACTCCTTTGCTCTTCAGGCAAAAGCCCAAGGGGCTCTCTCAATGAATGTCATAAACAGGCTGAGGTGGCAGTTCTGCTGGCCCCTCTCCTTACTTCTCCAAGAACTGAAAACTCTATCATTTCATAATTGCTGAGCCCAAGATGCCCTCCAATCATCATATCACCCACCAATCTTTGTTCACAAACAAGAGCTCCTGCAGGACAGCTTTTTTAATTGTCTTGCTCACCAACTGTGTCTGAAACTTCTACAACTTCTACGCCCTCCAGGGACCTTCTATACTGTTACCTCTCCACTCTATTATATTTCCAGTATTATTTCAATTCTTTTTAGTGTATTAGCTATGTCCTTAAGTGTTCAACAGATGATAAAAAAGAGTAATTGTGAAGTCTTATTAAAGTAGCATAAACCAAAATGAGTAGTTCTTTATTTGTGTTTGCACTCTTTGTGGTTTCATCCAAATCAAGGCATCATTCATCGTCTTATTAAGAGCTAAAGAATCAGAGCTTTAATATAGGAGACACTACAACAGATAAGGTAACCTTTGGGTTAAGGAGAAGAAAAAAACAAGGTTTAGAGTAAGAAGCAAATAGGATTGCTACCTTTTTTGTTAATTGCCTGTTTTTCTTGCTCACTTGGCATGTGGGCTTTTTGAAGAGCAGGTTGGGACAGCTTGGGGGTGAAAAATCCCTTATTTGTCAAAGAAAACAATCAATTGTATTAAAAAGAAGAGAAAAGTTGATGAAGGGGAATGGGGCTCTTTGGTGGATATTCTTTACCAATAAATATGATCTGAAGGAAATGTACAAATGTGCACGTGATCTGTAACAGTTCTGCAAACTGTTCTGTTAAGGAGTCTGCAAGGAAGTAAAATTCTGGTGAAGTGCTCATTTTTATGGTGTAGATGTCTTTGTAGAGATTCATATCTGTCAAGAATAACTGCCCTTTTCCTATGATGGTAAATATACTTGAAAGGCCATTTGATTATAGTGTGGCAGTTCCACAGTAAAGCTGCCTCCAAGAGACTAGTGAAGGTGTGATTTTTGAAAAGCCCTTCACAGATATGATGTCTTGAATCATATGACATTTCAAACAGGAGATTTAGTTACAGACAGAACATTCTCACTGTAGCACTCCATAGACAAAAACAAAAGAGAATGTATTTCTATTGGCTGTAATGAATAATTGAATAATGACAGTAGTAGCCACAGCTGGTAACACTTGCATATGAGAAAGTTAAAGCTATTATTTTTGTAGAAAATGTCTAAAAAATCCTTCCTTCTCACAGCTGGTGATTTCTGTTTTCTTAAAAGCTCTAGCAGCTTTCATGATGTGCAGTTTCTTATGCTCCAGGAAAATTCAAGAAGTGCACATCACTGAATGCCAGTACTCTTTTTACAAAATGGTGTTGCTCTTCAGTCAAAAAGCTATTAATCAGGTAAGAAGGTGGTTAGAATATGAAGAGGCTTGGTCAGCACCACTTGCTCTGATTATGTTTCTGAACTGCATAGATTGATAGAAGTAGAAGCCATAAGTCGGCCTTATCAATCAGTCATCACTCAGGGTGGTAATGTGCAATACGATACTAGGTCTGTGTGAGATTTTCTTCTGTAGGCTGTTGTTCCAACTCTGTGCTTGAAATTGATGGTTTCTTACATGTCTGGTGTCACTGGCTTGCATTTTTGGGAAGATTTTACTGCTTTAGGACAATGCCTCTCTTCAAGTAATCAGTGCTTGGTTTTTATTTTTTTCAAATTAAATAGAGAGAGAAGTACCAGTGATTTTAATGTCTGGTAGATGTGTTTTAAAAGGCACCTCCAGTGCTGTAATGAGATATTTCTGTACTGGTTTATTTTTCTTATATTTGGTTTGATTATTTTGGAGCCTCATCTCTATTACTGTACGTTTGTCAACACTGCATTTCATTTGCTGTGTGACAGCTCATTGATCACATAGATCTGTATCCTTTTGAACTTCACTTGCTGCTATGTATGTGTTCATCACTCACTCTGATTTAGTGCATCATCAGCAGTTTGAATTAGTTACCGTAGGAATCTCTGCTTCTGTGATAAATTATCTACTTTTTAGGCTTCACATTGTACATTTGGAAGAATTTTCATACAGTGCTCTGGATAGATACTGTCTCTTGGTGCTGTGGAATGGCCACTGAATTGAAACAAATTAGTCAGCCTTTCACAGGAGCTGTCTGGGGAAGTGTAGTGTTCCGGCTATTAAATGCAGCAAGGTTCAGATTTCAGTCACTTCCTAGTATCATATTGCTGGCTATTTAAACTTCCTTTCATCCTCACTGCTTTTTCCTGCTTTTTGGATGCCTACAATGTGCATGAAATAGTAATGCATGAAATATTTTCCTCTATTTCATAGGATTATATGAAAATCTATTTTTTACATAGTGTATTAAACAGTGTACCCATTTAATACCTATTTATTATCTCTTTATTATCAATTAATTACAGTTAGTTGTTTGCTATCTCTAATGAGAAATCATTAGGGACTTTTCAAGAGTTTTCTGTAAAAACATAAAAAATCTGCAAAGACAAAAAATCAGGCATCTTAGGATCAAGGTCAGTGAAGCAGTAAACTGCAATGCTGCCTTCAGATCAACAATGCATGTGGAGCTACCTGAAGTCTTCCTTTGCTCAGTCAAAGGATGTAATTTTGCCACCCTGGAGGAGCATCTTTACATCTACAGTACCTCTGGTGTTGCAGCTGGTGCATTTACTAGATGTTGAGTAAAGTACTTTTCATCTGATTTTGCACCCACCTCCTCTTGTTTAGAAAAGCAGAGTGTATAACCTTGGTGAACATCGGTATCACCATGGATGTTCTGGCAATTAACTATCTGAGTTAGTTGCTACCAATCCCTTTATCTGAGAATTGTCAGCTGGAGAACTTGAGCATGTTAAAGGGGGGACTTCAGAAATCATAGTAAATCTCATAGGAGCTGACATCACTGTTTTCTACACTGCATATCGTATGAGATTGTTAGCATCTTTCACCTTTTTTGCCCCTGCAGCATTTCTTTTGCTTCTAATTTACATCACTCTGGATTTTAGTTTACATTTGTTAAAGGAATTCAGCGTTATGGACTGAATTCCTGTAGCTTTTTCCACCTTGACTTACACAGGTCAGTAAAAGACAGTAGGTCAGTTTCTTGCATAAGAAAGTTATATAAGTTGTGTCACAATATTTTTTTCCTTTGAAAGTGTTAAAGATTTATAGCATAGTAAGGGCCAGACTTGGGTATCACTCCAAAAATGGAAATTCTTCCTCTAACTCTAATGGTATTTGAGCACACTGTGTGTAGCAAAATGCTAATGCTTAAAGGAAAATTGTGTTTGAAGTTGCATAATTTAAATGTAAAGTTTTAGAGAAATGCTAAAGTTAATTTTACTTTTCCATTCTATTTTTTTTTCCTGTGTGTGCACCTTTACCAGGTTTTTTAATTGTGCAAGTACCCAAAGTTTTCTACATAGGGCAATGTCTGATTCAGTTCACAAGGTGGACAATGCTGACTGAATTGTTCTTCTGTTCAATAGTTTTATATGCTTTTCATTTGCTTTGTAGCCCAGTTCCTAACTGCTACATTCAATTTTCTTAAATGTCATCCAGTGTGGTATCAGAGTGCATCACCAACAGTTAATGCAGAGGACAGAAACCTCATAGAGAAGAAAGGCATGGTGCTAGGGTGGAGATCTAGGCACAGAGAAATTGAAGCTAAAATTCACATAGGTGTGAAGTATGCAAAACTCCCATGTCTCTTAGCATTTAGGGATCAGAAGAGTTTATGTGTTCAAAGCACAGCTTCCATGGCATCATTGTCAACTGCGTGGCTGCAGCTCAGCCTGTGAAGCCCACCAGGGTGAGCCTCCCGAAAATGTTGATCATTCAACTAATATTTCTTTAAGGAAATTAATGAGAATGGAGTGCCTGTACATCTGAGGGGAAATTGGACCAATGTGAGTAAAATGAAAAAGAGCCATGAAATTTGCATATCTATTTTGAAACCCAAGAAGATATTCTGTTAAAATATTTAGCATTATAAACCACTTCAGATATTCAGAACAGATGTCACATCAGGTTCAGTCACAGAGTCCAGGTCTGTTACAAATGAGACCGCAATGCTGTCCTGGTATGCAACAAGCTGATCCCCAGACAGAGTGAGGGTATTTGGTTTATCTACAGTTCTACAGTTTAACTATTTCCTTTTTGAAAGCAGAACATCAGCAGGGCTGAACATAATGCACCCACAGTTTTAGCAGCCACACATCATGTGTGCTGGTGGGTTTTGCCCCATGTAACATTGGTGCTCTGCAAAGGGAGCTTCTTCCTGAAATGGTGCATTAGCAGAATATTCCTGATTGGTTATATTAAGTCCTTTCCATTTTTTTCTGCTCTGCTTTATGTTCCTGGAGCATTTGGATCAGACAGTTTTCTTCTCCAATTGTTAGGGGTTGCCAGGAGAAGGGAGACATGGGCTCTTTGCTTTCTGCAGCAGGGCCTGAGTCCCTCTGAGCTAAAGCAGCTGTGAGCTGTCGGTGCAGCGAGAGAGAGGGTCTCTATAGCTGCTGGGTTATCTGAAAGTGATCAGTGCTAGCAAAAAACATTTTCCTGAAACAAGATCACTTTCCTTCTGACCTTTAGAGCTGTGCTCCAGTGCATGGGGACAGCAGAGGAAAGGACACACTGACAATAAAAGGTAAAATATTATATTTTTCAGTACTTTCTAGTGTTGACTGAAATTCTGGAGAAGAATTCAGTCTAAGATGAACTCTTTGAAGATAGGATTTCAGTTCAAATAGTTACACTTTGCCCACATTGGAGGTTGCAGCAAGGAACGTAAAATGTGGTGAGGGTAGGTGCTGCTGAACCTCAATAGCCAGCAGTATCCCCAGTGCCTGGGTTCAGAGCAGGGTTATGGATGATATTGCCTTCATTAGGAGGAAGTCATGGTGTTCTTCAGCTAGGATAAAATGTTACTGTGCTCTGCTGCTGAAGCTTTTCACAAAAAGAAAAACAATTAGTATACACACTGTATACACAAGGTTTGTTTTCTCGGAAAAGCATTGTCCTTTATGGCAATGTTAGGGTCAGTCATATTACAGATACTGCATAGCTAGCTATTCACTTGGCATGCCTTCAGTGAGTTTCTTTTTGTTGCATACAAAATACAGTTACGACTGTTTTCTCCTTCATTTTTATTATAGGAATTTTTAAGAGGAAGAGTGATAGGTATGAATTCCCAGATAATGTCAGCAGGCTCAGCAGCTATTTATGAAAATGTTTTCTTTTGGAATAGAATTACACTGTTTTTCTGATAGCAACTCAGTGCCAACCTTACCTCTGTTGCTACGAGGCAGCTCAGTGGATTTTACAGGGCACTGGAAGTGAAACATTTTGTGTGTGATTTTGCTGCTGTTATGCAATCAGAATTTCCATTAGCTCTTCAGAAGTCAACGGGGATATTTTCAGAACAAATACTGCAGGATTGAACTCCTAGTTAAAACAGGATATATATCAGAAATTAAAGAAATAAATCAATCTACTTCAGTCTAGTGGAGGACATTCAGAAAAAAATATCCTGAATCCATGCTGGACAAAACACGCTGTTGTGAAAACTTTCTCTTTCTCCTTTTCTGTTGCTTTCTTCTCTTCCTCCTCCCTTCTTCTCTTCCCCTTCCTCTTCCTTTTCCTTTCCCTACATGCATTTAAAGCTAAGTCACTGTTGTTAGGTTGACACACATATCGCCAGATGTAAGGGCTAATGATTTTTAGGGTGTCTTCATTTCGCAAAATGAAAAAAAAGGTGCAGCTCTAGGGACTGAATTTTATAAAGGTGTTTAGCACAATGAGAAACATTTGGTTATTGGTACAAACAACAAGTAACATGAGTCAGAGCTTCACTGTTGCTGCTTCTCTATCTGTTATTCACTGTTACTGTACAAGTGTTGCAGGTCTTCATCTGCAACAGATCTAGACACGGTGACATGCTTGCAGTAAGTTTTCTTGATTGGTTTGTGGACACGTTTTCATAATAAGTAGCAATAATTTCTTTCCAAGTCTGGTGTTTATATAGAGAAAATTGTTACAGAAAAGTACAGCAGAGATTTTTTGCTTGGTTAGCAATTCTTGGGCATAGTTCAAATTAATGCAGAGGAATGAGCAGCCAACCTGTCACAATTAGCAGGTACCATCTAAATATCTCTGGAAAACTTTCCATCATTTCTTTTTGTGTTCACTAAGAATATATTTATTGAGCAATGTGTGTTTTTAGGTTAAAGTGTATTATACAAGCAGACAAGGCAGAATTAAATGAATGTACAAAGTCAATATATGCAGTTCAATTTCAGCTTTATTTCTGTAGGATTTGTCCTTAGCTCAGTATTTTAGTACCACTACCAAATAATACATCAAATACATTTTTCTTTAAAGCCAAGCTTTATACATGAGCAGGTTTCTCACTGCACAGCAGATACCATCAGACTCTGCCATGCACTAACTTTGCAATCCTTCTAACTGTTCCATTTAGACTTTGCGTGCAAACTGCTTTGCCATCACACTGCAACTGCTGCTGCTGTGTTTCAAAATGGAACCTCCCTCCTCTTCATATTAATAGCTAAAATGTGAAGTTGAATTTTACAAGGGAAATAATGCTCTCAATCAGTATTTCTGATATTTTAGCAAGGATTCTCAGCAAAGCAGGATATATTTTAAAGTAGCTGGAAATTTGCCTGAATACAGATTTTTAATTGGTTTTAGATGCCCCGTTTACATTGGGTTCACAGAATTGCACTACAGAAGATTATTAATTGAAAAATTGAGTTCCTTACAGTCATTTGAAATTTTTCTTTTCTTGTGTTGGAATGAAAATGAAGGGCCATGTTGATTTTAGTTGGCTTATTTCTAAATTACAGTACTGGTTTCTTATCAAGAAGAGTGAAGAAAGCAATCCCATTGACTTAATGATGGCTCTTGCCTGCTTTCTTTTACTGATTTCTCCTGTATCTCAGCCTGCATATAACAGGGCACGGGTCCTGTCTGGATCCTCTAAATGAATGTTATATTTCTAATACCATGGATGAGATACTCTCACCATTGCCCTAATTTTTCTCCTACAAAATCAATGCTAAAACTCCCATTGGCCCATATAATGCCAGAAATGTCAGTTCTGCTGATCTGATTATTTTTAGCACCAATGAGAGTATCATGAATTACAAAGGAAAAAGGACAAAATAAAATGCTATAATTATGTGTCTCATTCACCATCATTGGCTCCAGAGAAAATTAAGATTTATTTCCATGTGTGGTTCCAGTTTCACTCTTTCTGATTTGTAGTTACAGCTTGCTGTTTAGACATAATGATTTAATTGTAGATATTACAAGTTGTCTGGATATTTTCCAGTTGCTGCTGGTTTGTCAGCATTATATCACTGTTGTATGTGAAAAATATCTAAATGTACCTTTTGGAAATTAAGGGCTGGAATTTCCACTGTTGTAAAGTGATAGGATTCTACTGAGTTGTTTCCCTAGGATTTTGTGTGTTGACTGAGATAGTAACCCCAAGAGAAGGCGAAACACAGCTGAAGTGAATTTTTGTATGATGGCTTTGAAGTATGTTGCACACCTTTCAGGCTTTTTTTAACTTCTTTTTTACCTATTTGTGAGTTTGAACTAGAAGCTAGCTTAGAAGCTCCTGGTAGTAGACATTTTAAACAGGGTTACACAAAAGTTCATTCAAAGCTGTGGAAGGTGGGAATTATAATTGGATTAGTTAAACCTCATGGTAGCTCCATGTGGACATTTTAAAAACTGGAGTTAAATGTTGTTTCCCTTTCTTTGATTTATGATAGTGTTTTTATTATTATTTGAAGTTTCGGAGTTTAGTCTGCTTCAGTTCTGAATGCAGAGTCCACACATAACTTCTAATGAAGATTAACTAATTCACTGTAAAAATTAGCTTATTGATGAGAAATGACACTACCAACTGTTACTTAAACATTTGAAAAGAACATTTGAGCATTGCTTTTAGAGAAATACACTTCAAAATAAAATTTTGTTTGCTTTAAATGTGATGCACTGATAATCTTTCTCTTAGCTATATTATGAAATAACCACTGTGTATTTTTCTGTCCAGTCTCTTTTCATAATACTTGGCACATCCTTGGACAGGACCCTGGCTTAGGAAACCACTGTTCTGTTTTCCTTAATGCTGCCTCCAGCTGCTTATTCCCCTCCATTCGTGGCCACCCAGCACCACTTAATTTATACCAGTGGAAGAGTTTGGAGTCCTCCTTGGTAAACTTGATCAAGGAAGGAAGGGTGTCCTTGGTGGGGAATGTTAGATTCACTCCTATACAGGCCATTTCAGAGGTCTAGTCTGCAAAGCAGCATCACAAACAGGGGGATGGGTCCAAGGAACAGGAAAGGTTGTGGGATGTGCTTAGTCTGGCTGTACCACTGAAGTATCATCAAACTGTAGCTCAAGGCAGATACAGAAATGCATTTGATGCTGTGACTGTAACAGATGTGATAATTTTAATAGTAGGTAAGGACTATCTACATAGTCAGGCCTGCTACCTGCAGACATTTACCTTATACTCTTTATGTGCTTGCTATTTCAATATAATTTTGATGCTGGCTTTTTGTTGTTGTAAGCTGAGATGCTTTTTTAGTTAGTGAAATTCTTAACTTTTGAGTAACCTTATTTTTTGTAGGAAGAAATTTTAATGCAGTAATAGATTAAAGTATAGGAAGAAAATCAGTATTTTTGATCCTCTGGTAGAAACTGTGAAATATATTCTATGAGTCTACTGTATTCTGTATGTTGGAAGTTTCTTACTTGACTGCCTGAATGCAATTTTGGGCACTTCTAGTAAAACAATGTAGAAAGTGAAGCATTTGTTTGGCTTACTTGTCCAGGAAAAACCTGTTTCCAGTTTTTTTCTTAGCTGGCATTGCAGTAGTGCTTTGACAACTAGTCTGATAACAGCTGTTCTCTCAGTTTGGAAGTAGCTCTGCACTTTGACTCACTGGTACAAATTAATTCCTGACACAAATAGAGTTAACCCCCAGCTAATTTGCCTTACACAATGTTTACCATGACCAGTAAGGTGAATTAACCTACTCCTTATTTTGTTGCTTGTCAGACTACCCAGCCAGGAGGGTGGTAACTTCTCCTTCTTACAGCTGTTTCTTCAGGATTAGTCTGTTGTAAAGCTGGAAAATACTGCAAATCTAGTTGGCTATTTTAGCTTTTCTATTCAGTAGTCTTCCTCTCTTATGGGAATCTTCATGGTTTTGTAGCTTGCTGGTAGTCCTTTACCATTGGTTCTCACTCCCTCTTGTTTGTTGCTCACCTTTGCAAACATATGCACTACTCTCTGACCCTTGCCCAAGCTTTTTTATTTGAATGTTAGAAAACGTTAAGATAATATGTGATAGCAGATTTGATGTTAGCAGTGTGAAGGAAGGGAGGAAAAAGGGGCATGTCATAGTCAGAGTCAGCATCTGTCAGATGGTGTCTGGGGGCTTGAGATTAAGTATATAAATTTCTAGGAAAACAAACACACTGGATTTGATACCTGGAGCCTTAGAGCCTGATTTCTATCTGAACTAAATGTTTTTATTTGTAGCGCTAAATCTTCAGTGATATACAGCAGTCATGTATAAAAACATTGAACAAGAACATATTGTAGGCCAAAGGGAGGAGGATGTGCGCTGAGGAGTAGGAATGAAATACAAGAAAGGGAGTTAGAGGCAGGTCTTTTCCTGAGCCTTAAGAAAGGGGAAACATAGCCACAAGAATTGGAGATAAAAATAGTTTGCTACTTTTTCCTCCCTCATATAGTGTAATTTTCCAGTTACCTTTAGGAGAAAAATGAAATTATTCAATATCAATCTGTTTCAGATCTCAGCACCACTCATGTAAGTCTGGAGCTGTTCCTTCATCTGTGCAATCAACTTCATACAGATTAACTGAGAAAGGAGTTTAGTCCTAGATTTGATATTTTGGTTTCTGTTTGTAGATGTAAAATCTCCCCTGAAAGTAAGACACACGTTTGGAGACCTATTCCTCCTTTACACTTGCTTAACCTTTTGTATTTATAAGTCACTACCTTTTGTTAATTGGGTGCATTATCATGTTTGGACAGTGGGGTAGTTCATCTATTTTTTAACCAAGAGGCTTAGTTATCGGCAATATTGCAAAGAAATGAAAGGCTTTTCCCTTTTAAATAGTCTCCTTTTCTTAAAAAAAATCTGATACAATAAAAGGTCTGAAAGCCTAATCAATACAGCGTTACTAAAACATTCTTTCAAAATCTTTTAGCATTTTTCACTGTTCCTACTACTGTTCAAGCTATCTGCTCCAGTTTTCAAGAAATAATTTCAAAAGCATTGAGCCTTTTAATTCTTTTGTTGGGGGAATAAGATTACTGTTTGATAACACGTAATACTGTAGTCTAAATCTTTTGGGATTTTTGGAAGGGTGTTACATTTTGGTTGTGCAGTAAATGGACTTTGTTTTCATGGTATCACAGAGTCAGGATATTTAGTTGTTTATTTATTTATTTATTTAATGTTAAGACTTGCTAAAACATGTTAGAAAACTGCATTGTCTGATTAATTTTTTATTGGTAGAGGTGAATGGATCACAGTCCATTATTCTTTTTGTCAAAGAATGGCTTCATGTTTTAATGTGAAAATATTAGGAAGAATACTACAAGAGGATGCGTGCTGAAAATGTAAACTGAAATGATTACTTTAGGGTGTGTGTTTTTGATTAATTTTCATGTTGTGTGACAGTGCCCTAGGGTCTGCAGGCTCTTCCTACTTTCTCCATGACAATGAAAAACTTTTGAGGCAGCATTACAGTGAAGGAGAATGGAAGAGTTGTAGAAGAGCACTCTTAAGTCTTGAGTCGTTAAAGAGATTTTGCATGCCATCTTTTGTGCTCACATACGCTGTAGGGTTATAGCTGACAGGAAGGTGGCTAATGCATATCTTCATGCTCCAGCATACTCCAGTCGATGGAACAGCTTTTGTCAGTGATAGACTTGCAAGTTTATGATGGGAAGCAGCCTTGCAGCCAGATGGTTTTGGGCATATGTGTTTATGAATAAGTGGCTCTAAGTCACTTTGCCTCCTTTGGAGCTGTGCTGAGCACAGCTTAGATTCAGACAGCTGCATTTTCAGTGTCATCCTCCTTTTCTGTTCTGTGGCTTGCATCTCTGTTCTGTTTGCTTTGGTTTTTCTACTGAATGTACAGGCAAAGGGGTGGCTAATACTCCTGCCCTGGAGAGTTACAGTGAATGAGAGCATGTATTCTGCCCCCCTGCAAGCTGCTTAAGACTTAGATATGAGTCCCCAGGAGGAAAAATGGATTACATTCCTGCTTGTTCCATCCTTAGAATAGACAAGCAGGTTATGTATAGATCTTTGGCTCCTATTTTACTATTTCCTGATATATATTTGATGCTGGTATGTCTTTTCCTTTTTAAGCTGAATGCCTGTCAATGGAAGAGGAAGTGAGGCTCATCATCTGGTAATGAAAGTTCAGGCAGGGTCAGAAACAATCCAAACTGCCTTTGGAGTCAGCAGCTGGGGTGACAGTATAACTTTGCAGCAGAGCTGGGAGTGGTTGGGTCTGGCAGTTCTCAATATAAAATCTGTACAGATTCCATAAAGATTGGTAAAAACATGAGTGGTCTGGGGAGAGTGAAGTGGGGAACAGTAATTCACTGTGTCTTCTAATGGCAGAAGTAGGAAGCAGCAGATGAAACCAGAGGACAGGCAGGCATTTGGAACGGGTATCACTCAACAGATCACTGAAGTGGGAAATGCTTTTTCATAAGGTGTTTGCAAATGCTGATTTGTTCAGAAAGCAACCAGCCAAATTCACAGAAGATAACTATTAAATGCAAGGATAATAATCTGCTTAGGATTTCTTGTGCCGTGAAGTGCTGGATGATGGAAAAGCAGTTGTGGGAGGTACCACTGTATGCTTTTCTTGTTTTATACTGTTTCCAGGTGTCTGCTACTGGTTGTTGTTGAAAACAATATATGAAGGTAGGAATAACAGGATATTTGATGGGACCTGGTTCAGAAGCCTTTTGCTCTTGTTCCTCTGGAAAGCACACTCAGATTTGAGATTGCAGTGTAGGTTTACTACTGAAAGCCTATGTTGATACACACTGTCACTTACGACTGCTTTTTGTGCATGTGTTTGATAACACTCCTAGTTTTATTCTGTGTTTATGCTCCTGATACAACTTTCATGAAATAATGACAAAAATGATGATTAGGTTGTATGGTACAAGGATCGTACCAAAACGTTGTGTTTCTTATTGTATATTCTTATTTAATGGTAAAGCTGAGGATTCCTTTTGTTTTTCTTTGTGAGATAAACATGTTAGATTGGAGGATAATAAATTTTTAACTGAGTGACAAGCCACATTTAAACCTTCCAATCTACTTATTGGGAGGAAAAAAACCAAAGAAAACCAAACCCAAAAGAAAAGGCAGAAGCATTTAATCTCTTTGCAGTCTTTCTGAACACAAAATATAAAAGTCAAATGTAATGTCTAATGGTAGATTGGTAAACAGCATTATTGCCTGGATGAAGTCCTCAAGTGTTCCACCCATTTTATTTTGCTCTGTAATGATTCTAAAAGCATCTCTCAGAAGGACCAATATATGCAGCATTTTCTAGTACTGCTTAAAATGTGGATTGTATATCTGTTGTTATTTATTTACCTTGTCCCACTTTTGTTTATTCGTATTTTAGCTTTCTGATTTGCAATTCACCTTCTTTAGCTTTGGAAGCTATTTAATGTTTCACTATGCCTTAAATGATTCTGTATTTTTACACAAAATGGAAGCACAGTGTGCTATAGGGGCAGCCTATATAATATTTCTTTTAATATGTCTTTTTTCTGAGTTAGTCTCATGACATTGTTAAGACTCAGCACTGCATTTACAGAGTCAGTGTTCTCATTTAGCCTTCCTAGTCTGTGATTAAATGGGAGTTGTTGCTTGTTTTACTATAAGCTGGCTGACAAAAGCTAAATCTGTCACAGGTGCTACAATTTGTGTATCAGAAAATTTGCTTTCCAAATACTAATTATTCCCAAAGTATCTTACTTCACACAAAGCACAGATAACACCGTCAGCAAATTTGTCCTAGTTTTATCATTGTGCAGTAAATTAGCGTTTGTCTTCTACCATTGTGTAAAGTGAAGATGGTAGAAATTCGATTGTAGGAGAACCAGTTGATGTACAACCTCTGATCTGTGTTTTTCACTTAATTCTCCCAATCAAATGCTTGAAATGTATGTTATTCAAATAATCACTGCTGAATTTCACTTCTGTAACTGAATGACCTGTTGTCAAGGGACATGGGATAGTGGGAAACAAAAGTGTTGTCTCTCCAGAAGTCATTTTAAAAAGGAAGTATTTCATGCTTGAAAGACCTAGACCCAAGCTGGTAATATGCTTAAACTATTAATTTGCGAAGTTATTGTAATATGATGGAAGCTTATTGGGAATTATCTTTCTGGTTGTTATGGGAGAAGAATGGACCTTCAGTTATTGAAACTGTGGCAGAATAAGTGCAAGAAGTCAGTTTATAACCTCATCAGACTCTGAGTCACAGGTGGCTTGAAAACACACATGTAGGTCCCTGTGCACAAGCACGGAGTTGGATTCCTGACACATGTCCTCCACTGCTCCCTGTTGTGGAGAGCCTTTGTGATAACCTGTTGCAACCCTAGTTGCTAGGATGATGTATTTTGACACTGAAGGGCCAGTCTCCCTAGATAAGAGTTTGGAGTTCAGATGGACTATTGCTCAGTTAAATCTTCTGTAATGAATCCAACTGTCATCCAAGTGAACAAATTTTTGACACTAGACAAAGCAGAATGACCTGCTAAAATAGCAACTGGAACTGTGTTTCAGCAGCTTCTCCTTTCATTGACGAGAATTACCTAGGAACCTTTCCCGAGATTAGACGTGTATTCTAAATATATATATATTAAAGATATTTAGCTTTTAGAATGACTTACACAGAAAAGGAAGAGCATTGAATGTTGTAAATGAAATTTTTAGCAACAATTTTTGCATTGCAAAGTAGCTTAAGAAACTGTTTATTTATTCCCTTAGGATGAACATATTGTATATTTCTAGACTCTAACAAATGCAAACATTGATGTGATTTAACTCCTAATAGCAGTGATGCACAGCTCTAGTTGTTTGGCTTGTGTATTATAATACTGATTTTTTTTTATTTTTTTTTCTGTAGGACTATTTAACCATTCACAAGTATGGCAATGCAGCCAGAAATGATCTCTGGAACACATTGTCAAAGGTAAAATGCTTTAATCTATTGCACTGAGGGAGAAACAGGAATCTGCTATGGTGTTTTTCTTGGTGAGATCAGGAGTGAATAGTGCATACTGAGATCTTCACAGAGCAAATATAAAAACTGATGCAAAGAAATTCCATTTGAGTTAACCTAGTGGCAACATTAAAAATACGAGTTCTGCAGCATTTCTGTTCTTTGTTATGTTAGAATATATTTCCCTGCATGTGATATGTCACTGATGTACAGTGAAAGATACTTCATGGAATCTATCACTGACTTCAGTGGCAGCACACTGAGACCCATAGGCTGGAAAGCACATGAAAGTGCCGAGCTTTGGCATTTCCATCACGTGTGTTTGTGATTTTATATGGAGTTATGGTTTTTGTGAAGGACAAAACCTCAAAGTATAACCAAGAACTATTTACTGTAACATTTGGCATGCTGTAGAGACATATTACTATATCCAGACTTGGCTTGAGTTCTAGAGCCTGGTCTAGGGCTCCACAATGGCTATAATTTTTGTAAGATGAGAGAAGCGTTCCTGAATGTCTCCCCTAGTCTGAGCTAGTCTGAGTCTTCCCCAGAAATAAAAACTGAGTGGAGGGCAGTGTGGAGTACAGTCAGAGAGTTTTGGCACAAGTACCAGTTCAAGCCATACAAAACATGACAATCTAGTTGTAACTATTGACACCAAAGCTAGGATTCAGCTGGAGGTCAAGACATCTAGACAAGCAGGTATATACATGTAAACTAGGTGTCCAAGATCCTGTTCTCACTGAGTCTTCAGTTGCTGATTCACAGATTTCTAACAGCTTTTGCCTTAATTTATCCTATCTGGCTTCCAGCTGCCACATGAGAAACATGCCTGTTGTAGATACACTGGTTCTGAAAAAATGTGTTGAATATTTTAGGAGATGTCATTTGACACTAGTGAATAGGAGCAACTGGAGTCCAGAAATGTAGTCAATATAGTCAGCAGAGCATAGAGAGTAATTCAGTTGGCTAGTTACTACATGTTTATTTCATAATAAGCCTGAACCACTGACTGTTGACTAGAGACTTGAGATAGTTCAAATATAGGCAACTAGTGCCCGATTAGGTGCAGTAGGATGTTTAAGACATTCAGGTGTGTCTAACCAATTTAGCATAAGATATACGGGGAAATCTGTGCNGTGTGTCTAACCAATTTAGCATAATCTAATCTGTGCGCTTCTGGAGTGGCAGGTAAAGGTCAAATGACATTAGTCACCTACAAGTGGGCAACTGAACCAAGTCCTATGTCTTTACTTACTGCTAATGAGAGTTAAGTGTAGTGACGTAACAGTCAGGCTTTTAAATCTCTGTCTTAATCTGTAGCTGAATGTCACTGCAAGAGTCTTTCTTTCCTTCCTCTGTTAAAGCCTCCGGGACAGTTCTGGGTGATGGGAGGTTGGAGGAATGAATGTTGTCTTGAAAGAACAGCAGAATCTTCAGCTAATAAAGTAGAACAAAAATGAGACTTTATTCTTGTCCATAACCACTATAGCTATCCTGTATGCTCATGTCTACCGTTGTAGCTAATAATTTTGTTTGCCTCAATTGGAAATGCATTTGTTGCCAGCCCCTTTGTTCCTAATGCAATGCAACTGCAGCTTCAGTTCTGAAGACATCTTCTGCTTGTATTCATCAGAGGTAGCTCAGTCTGTGATCTTGGACTGTTTGACAGCTAGGAGCATGTTCGTCGCTGAAGAACAAATGATGCCTCTTTCTCCTCATATGCAGTCTCATCTCCCACGATGCTCTAGTATCTCTTTGTGTATCAGATGAAAATCCACTTGTAAAACAGCATTTTTATTGACATATGGAATCAAATATGAACACATTAATCCTCCATGTGTTGTGACAGGTGCAGTTTATGAAGCAGCAGGGGATATCTTGGTATACATAGCCTCACTTTGGACATAAGGGACAGTATTTTCAAATAACTAGCCATTTTGATTTTCAGAACAGAGAAGCTCTGTATTTTTAGAAATTAAGGCCCTTCAAATATGCCTTATTGTAGGTGCCTAGATCAACTAACACTGTCTTTTTTAACCTTAGCTGGTTAAGAATAGCTACCCAGTATTTCTGTGGCTCTTATTAAAATCCTGTAAAGCAGATTATTTCTTCTGTTACAGCAGAAGTACTTGAATGATGTGGAAAACATGACTTCCCGACTGTCACTCTCCTCTCTGTTAAGATTACTCAACATTTATTTTTAAGATACACAGAGCCTTAAGTTCAGTCATGTAGTGTGTGTGTATTGGGTGTATGTGTGTATCTGCATACACATGTGATGGTTATTTTACCCTCTAAAAACAGTTATGATTCTGGGGACAAAAAAACAGGGTTTTACATGTTGATACTGCATCAGTGTATTGAAACTTTTCTTTTTTTTCAAGGCTTTAAAAAGGGTTGGAAAATCTGTAAATATCCAAGAAGTAATGGATCAGTGGACACTACAGATGGGTTATCCTGTTATCACTATCTTGGGAAATGAAACTACAGACAACGTCATAGTCATCTCCCAAGAGCGTTTTGTTTATGATAGTGATACTAAACCCAAGGATCCTGCCCGTGGGGACAACAGGTACTTGTATTACTCAATTACTATCTTTCAAGACACTGTAGTTGTTTAAGTAAGTGCTTTATGTATGTATTTTTATGAAAACGGCTTTTTTAGAAATCTGAGCTTTGCTTGGGATCAATAGTGTGGGGTGATGCTTTAATTTGAACGGTAGTAAAGTTGAGGCTAATTAAAAAATTTGGAAAAAAATGCCCATCTGCATCCTGACAGTCCTCTGTGGCAGTGTCTTGCATCACTCATCTGTTTCCTCCCCTTTTCTTTTGATTTTGTCATGCTCCCATGACATAATTTGGAATGTGATTGGAAGGTCTGATAGTTCTTTAGAAGTTATTTGGAGTGGACCTCTGGATGTGCATACATTGTGTAGGCAGATGTAAATATATGTTAGCTACAGCCCTTGCTTGACTTGGGAAGCAGTCAGGAGCTGAACTGGACCTCTGTACAAGGCAGGGTGTTCCAGCTCTTTCATTTTTGGACGCAGCTGATTGGTCCTATAGGAACTGTTACACTGGCTGAAATCAGCATCTCTGTCTCTACCCCTTTTCCACTTATTTGTTTTGTTCCTGCTCCCAGCTGACTCTATACGCTTCCTTCATCCCAGAGACAAGCTGACATTCCTGGCTGATCCTGGGGAATCCTCATTGTTTCAAGCACTTTTGGCATTGTATTTTAAGGCCAAGAATAGCTGTTGCTAGCTGATGCCAGAGAATTTCAAGATGGCCTTTGAAGTTTCTATGTTGACCTGTTCATGCTCAGTGTGAAAGAGGGCACACTATTAACCTGGAATATTCTGTGTTTGTCCAGTAGATTTAAATTGTTAAAAAGTAAAATTTAATACAAAATTTTGATTCACATGTCTGGAGCTTGTAGAATATTCCTGTTGGGGAAGGCCTAAAATTAGTACAGTAACATTTACTGGAAAGTGTTTAGAAATTCATTATCTTTTTTTAGAACATGAATACTATGGAACTCAAACATGACACAGAGTAAATAGTTGTTTTTCTGGCTGTGTTGGAAAAACCTAACAGGGTATTAAGCATCTGTCTAAATTCTGGGCTGAAATTAGTTCCTTTGTGAAAAAGAGATTAAATAACTGAATGTGGACTATTGGAAGTGTTCATGATTCACAGCTCAGTGCAGCAGTAGAGAGATTCTCCCTTCTTGAAAATTTCTTTTGTGCAAGTTTATATATGTGTAATGTAATGTGAGTGGATTTTACTACTCAGAACAGCAATTATTAGTTTTTTGATTGACTAAAACAGATATGTTAAGCCTTGTAAGTATTGTAGAGACTTTTAAAAATAGATTTTCTAGCTATTCAGTATTGATTGAAGTAACTGCTGCTGTAATTTTTGAGTAAAGACCACTGGATGTGTAAATGATACCAGGGTGATATGGTGGGTTGACCTGGCTGGATGCCAGGTGCCTACCAAAGCTGCTCTATCACTGCCTGCCTCAGCTGAGCTGGGGAGAGAAAATACGATGCAAGACTCATGAGTTGAGATAAGGACAGGGAGAGATCACTCACCAGGTACCATCGTGGGAAAAACAGACTCAACTTGGAGGGCGTGGGGGGGGAAATGATTACCATTAAAATCAGAAAAAGGTACTGCGCAAATAAACAAAAATCTTAAAACCCTTTCCCTGCACCTCTCCCTCTTTCCAGGCTTAACTTCACTCCTGATTTTCTCTACCTTGTTGCTCCCAGCAGTGCAGGGGAACAGAAATGGAGCCTGCGGTCAGTTCATCACGTGTCNTAAGGACAGGGAGAGATCACTCACCAGGTACCATCGTGGGAAAAACAGACTCAACTTGGAGGGCGTGGGGGGGAAATGATTACCATTAAAATCAGAAAAAGGTACTGCGCAAATAAACAAAAATCTTAAAACCCTTTCCCTGCACCTCTCCCTCTTTCCAGGCTTAACTTCACTCCTGATTTTCTCTACCTTGTTGCCCCCAGCAGTGCAGGGGAACAGAAATGGAGCCTGCGGTCAGTTCATCACGTGTCTCTGCTGCTCCTTCCTCCTCAGGTGGAGGGCTCTTGCTACAGTGTGGGTCCCTCCCTCAGGGTGCAGTCCTTCAGGAACAGGTTGCTCCAGTGTGGGTCCCCTGTGGTGTCAGAAGTCCTGCCAGGACCCTGCTCCAGCCTAGGCTTCCCACAGGGTCGCAGCCCCCTTCAGGCCTCCACCTGCTCCAGTGTGGGGTCCTCCACAGGCTGCAGGTGGATCTCTGTTCCTCCATGGACCTCCACGGAGTGCAGGGTCACATCCTGCCTTACCATGGGCTGCACCACGGGCTGCAAGGAAATCTCTGCTCCAGTGCCTGGAGTGCTTCCTGCCCCTACTTCTGCACTGACCTCAGTGTCTTCAGGGCTGTTCCTCTCTCATATTCTCCTTTCTCCAACTGCTCTTTCCCGGCAGTTTTTTCCCCGCATTACCTCAGAAATGCTACCACAGTTACTGATGGGGCTTGGCCTTGGCCAGCAGTGGGTCTCTCCTGGGGCTGGCATTGGCTTTGCTGAACGTGGGGGAAGCTTCTGTTAGTTTCTCACAGAAGCCACCCATGTAACACACCAAAACCTTGCCATGTAAACCCAATACAGGTGAGAATTAGACTTAGTTTTATTTTCATACATGACATTAATTTGTAATTCAAACTGTATGTTGTCATATGTGGAATGGCCAGGGCAATACCACCAGGGAAAATTCTGCTGGGTTCTTATGAGATTTTGTCCACAGATTTTATTGCAATTCTTGTTTCTAAGCATGGGGAATAAGATTTAGTCCTACAGAGAGCACAGCGAAAGATATCCATTTGAGCCCTGCCAGGAATTTAATATCTTAACTGGCAATACAATGCATATATGTATCTCCTTTGGCAGGTCTCTTCCCCCTTTGGATTGTTTTTTTCTATGCTTCCATTTCCTTTTAAGCACAAACAGGAAAGAAACCCCTTGCTCAAGGAAAGCTTTACAGATAGGTTGTTTTCTCCAGCCAGTTAGCAGACACAGCTAATTTGCTGCTTCCCAGTTGAAGTTATTTGAAAGTCACGTTACATAAGTATAAATAGCAAAGACCAGGAACCATATACATTTAGCAAAAGGTGAAACTTACCTATGCCATTCACCTTTCAAAAATAATCCATCAACTTACATTGAAGTCCTATGGCTTAGTTATAAATAGGTGTCTGAGTACTATAACACTGTCTATGCAATTTGTTCATGCACTGCCCACGGGCACATGTGGCTGGGTATGCACAGTGGCCATGTGTCAATAATGTCCTTTCATACCATCAAATTAAGTAAAAAACAAGGTTGAGATACTGAAAATAAATTTAATCTTTTAGTTGGTAGTGACCTAGGTATTTTTCTGTTGTTTGGCTTTTTAATTTTTTTTTCCACTGCTGAAGTGAATATTGCTTCAGCTATTATGAAAGCAGTAGACAGGGAAAATCACATTAGTGTGTGGTCATTTGATAATTTGAGATGCGTTAGTCTACCTCGGTTTTTAATATTGAAAGAGCTGAACTTTGTATGACATGACACAGTTTTTCTACAGATTCACCAAGGAGGGTGGTAGCGCTGTTGCGCAGTGCAGTGTTCTGGCTTGTGCTGTGGGTGGCTTTGGTCAGGAAGTTGGCAAGTGTTTGCTGATGTCTGCTGATGAGATATATATATATATATCATCAGCATGCAGGCTTTGTGGGTGTTACAGATCAGTGGCCTAATTCACAGTCTAATAAAGTTGGTGCTTACCTCCCCTACATGACCCATGAATTTAGGCGCTGGACTCATGTCTCCCTGGGGAGCCGTAATAGGCATTGTAAATAACAGAGAGCAAATGGTATTTATGCCACATCTGAGGCTGTGCTCTTGCAGGGCAGGCAACATTGGCTTCCTTAGGGTAGTTTATCTATGGATTAATCGTGATGATAATTCTAAACACCATAAGAAGTAGATCTGCACAAAATACAGAAAAATGTTCAGGTCCAGGCATTTCTAGGAGTTTATCATCTAAACAGACAACACAGTACGCACTGGAGGGCTCCAGGGAAGGCTCTTAAAGCATCCATCTGCCCTGTAGTCTTTCGTTATCCAGAGGTGGGGCTGTAGTTTGGTATGGCACAGCAATAAATGTCAGTTCTGTTTCCTTTAAAATGATGAGGAGTTTAAATTTTTGGTTCAGATGCTGTCTAGGCAAATTTAACTTTGCCTTAGAAAGAGTCACTTCAGAGTAGTTCTTTCAAATGTACCTACTGCATAAAAAATGTAAATAAAGAGGCAACTGAATATTTTGGAACCATTCTCATTTTATTAAATGTCTGTGATTTGCTTTATGCTATGTATTTATGCAGCAATTAACTGTTAAAAATGAAATGTGAAGCTGCATATTTAATTTTTAACTCTGAAACCATGTAGAGGAAGACAGAAGCAGCAAGCAGATTTTTCTAAGTGATAAATGATAAAAGTGAAAATTGTTGATACCTTTGGCAGTGGTTGATGCCTAGTTCATTACTATAAGTGTCTTTAATTCTTCTACAGAAGAGAGTGATTACACATTTTTCAATCTCCTGTATATTTGCACTCCTTGTCATTATACCTGTAGAAAAATGTGTTTCAAGAGCCATACATATACAAACTGTGATTTATTTCTGTGCATACAATCGACTGTATGGCTTGCTAAGCTCTAACATTTGGACTGAAATTATAGAAGGTACACAATTTCACTTCTTTGTAAACTGCACACAGATTTTGCTTGACACTTAGGCCTTCACGTTATCCATAGTTCTTATTTTATGAGAAAATAAAACTAACAGTGACAGACACTGTCTCTAGAAACATCATTCCTTAGAAGGGCCAAAATCACCAGCTTTGATTTGAGTGCCAAAGCCTGTGGTTGGTATAATGTTTCAGTAGCAATTTCAGCTTATGCAAGCAAAACTTTAAAACTCCTATTATAACTGTATAATTCATATTCTATCCCCGTATAACAACCCTTTAGTTAAGTATAGGTTTGGTCCTGGACTCCTGTATATCCCTGTGAGAATAGATTATGCCCTTAGTTTATAAAGCTCCAGGGGAGAAGGTGATATTCCATCTGACAGGGTTCAGTGGGTTTCCCTGCTTACAGAAAATGATGATTTTAAGGCAATGGTCTCATCCATCATTACAAAACAGCTCACAGATATGACAAAAAATCTTATGAAAAATAATCTGTGGTCTAGACAATAAACTAACCAGTTTTGATGAAATCCATAAACCTTTTATATACTGTATTGAAGAGCAGACCAAAGCTTTCTGGTTGTGGATGTGTTTTGCCCTCTAAAAATATACAGAACTTGTCTCTGTAAAAGTGGAGAAGTAACCTTTCCAATGTTATCAAAATAATTAAGTTAATGTTGCTGGAATAATACTCATTTATACAGTGTTCTTATCATGCATGCAGTTTCCATAGCTAATCTGCTTGTTCATGATAATATCCTAAAGAGGAATGTCTTGCTAGGCACTGAACACAGTTAGGTGTGAGGAAAGAAAAACAGGAAGATGAACAGATCAGGATATGGACAGGATATGCATACATGCTGTAGTGTGGTAATCCTTGGTGCCTTTCTCTGTGTAGCTAAACTGGGGAAAATTCAGTTGAACAGTGCAAGCCATGGACATGACCAGCAAAACCAGAGCTGTACAGACCCGTGAGTCTAACACCCTGTAGTAATTGCAACAGCTGAAAGGCTTTAGAGTGGGCTGCAGATCTGCTCAGCAGCCCAAGATGAATGGTTAACTGCAGAATATATTTCCCTTCAAGTCTCTTCTGAATTTCCTAGACAAAGCTCTTTTATTTATTCAGGCTTTGCAGAGAAAAGGGCTGTGCTTGTCCCTTTGCTGATAATGATTTGCATAGTAAAAGCATTGCTTTGTTTGGATATTGCCAAGTGTATCCTTACATAGTTGTATAGCATTATTACTTGAGCAGTGATGGGGAACTTACTCTGTCCATTTACCAGCTAAGGAGCTGGTTAAACACAAACCAAAATTTTAGGAGCACAAGGGGAATGCTGATTAGTATCTTTGCTATGTTCTTAGAGCAATTGCAGATTAATGTAGCATATGTAGTATTAATTATATAATAAAAAAAGACCATAATATGGACAAATATTGTTCCATAAACTGAGAAAAGAGGGCTAACAAAATATAAATAGAAAGCAAAGTGCTCATTTACCTCCCTGTCTCTGAGAAATATCCTCTCATCTTCCATTTTCTCAGGTCCTTTGAGTGTTTTCTTGTTACGCCTTTCATCTTTACTATACCTGAAACATTGCACCTGTATCAGTGTTTCTACAAGAAACAACTATTGTGTTGTTCCCTAGGGAGTAAATGTGGTACCCCTAGTTCATCTGGAGTGACCTAAATGTCTCTATATCAGCTGTAATAACGATGAAGGGAACAGGCTTCAGGAAAGGAAGGCACCAGTGTATTAGGCACAGAGGAAATGGAATTAACAGAAATGAGATGAAAAAATCAAGAGTCCTTAGTGGATCACAAAACTGTGTGTGAACATTGCCAGATATTGATTTAACCATTTTTTTTTTTTTTTTTAGCTGGTCATGCAGGGACTTGAAAATACTTGTTCTTGCAGAGGAGTGGGAAAGTGTGGTGTGCTCCCTCTCTTGAAATGCACACTGAAGTAGAGGCCAGCTCTATGACACCAATAGAACTTGTCCTTTGGTGTGCATAAGGACAGTCCTTAACCCTAGCAGCCTGAGAGGGGACAGTGCTGTGCTGAGTGCTGCTTCTCCACAGGAACAGGCAGAGGGGCTGCCTCTGTGAGTGACCTGGAGCAAGCCTGCCTGCCTTGGGCACATGATGGAACAGTGCCTTTGCTGTGTTTACTAGCCCAGCCCCTGTGCTGTGCACTCCCTGTTGCAATAGGGTTTTTCTTTTCTGTAAAAGCCACTAGAACATCCTGGTTTTTTTTGTCTTGCTTTTTCATTTTTAGAGGCTTTTCTGATTGTTGCTTTTTAAAAAAAATCTGAATAGGAAATACTCTTAAAATCTCTTCCAGTACATATCTGTGCTAGTGTCTCCAGCCAGATTTTGCTGCTATCAAAGATGGCAGAAATGCCAATTATAGTTTAACACTTCATTTCCAAAACCATTTCACAGCTTCTATTTGCAAGAACTCTTCTCACTGGGAAACTTCCAGGATGCTCTGGTGTGCAGTATATAGGCAACTTTCAGTGTTAGAATTTGCAGAATGCTAAAGGAGACAAAATTAGTGTATTGTGTCATTGCTTCCTGTGTGGTGGCAGCACTTGTATCCTGATAGAAGTTAGGCTGACAGAGAAAAGCTGCTGTTGTATTTTATTGTCACTGCAGAATGTGCCACTTTCCTCATCTTATTTGCTAACATTAACTCTCAGGAATTGCTAGTTAATTGACTCACATTAATTAAATCAATTTCATGCTGAGGAAAGGAGCATGTACTTGAGGGCAGTGCTGTGTTTTCATACAGAGAGAAGTCTTCAGGAGATGAAGAGGAAAATAAGGACAGCAGTGCTTGTGGGGAGCTGCTTAACATGCAGGGGGTAGGAGAGGCAACGTGGCATGGCAGGGTGCAGGCGTGAGCTGCAGTTGGAGCATTAAAGTTGTGTAGCTGGAATAGGCAAATATGGAGTACCAGGGAAATGGAAAAGGGGTTTGAAATGAGGGCTTTAGCGAGGGAAAGACTAGATTGGGGAAGGCCCAGACAGCATTTGGCAGAGACAAGTTTTATAGGAGGTATGAGGGTGGATAAATGTCATATTTTGTTGGCTTTGGAAAAATCAGAGATATGAGTTCCCCATTGTAGATCAGAGGATAAAACTTCTAACATGCTCCATTTTTTATGTCTTCTTCCTCCTGCTTTTTAAAGTTGCTGATAATGGCTTTCTTTTCTTACCCCGTTGCATGAGCCTTTACACTAAATAGTAGAGTCTTGGGTTTTATGGAGGAGATACTTTGGTGGGAGACTCTTAGGAAATTTACTGAGGAAAGAGAAACCATCATAGGAATTATATTTTAATCTTGCTTGAATTCACAGTATTCAAAGGAAAAATCAGAACTGAGGACTGCAATATGCTGAAAAATATTTGGTACTAAGTCTCTGAAAACATACTGGAGGATTGTAAACATAGCTAAAGTGCTAATCTCTTATTCCTGTGGATCCTTCTCAGTCCATAACACATCCTTGTGCTCCGCTCACAGAAATCTCAGATCTGTGCTCTAGTCAAGGGTTTATGCTTATGGGTAAAGGATGACACAGACATGGGGTTTGCATGATCAGCACCTTGTGTGAAATTCTGCAAGGGTGTTTTGCACTGGTGCAAGGCGGAACAGAGGTCGCTGGAGAGATTAAGAGCCTTTATTGCAGGGTAAAGAGGCGCCTGTTAGGACAGACATTAACATGGCTAAAGTTTCTTTGTATCCATCTTTGATTCAGCTCCCCAACTTGCTCGTCACTTTTGAAAATTAAGCCTTTTGTGTTTTAGTGTAAAAGGTACTGCTAGGCAGCAAGGAGACAGCATGTGCTGACAAAGAATTTGTAGTATTTGTTCTTTGCCCACATCATTTTTCTAAATTTGGTAAGGTACGCTGCTAGCACTGGCACTGAAATGAGTCAGTTTTAAATAGCTTCACAATATTCGTAACTACCTCATTTATAATTTATTGTTGGATGAAATATTTAGTTAATATTACACAAGATTTTTAGAAGGTTTAGTAATCAGATAATGATATTAGTTATGCTATGTTATGTTATTATCAGACAATGCTTTTTTTTTTCCTCAAATTTGGTAATTTAATTCAAATTTACTCATTTGAATTACCTTGTGTCTACCCTTAAAAGCAAAAGGATAATGAAGTTTAGACAGGATGGCTGAAGACATACAGCTGTTTTCTAAAAGAATATGCAGGCTGTTGTCTTGGGGCAGACCCACAGTGCAGAGCCACACAGGAGCTCTTTCATGCTAGGACTGCTGCCACAGCAATGAATCTTTTTTTTTATGTCTGGAACTTTGTGTTGTCGTTACATTGGTAGCATTATATTTTGCATAAGACTCCTGGGAAATGTAAATTTTTCCCCTTTTTCTGCTCTAGGATTTACTTATTGCCAAAAATTATTCCAAAGATTCTTGCAAAATCCAGAAGGAATTAGAACTATGGCAGAGTAAAGGAAAACCACAAAAACTGCACCTTTAATACATTGCCGTTAAACATGTTAATCACTGTTTTGACGACAGATGAATTATAGTGTCAATTATTGTTTTAAAATACACGCCTCTAAAATTCGTTCCTCTAAGATACATTCCAGCAATTCTGTACTGACATTGAAGATATTTTCTCTCTATATATTTGTATTTAGGTCCTTATACAGAAAAAAACATAATCCATGAGCTGTCATATAAATGTTGCTCTTAGAAGCAGCTGTCAACCTTTCCTTTAGAGTGTACCAATATGATTGCGTTTTTTAATATGTTTCTAAATGAAAGCATATATAATAGACAAAAATATAAAATTAGCAGCTGTATTGAGGCAGACCTGCAAATAAAGAAGCTTAACATCAGAAGCAAGTCATCCTAGATGTCCTAGCCTCTTTCAAGACTAGAATATAATCTTCCTAGTCACTCTCATGCAATTTTAAATATTTCTCCAAACTATAAAGATTATTCATAGTTTCCTTCATGTGTGCAGCTAAGTATAATTTGTGTTCAAAATTATAATAGGTTCACAATTCCAAATGCCTTTCAAATCCCAGAGTTTTACTTCCCTCTGAAATATATATTAGCTATATTCAAGTGCCCATCCAATCAAATCCTCAGACAAAGTAGATAAATCTTAGTAGTTAAGAGGCAAGACTGCTCTACAAATTGATTTCTGTTCATCCATGAGACATCTTCTAAGTTCACGTCTATTAAAAACTTGAAATACTCTTCAAAATCTGACACCTCAGGTGTGAAGCCCATTCAGAGCCACCAGGTGGTGAAGCCATTTTCTGCCTGGCAGCACCTATCACGACCTGACCCTGTTGGGTTGTTCTGGATGGTAGGTTGGTGTGACTGGAAAATTTAATTGCATCCATAGTTGGGGCATTAGGGAGAAAGAAGAGAAGAACTGATACAAAAAGCTCAGGTAGGTTTTGGCAGTGTTTAGCTTAGATGGTAACAAGAAGACCAATAATTTCTGAGTAATAATGTGGGCCTCTCTTGGAATTTTGTTACCTGCTTACACAATACTGTGTGCATATTCTATTGCACCCTACCTTCACTATATATGGACTCTTGACTGAAAAAATTACCCTCTGTATTACAGCCAGACAGAGCCCCTTAAAGACAATGCTGGAACACTGTCTTTAATTCACAGAATCCATCAAAGTCCACCAAAGTGTTGTAAAGGAGCACAGAATTCCTCTGCCCAGTATAGTGTAGAATAATCATAGAATAAGCATTTCCACAACCTTTTTCTTCCAATCTTTTTCCAGTTGCTCATGTAGTCAGTGTTAGCTTACCTTTTTGTTGTTGACCAGTCTGTTAGTCTTGGGTGAGGGCAGAACCCCTGTAACCCCAGAATCTCAATGTCAGCACCATTTCCTTTCCTCATTTTGCTTAAACCCAGCAAACTGTGGATCCTTCTATTAATGTGGTGTGTGTCACACTTACTGTGCCCTGTTGTTTCATTTCTGCCCTGCAAACAGTGTTGCAGTCAGAAACTGTCTATCTGCAGGATTTGTGAAAGTCTTGTCCGATTCAGACATCAGGAGGCCTTCTCCTGTTTATGCAAGTAAAGTACTGTCCTTTCTGGTTTCAAGTTAGCTGACTGCAACTTGTTCCTTGATGAAAAAGTCTGGTGTTTACTTTTTCATCCCCCTTGTAGGGGAATTCAACTTAATCAGTTACCTTTACCAGTGTTTCTCATGTGTTTCTCACTGTTGCTTGTATTAAACGCCTTGTTCCCACTTTGAGCTCAGGAATTAAGGTCACGCTGGGCATATGCAGATGACCAGTGAATACCTCAAGCTGTGTTCAGGGCATCTCAGTTATTTCAAATTGTTCTTTTTCATCCATTTTTCATTTCTGTTTGTCTTTGCTACAAAGCTAGTGAAATCTTCCCTTCCTATCTGCCATCTTCCATGCTTACAGGGTACAAGGAATCCCTTGACACCCTGTCTCAGTGTAGGAGGTGTAATAATTGTGAAAGAGGGAATTACATCTTCTTCTGTTGTGTTATGCCTCTGGGCACAGCCTACAATCACTTTACTGGCAAATATTAAACCTAATGAAATCTCTGTGTTCTTCAGTCTTGTGAGAATGATACTCACAACATGAATATATTGTCAGCTCCTTATCCATTAAACAGATCTAACACTCTTGTAGAATTGCACTTAATAAAAATGTGTGATTTCCTGTGATACTCACATGAGGTTCCCCTGGAACCTGAATTACTCCTTACTGAATGAGATACTATACTATATAACAACCTGAGAAAATCTCTATGATGCTTCTAAATTATCTTTCCCAACACAATCTTTCTAGAAAGTGTGGCTTACAAAATTGTATCCTGCTGAGTTCAGCTTTGTGTATAATCTTTTCCTGTAGTCGGAAGCTCTGAAGGTGTTCTGCTGTATAACAACTTTCACTCATTTTCCAATGACCACCTTACATGTGCTTTCAGCCTAGGATTAAATACCTCCAGGTATCACTGCAGCAAGGCTTGTGATTTTATAGATTAGTTGAATACACTTTCAGGTTTTCTGTTAACAATTTATCTTTGAACTTTCACTATCTTAACATTCAAAATTCAGTGAAAACAAAGGCTTTCTTTTGGCTTGTGTTGTGGTTCGACCTCAGCCAGCATCTAAGCCCTATGCACTCGCTCACTCCCCGCATTGGATGGGGGAGAGAATTGGAGAAGTGAAAAACCACATTGCTTGAGACAAGACCAGCTTAAAAGGGAAAGCAAAAGCTGTGTGCACAGGCAAAGCAAAACAAGGATTTTAATCACCACTTTCCATGCACAGGGAGATTTTCAGCAGTCCCCAGGAAAGCCAGGCTGCATCATGCTTAACAGTTACTTGGGAAGACAAATGCTGTGACGTCCCCTCTTCCTCCTTCTTCCCCCAGCTTTATATAATGAGCATGAAGTCACATGGTATGGAGCATTCCTTGGGTCACTTGGCATCTGTTGTCCCGGCTGTGCCTGCTCCCAGCTTCTTATGCACCCCAAACCTCCTTGCTTGGTAGGGTGGGGTGAGAAGCAGGAAAGGCCTTGGTGCTGTGCAAGTACTGCTCAGCAATAGCAAAAACATCCCTTTGTTATCAAAACTGTTTTCAGCAACAGTCAAAAAAATAGCCCCACACCAGCTACTATGAAGTAGTAGCCCAAACCTTGCTAATCTTGCTAACAGAAACTGTACTTGTCTTGGCAAGAAAAGTGAGAGATCTCTACTGTCTGCCTTTGTCATGGTTTGACGCTGGCCCAATGCTAGTGCCCCCATGAAAATATATTTTCTTCAATTAACTGCTGTGAGATGCAACCAGGAACAGAGCAGAGCAGGCTCAAGCTTAGAAAGAGAGGGAAAAAAACTTTATTAACCTACACTAAAAATAACAGAAGCACACAGGAAACAGAATGAAGACCTTCCAAACATTCTTCCTCCTCCCACTCAATTTCCACCAAACCACAGTGAGACAAAACCTTGGAAGCCTGATTAAATTACCTCTACTCAGATAATAAATTCTCAGTCCATCAGGGGAGAGAGGAGTCTCTCTTGTACCACAGTCCTCCCCACGAAACAGGGTTGAAACTTCCCATGTTTCCTTGTCACACACATGGCACCGCCCGGAGAAACTCTGCCATCGTGACATCTTCCTTCCAGGTACAGTGCTCTCACCACCGTCCATGGACCGAAACTGGTCACAGGGTTCTTCAAGGATGCTTTGCCAAGTGCCAAAACCCAACCATTTCTCATTTTTTGGGACAACAGTCCCCCCCGTTTTCTCATCCCCTGGGGTTGAGGGTCTTGAGAACAGAGCTGCTCTTCTCCCTGAAGACAGAGGCACCACCACGCCCTCTTCATCTTCCTCTGTTCACTCCATTCCTTTATATGATGTCATTACTGCAGGTCAATCTCTTGGCTCAAGCCATCACATCCCCCTAAATGCAGTCTCATGTATTCCAGGTCACTTGGTCCAGTCTATGGCTATACAAGAAAAGTCCAGCCAAAAGCCACTCCATCATCTCCTCCCACTTCAGCTTCTCCCCATCTTCCTCTTAACATCTCAGGTCCCAGACTGTCTCTATTCTCTCTCACACCACCAGCCAGGAGGACTAATGTTTCACAAAGTTTCTTTCACCCAGAAGAGGGTTAAAAGTCCGAGCTCCGCTGCCCTCAGGGCACTGAAATCTCTCCCAAAGCTCCCTCTCTTCCTCTGGTGGGGGGGAACAAAAGACATCTCAGTGTCTCTCCACCCCTTGGTCCTGCAGGGGCTGGCCCGGTTCCATTCCCTTCCACCTTCTCTCTCTTCAGGGCTCCGGCCTACCTCAGCCTGGGCTTTCATGGCTTCCCCTCCCCACCCAGCCTGTGACTGGGCAGGGGAGGAGATGTGCACTCTCCTGCAGCCAGAAAAAAGGAGAGGGAGCTTTGGGAATTCTCTGCTTTTAACCCCGTGTGTTCTCAGAGGTGACGCATGTCTTCAGTGGTCACACCAGGTGTCAATATTCAAATCTGACCACTGATTGGTTTGACTGTAACTTCCCAAAAAACTCACTTCCTCTCAAACCTAGACAGCCTTCTGTACTGATTTAATATCCAAATATCACACAGTCCTTTACTTAGTTTGTTATCAACTTTCTGTGCCTTTTAATTTCTGATAAGCATTAAGGTCATTAGCCAGAAACATCTGCAGCCATCCATCTAAATGCTTCTTTTACTTGCCACTATTTGTGTATGTCTCTGGAGATCAGCCAGGTAGTCAACTGAAGTAAAAAATACAAATCTTTAAATCTTAGTTTTTGTTCTGTAAGATTTTCTTGCTTTCAAAAGGTCAGTTTTCCTTGTTACTTTGCTGTTGTGTTTTTTTTGTGTCTGAAATCGAAGCATATGAGTTCATGCAGATGACTCATAGCAATATATTCCCTTGATAAGAAATACTAATGTCAGCATCCTAACCTGTTCAGGGAATCACCAGTGTTTGCAAGGGCCACACTGAGAAAATGTTCCCTTCTCAAACTCAGTACTGCTCAGCTGAGCATATGTGTTTATGTACGAGACTTCAACTTTTCCATCTGGAGAGAGCTGAGAACAGGAAACTAATGCCAAGGAGTCCTTGCTCCCTGTTTCACATCTTCAGCCACTCTGGATGTACCGGGTTGTTATCTTTAACTGAAGAGACAGAGTTGGCATTTTGGGTATTAAGTTCTGGTGGTTAAAATAAGGAGACAGGTGTCTTAACCAGTCAGTTTTACGCTTGGATTTTCTTTTTTATGCTTTTTACTGTTAAATTATTTTTATGTCTCACTTTATCTCTGTGTTAAATAACTTTAATCATATCCATCAGTGATATGAGGTCTTAGATTGTTATGTTCTCAAAGTACTTCACAAAGATTAGTAAGTGTTACCAATGAACAAGAAATGGATTCTCATCCCACAGAAATTTTTGACATATCAAAACATTTCCCTGCACTGAATCAGGACAAAAATCAAAGCAAAAATTGGGGAAAATTTAGTTTAGAACATTCATTTCAATTCTGTAATTTAACTACCTTACCTTTCAATTTCAGTCATTTTAAGTTCTCCCTGCAATTTTTTGAATCAGCAAACTAAAAGTTCTGTTTGAAACAGTAGTTATAAAATGTTACAGCAGTGCCTTTTTTAAATACTGTATTTGAAAATCTGTGCTGAAGCCTTCTTTTTCTTACAAGCACCTTGGTTTTGAAAATTTGCCTCTTTTACTTAGAAATTAAAAAGTTTCTTAGGGAAACTCACGTTTAATTATGGAAGGTCTGTTTGTCAACGCTGAGTGGATGGAGAGGCCCATTTACTTGCTTGCACGTGCGACTGGTGCCATTCAAGGTGCCATCAGATATCTTACTTTGCCTTGTGCTGCCACTACACAGGCGAGAGCATCCTTATTGTCTTACAGACCATAGCAGATGTCTCAAATACTCTACGACAGCTCATTTGCCATCACCTTGAAAGACTGAATTTATCCCAGAGAAACTGAGGCATGGAAGAGTGATGGTTGGGATTTCACCAGTGCCAGCTGATGGGTACATGATTGCTGTTCTTCCAGCCTGAGATAACTCACAATTTCGTTTCTCAGCCTACTGAGGTATTTGAAAGTACATACAGCTTTTGGTGTTAAGCTTTCCTGAAAGTAATTCTGTAGCAGCTTTGCAGTGGGAGAGATTAGGAAAAAAAAGCAGATGGCAAATCATTTGCCTCAATTGACTTGATTGATTTTGTGTGATGACACTGAATATACAGCCTGTATATTCTCCTCTGATATCATGTTCTACGTACAGTGAACCTTGTTTTCCTATGCTCTGATCACATTAGAGCAGAAGGCTTTATCTGCTGAAGTTTCTTCCCACGTAAATCATTCTATGATTCACGTTTATGATTGCCACTACACTTTAAATTAATTATCCTTATTATATCCTGCTAAGAGGCAAATCACTTAATTTGCTTTTGTGCAAAGCTTTTAAATTTTGTCCCTCATTCTTCTGTTGTTAGATGTACTAAAAAGTAATTTTTTTCCTTAAATCTGTACATTGTTCTATTCTTCTGCCTTGCCATAGTTCTCCTCCTTTGATTTCCTGGCTAAGTATATAATCAAAGACTATTAATAGATGTCTTCTGAATCTAGATGTATGTAGCTTCTTGTAATTTAACTGGGTTTTTATGTGGTTTTTGAGGTCCAGCTTCCTCCTTAAATATTCCTAAAGAAATTAATCTGTACCAGGATAAGAGAGAAGAACTGTTTAGAAATATAAGCAAAAAGTAAAAAAAAATTAGATGGTTGAATTTCTTACTGGAAGGTCATAGCCCATGAGATTCTTGAGAAACTTGCACTGAATTTTTTCCTATTCAACCATGTGATAAAGGGGGTGGAAGAGTTAGATGTCAAGAGTTTTCTGGTAATAGGAGTTTTGTGAGTGTAATAAAAACAAGTATTACTTACCAAGATGACAGAAGTATTCCTTAGTGCTAGTTGACATGGTAATAAAAAGACAGATGGCGCTTAATGTTGATAATGAGGTGATACATGTGGGGAAAGCAGTTCTAACTCAGATACTCAGTGGTGGGTTCTGAAGAAACTATTTTCTCTCAGGAAAGACATCTTGGACCTGTGGTAGGTAATGTTCTGTAAACATCAGCTCACTGTCCAGATTTGGTCAAGCAAGTAAATAGGAGAGTAGGGATTAGTAAAAAAGGAACATTTAAAAGAAGTATAAAGATTGTAGAAGAGAAAAGAATTATGCCACTTTTAATCCCTGGTAGATATGCCTTCAAAGCACTGAAGCAAGGTTTGGTTTTCTAACCTGAAATAGTAGGTAGAAAAAATACAGAGGTGGACAATAAGGAGGATTAAGTACAGTTTCTGTGTAAAGAACAGCAGGATAGATTAGAAATCTTTAACCCAGAGGTCTGTAAAGGCAGGATAAAAAAAGAGTGTGGTTGTTCACATTCTCTGCCATTCAAATGTAAGTAAGCTGAATTCTACAGTGGTACTTTAGTTACAGATGTTCTGTCACTTTATGTGAAGCAGTCACATTGCTTCACATATATACACAAGTATACTCCTTATAATGCAGGATAATAAGCCTCTGAATATTGAGCAGATACCTTCATTGTTCTGTGAGTAATGACTAGGAATAGCTCAACTTCTTTGTTTAGTTTTGAATCCAGAGCAGGAGGGAGAAATGCTGCTGGAAAAATGTGGTATTCACTGCCAGCAGTGTGTCGAAGCTTGGCACATTATGGTTACTGGGAAGATAAATCTTGAAAATGTATGGATTTACATCCCAGCAAAAACATTTCACATTTCATTAATGTGAAAAAGTAGTTGAAAAGGTGTGCAAAATCTGAAATGCCAGGAACCTTACTTTTTCATTTCTAATTACCTGAGATCTTTATTTTGTAAGCAGAGGAAATAAACTACTGCCCTTTTTCTGGCTTTGCATAGCTCTTTGCAAAGAAGCCACTGAAAACCCAATGTTACTACAATATTACTGTTCATCAGAGGCAAAATTATGAGGCATCATGTTTGTTTAATGTTTTATGGTCTCAGAATTTGCCCACAAAGGGATCTCAGTTCTTTTTTGCTGAAAATCAAGTTGTAACCATGTAATCATCACAAATATGATAATTTTCCAAGTGAGATAAAGTACACTAATACTGCCTACCTAGTCATTATGTAATGCTCAAGACAAAAAAAAAATCTGTATAATCCACAGAGACGTTTAGTTTGCTTCTAGTATTGCATGTACCTTGGCTGATGCAAGATTCTGATACTCTGTGAAACGAATCCTTCTGATTAATCTTTAAGCTGAATGAACACATTTCAGTATTATGCATTGATATGGTGCTACAAAAAAATCCACCAATGCATTCCCTTTAATTGTGCATTGTCCTGTCAACTTAAGTTTAACTATTTCACATGAGCAGTTTCTCACTTGTAAATCAGCAATAAAAGGTTTATTTATACTATTTGTCAACAAGATTCCCCTTTCCTTATATTTCTTGAAGATTGAACAATGTTATGTTCAGCACAGTTCATATTAACATGTCTGTTCTAGTTTTAGGTGTCTCTCCTCATCTTCAAGGATGTTTTTTTTTTTTTTTAATTCCTGAAATAGCCCTTAGTTTTTCCACAATAAGAGGTTTGCCTTTAGCTCCCCATCAATGTGATCAGGTTTGATTGTGGAGGGACATTATGTGGGATACCTCTGCAGCTGAGCAGCATCTCAGGCAGACTGAATACACAGTTCATTAGCACCATTTCACCCAGGGGCTGAGTGTGCTATCTGTACAGGCATCTGAATCCTGCAGACATAATCTTGACAGTAAGAGGACTAAATGGGTTCTTTCAAGTCTTGCTGCCCTGGTCATTGGGCCCTCAAGGCTAGATTCTTATTGTCACTGGAACTGGTTTGTCACAGCAGGCAGCAGATGGCCCAGTGCAATGGGATGCTTTTTCCCCCAGTTAGATACATACTGAGAGCACACTGGGGGTGCTCTCAACATATAAAGAATAAATAAAAGGTCTGCACTACTCTCAGACAAAGCAGGAGGAAAGCAGGAGAGTGGGCCCCCTTCTTCCTCTTTGCTCTGTAAAGTAGAAGCCTCCTGACAGAAAAGTGCAAGAAAAGTTTGCTTCTTTCTAGTCACACCTGGAGAACACAGTCTGTACAGATCATTCAGAGACAATGAATAGAAGATGCCTTTTTGGAAGGTGAATCAGATGCGTCTCTCTCAAACACAGAAGTTAGCTACAGCTTCTTCTGCAAGAGCAGCAGAAGTTTCTCTGAGAATGAAGAGGAATGGAAGGAGAAAACAGATAAACAGAGAAAACAGCAGCAGTAAAGTAGGAAAAATGTGTTTTTTCTAGATGTCTACTAAAAGGACTTTGGTTCCTCTGGGAAACCACTAACCAGGAGGGTGAGATTTGGAGGTTCTGGAAAGCACCAAGAATGTCAGGAGGTCTCTTATATTGGGGGGATACAAGTTAAATTTTCCAGTACTAATATTCCCAACTAAATCTCACATTTTCTGGTGAGTAGATTTTGTGATACTTGTTCTGCAGTTAGATCACCTTTCAGAGAATAATCTCTCTTTACTTCAATAGGATTTACCTTAATTGGAGGCAATATAAAATATTATAAGGTAGTATAAAATTCTTCTATGTATAGATATTACAATGTACAAAATACCTTTCTGTGAAGTTCCTTCTCAAATAACAGGTGTTCATGTATATGTTCATAACATGAATATTTGTGGGTGTGTATATATGTGCTTAAATCAGCTACATAGGCAGCTCACAGCATCTTTGTTTTGCAGTTTATCTTTTTCAGTAGGAGTTGAAGTGTCATAAAAATAACATGCAAATGCAGTGTTTTTTTTTTTGTCACATACCAATGTTTCTGTTCTTTCAAATAATTAGAAACTCTATGCTATATTTTGCTTTATTTTTCTCAATCATAGTTTGCTAGGATCTTTTTCATTCTGGAGAGCCAAGTATTTAGAACTGGATATGTTTCTAGAGGTGATGTATTTCCTGGGAGGTTTTTATGGGCAGACCCTAAAACACTGATGTGTGTCTAGTAAGGTATAAGGTATTTAGGGGAGTAGTGAATATAATTTGGTGCATCACTTCACAGCATCTCCTGACTGCCCTCATCTGTTGAACCCAGGAGTTACTGCTGCTGTAGCTAAAGCATCAGGACATAGTACACACTGCATTTCATTACTCCAGTTCACAGTCCAGAATATTAGTTAAACCAAAAATGAAGGTAACCTTGTGTGAAGACCCCAGATTGGTAACTGGAGAAGCTAATGCACCAATGGACATCCTTTTCTGCTGGCTGTGCTGTGCAGTGTGATAATGTCCAGCACAAGGAGTGGGCAGACTGATAAAGCCAATAGAATCTTCAAATGACACAGCTTAATTATCCAAAAAGTGTCTGCCAGAGTATGTGCTTATGTGGAGCTTATCTTCAGTTCAGGAGTAGAGCTAATTATTTTCCCAGTGTGTCATGGTACCAACATTCAGAGTACCTAAAATCACATGGAAACATTTTTCTTCTTCATATGGCAGTAAATGATGATTATTTCTAGTGACACCCATAGCTCCTTCAGCTGTAGGGCTGTCTAAGTATCTCCCCCTCTTTGCTGAATCACTGTGGTATGGACAAGTGTTTCCCTGCACACAATTCCGTTCTAAGCAGTGCATATTCCTGTGTGTGCTGGGGGCTCTTTGCAGAGGGGTGGGGAGCTGTGAGCCAAGTGTGGTAGCAGGGTGGGGCTCTGTCCCTCCCCCAGCCCCAAGTCATGCCAGCAAGGCAACCTTGGAAGCCAGCCCATGTTGACTGTGGCTGTGAAACATTTGGGTGGTGTTTGTAATTCAGTGGAGCAGGCTTCTGGGTAAGTGGGAAGGAGCAAACCTAATTTTTTTCTTCAGTACTGTGGGCTAGTTTTGCAATGCTGTGCACTAACAGGAGAGACCTGGCCTGCACTCATCTTTGCACCATTTTAATGCAATCAGTCTAAAATGATATCCTTACTTGGTATCAAAGTGGTACTACACAGTGACATCTGAGCTGGGGCCAGTCTCTTGCCATGCTGCCTTGCTTAACTGCACACATACTCCCATTGACCACCTACCTAAGGACCACCTGTAAGGCACCTAAGGCAAAGGGACCACCTGCACCATTACTGAGTGCTTCCCCTTTACTGATTTGCAAAATGACATGGCAGGCCTGTGAGGAAAATGTGTACTTTTTCAACGACTGGTGAAATGCTACTTTTGAGAGTTAAAAAGTAGAGGTTATGATGAAGACTCGAAGGAAATAATCCGTTCCATCTGTCCCTAAAACTATTCACTTCATACAGTCAATTTCTGTTTATTGAGATAAAGATGTTATTTATAGCATTTACTTCAAATTAGAAACAATTTGTTTAGGGAAGATGGGGTCTGATTATACCAGTGTATCACCAAACGCACATGTAGTCTGTTTTGTCCAGTTTGCATATGCATAGATGGTCATGAATGGTGCCAAGAAGTGGAGATCTGTCCCATTAATTTTGTTTTTATAAACCAGCAGCAATGAAAGCCTATTGTAGCTTTATAAGAAGTTGCTAGAAGAGTATGGTATTTTTAAACTTTCAAGTCCCTATAAATCAAAGCATGTCTTATGTGGAGGTTTTTCCTGAGTAAATGTAAAAAAGTGTTCTTCTTTTTATGAGTAATCATTATTTCCTCTTTTGTGAAGCATTTTCTTAAACTAGGAAAAGCTTTGTTAAAAAGTCCTCATATGATGATAGTGTGTGATGATAGTGTGTAAAATATAATTTAGGGTTTTTTTAAAATAAATTATTTTTCTTTGTTTAATTGCTTATGCAAATGCATTTCAAAATCAAAGTAATTTGTTAGAATCCACAGATCTTTACACTGCTACTGAGATTGTGTTTTGATTTCTTTGACATGATCCCTGATTGCTGTGAGAAGAATCAGTTCAGTATTTTTGTTCTTAGATTCCCCCTCCTTTGTCTTGCAGCTACTTGTGGCAGATTCCATTAACAATTGCAGTAGGAAATACGAGCCACATCTCATCAGAGGCAATTATATGGGTGTCTAACAAATCAGGTAAAAATAAACTTTCCTCCCAGTGGAATCTCATAAAGCATACTTGTGTTTTCCTCAAATGTATCTTTGGAATTGATCCTAGATAATTGTTTAGTTGCTCTGCACCCAGTTTTAACTGCTTAAAATGAATTGCAAAAAAAGCAGAGCTGGGAAGGGAGGGAGGAGGAATGAAGGATGAGCAACAATCTAGATTTATAATACTGCAGAATTTAGACACTATAATGTAAAGCTTTTACAAAGAAATATAAAGTGCTAAGTATTATATATTTGGCAACACATATCAAATCATTGATGAATGCAATTCACTTTATTGATTGGTGAAGTTAAATGTAATATTGTATAATGAAGCTGATGAGTATGATATAGTACATTTAGAATTCTAGCATTTTTAACTTGATCCATAGTCTGAACCAGGCCTAAGAAATGGTTGCTGTCATTAAAATTGTCCTTATTGATCTATCAAAAGTCTTTGTTCTCTCTATTAGATAACCATATGCTGGACCTCAAAAGTGCATTGTTCTGCTTACTACTTATTTTCTTCCTCCTCGGTTCCTTCATGATCATAACAGTAATAGTTATTGTCTGGAGGAGAGTGAGTGCTAGATGCCAGTGGTTTTTTATCACCTAAGGAAGGAAGCCCACCACAGAAATTTCATGAAATATTTATCTATTTCCTTAGTACTTCATGTTACATTGTCTGACAGTTTTGGACTAGAATTAAAGAGAGTGAGGGAAGACATGTGGGGACTTGAATAGAGTTATATAGAAGGGAAAAGAAGGATGCATGCATCCCCTTGACATGTGGGCTATAGAGGGAGAGCTGACCCTTTCTTGTATAATCAGAAAGGCATAGAGATTTCCCTCTAATAGAAAATTAATGGGAGAGAGGAGAGTCAAACCTGTGTGAGATGTTTTTTCTCTTTTGTAAATTACTAAAATATATTGGTCACATAGAGCTTAGTGGCCAGAAGGACTGGAAATGAATGGTGTATGGTCAGTAGAAATCGGAGTACTCCAGCTTTCTAGTGGTACAAGGTTATGTGTTTATTTACCCAGATCGTTTGCAGCCTATGAGAAAGTAACATGTTTTATGCTGCTCCCGTGATAGAATGATCTAGAAATGTGCCTGCAACCAGAGCAATTTTCATACCTGGGAAATATACTCTCAATCAAAGCATACAGGTTCTGCCTCACTTTTCAGAAACTTACTGCTTCAGCCGTACTTTTTAACATTAACACTTCCAGAATACTTCAAGACCTGTTCACACTTTCAGAGTCTGCCTTAATGACCTGTTCTACTTTTGTCCTTTAGGGCTTGATTGAACTCTCATTGAAGTTATTAGAAAGGTTCCCACTGACTTCAGAGCGAGTTGATTGTCCCATCTCATTAGGTTGCACATGCATGCCTCCCTCCCTTCACTCCCTCCTTCAAAGTTCAGTATATTACTATTATCTACATAGATGCTTCCTCATTGCCCTTTACTTGCAGAGTGCTGTGGAGGAACAAGTCCATAAAACTGCTACCCACTCTTTTAAGATCTGCTGTTTCTATTGGAATGCCTTCAAGAAATCAACAAATTAATGATGGCCAGTGTGAGCAATTATTTTGGGCTGGCTACTGTATAGAAATTAAAGAGGAACCTTTCCGAGTCATCGGTCTCCTGTGTAGCAAATCAATGACACTGTGATCTATTGTCATTGTCCTTGTTCTTCCTCATTACTTTCACTCACTCATTCACTTGCTGTGCCTCACTGAAAATGAGACTGTAAACTTATGTCTACAGCAAGAATGTCCTCTTGCTTCTACTTATTGTGGTCTAGCTCAGATGAAGCTGTTCTTCAACATAGAAATATCAGTAAGAACATGCCTGAATGTATACTCGATGTATGATTGATTGTACATGCTGCTATATATTGAGGCTGGTATACATGATTTTGTGATATTCCTGGGAGTTTTTCTGCAGCTGGTATGTTTGTTTCATGGGGATGAAGGGGGAATTCTGAGACTCCAAAGGACGATTTCCAGGTTTGACTCTTGCGGACTGGAAGAAACTTGAAGACTTTCTGTTGTTCAGAGGAGTGTTTTGGTATAGTCCCAGTGGGTAGTCTTGGAAAAAGTCTGCAAGCTGGAGATGAAACAAACTGCTCCAGAGGATATTTGGAAGATTGGAAGTGGTCACATTGTGCTTCAAGTGAGTGTAATTAAATGCAGATATGCAAATCAGCTTTGGAGTAAATGCTGTTCATGAGGATGGTTTCTGTGAGCTTTCTAGAAAGAGTAGGCAATTCCTTCTTAATGACTAAACTGTTGTGCTGAAGGAGCTTCCAGTGTGACTGGAAGCTAATGAACAGCTCTCTGTTGTTTTTTGTTGTGGTGTGTTGACCCTGACTGGACACCAGGCACCCACCAAAGTCACTCTATCACTCCCCTCTGAAACTGGACAGGGGTGAGAGAATATAACAAAGTGTTCGTGGGTGTGGGATAAGGTCTGAGTTAGAGATCCCTCACCAAGTGCTGTCTCAGCAAAACAGACTCAAAATGGGAGCAGGATAATGAGAAATAAAAACAGACCTTAAAATGCCTTCCCCCTCTCCCCAGCCCTCCCTGTTTCCCAGCTCTGCCTCCTCTCCCCCGGCAGTGCAAGGAGAAGGGAAAGGGGGTTATGGTCAGTTCATCACCCATTGTACTCCCACTGCTCAGGGAGAGGAATCTTTCCCCAGCTCTAACATGGGGTCCCTCCCACAGAGTCACAGCCTCCTCTCAGGCATCCACCTGCTCTGGTGTGGGTCTCCTCCAGGGGCTGCAGGTGGATCTCTGCATCCCTGTGGATCTGCATGGGCTGTAGGGGCACAGCTGCCTCACCATGGGCTGCACCACGGTCTGCACCACGGTCTGCAGAGGAATCTCAGCTCCAGTGCCTGGAGCACTTCCTGCCCCTCCTTCTCCACTGACCTTGGTGTCTGCAGGGCTGCTCCTCTCACATGTTCTCACTGTTCTCTTCTCTAGCCACAATTACATTTGAACAATAACTTCTTTTTTCCTTCCTCTCCTTAAATATGTTATCACAGAGGCATTACTACCAATTCTGGTTGGCCCAGCCTTGGCCAGTGGCATGTCTGTCTTGGACCCAGCTGGTATTGGCTCTGCTGGACACGAGAAAAGCTTCTGGCAGCTTCTCACAGAAGCCATTTTTCTAGCCTCCCCTCTGCTACCAAACCTGGCCATGCAAACCCAATGTAGTCATTATTAGTGATCACACTAATATTTCAGCTGCCAATAGGGAAAAGGGTTCAAGTTGATGACTACCACTGTGATATCTTGGCATATCACTTAAATCTTCAAATAAAATTAACCTTGTCTGTGGGTTATGTGAGAGAAATGAAACCACAGTGGTTTTGAAATAGCTACGTATAGAAATACATAAAAAAATCTTCCTTTTTTTTTTTGTAGTATTTCAAAGAACAATATCCATCAGGAGTAAACCCTGTGCCTTGCCCTAGCTCACCAATAACAGTAATTTGCTGATGTAAGAGGCTTTTTATTCATGTACACCCAGAAAGACAAAAGAGAGTATTGTTAATTTTTGCATCCTCTCTGCTACCGTGTCTGTGACCTCATCAAGGTGTTGTAGGATACCAGTTGGTATTTTCATGAACAAGGGATATGAGGCTGCTCTCCAGCTTTGTGAGAGCGACATGAATTTAGGATGATTGAGTTGCTGCTCTGTCCTCATCTTGTCTGTCTCTGGCTACATGCCAGAGATAGTGAGCATGCAGATCACTGATTGTTCAATATGCTGAGCAGGATCAGTTCAGATAACTGCATGTCACCACAATTGCTGGCAAAGGTGCTAGATCTGTCCATTCTTCACAGCACTGAAGTGAAGGAACACTGGAAATTACAGCTACGCAGTGTCTTTTTGAGTTGTAATTCATTGTCCTTTGCAGGAAATCCTGTCGGGAGGACAGTGCCAGGCCTTGGCAACTTGTTTGACAAGGTGTATAATAACCAAGATGTATCAAATCTAATATAGCTCTTCCCAGCTGTTAGCTGAAGGTCTGTAGGCATAGTTTTGAAAGCTTTTCATTTTGTAAGTGCTTCTGCCAGTCTCTCTTCTCCTTACCCAGTGAACCACAGCATTTATGTAACCGTATTTCTACTCATCAGTTCATATACCAGCCATCAGATGATGGTCCTTTTTGGGTTGGGTTCAGTTTGTTTGGTGTGTGAAATGAAGCTGTCTCATTTGCTCTCAGAGAGCTGCACAAATAGGTCACCACCACCTTTTCCCTGTTCACTCTCCACGGCCAAGGCTGTTGTGCCTCAAGTGACTGTAAACCAGTCACAAAGGAAACATCTTGTGCTAAACCTTCCTATCCATGCTGAGGTCAGAAACATCATGCTAAGATGCCTGCAGTGCTCTTTGTGCCTCAGTCTTGAAGGTCTGCTGAATGATAAATTTTGCTGGAAATGTGGAAATCACTGGTGTTACAAACTTCTGCTCTGTCATATTCCAGGGCTTGTTTCTGTTTCTCCTAGATAAGTTGCCTCTTTTGTGGTTGCTGTAATGATCTGTGAACATGTATCCACAGCGTTTTGGAATCAGCCCAAAATCAGTAGTGGGTAGAAAGCCAAGAACTGGCTTTGAACCCATTCCATTGCTATGAGTGCTAAGCAGGGCTTGTGTTGGTGATTGCTGATGAAGGTGTACTCAGTGTGGAAGCACAGGCTTACCTGTGCATATTTCGGCAAATCCAGAACTGACCTTAATGTCAAGTGAGGAGGTTTAGCTAGCGTCCATTTCCAACAGGTGAGCAGGGCTTTGGAAAAAGGCATACTTGCTGTTCCCTGGGAATTACTGTTCTGGGGCGCAGTCTCCAAGTAGGAAACATCATGCAACTCAGCAAGTGCTGCTGAACTGGTTGACACAGCTTTAGTCCCTGCCCTTTCCATCCCCACTTCCTGTTCATTAACTGATTTGTTATGTTCCAGGGAAATACTCCTGTGATAGACCTCCCTACCTCAGTTAAAGTGACTGCTGTTCAGATTGCTCCTAATATCTCCTCATTTCCCTGAGATGGGGGAAAGAAAGTGCAACAGGGCAATTCCCTTCCAACAGCAAGTCCCAATTTACTTTGCCACCTCCTCCTAGATAATCTCTACTTTAAGCCACTCAACACTCAGATTCTCCTCCAGGAAGTGTTTTGTAGAAGACAGATGCTTCTGAGCTGGAGTTTGCTAGCTGCCTGCTGGGGAGCAGAGCATTAGTTGCAGCTTTAGAAAAATACCCTTTCATTTCTTCTCTGAAACTCGGCTGAGCTTTACCTGTGTTGCTTTCAGACTCCACTCTTTTATCTTTCAAAAGTAGGAGGAAGGGAAACTCTGTGAAAAAAAGATCAGTATACAGGTCCTGCTTTGAGCTTCAGCCAGCCGTAGTGAGGACCAGGGATACAGGACTTGGAATCCTGTGTAATTTTTAGAGTGAGTCAGAATCATTCCCCTTATTCTAATAGCTGAGTGAAGATCCTAGCAAAAGACTGCTGCTTACATTGTGTATCACCTTAGACATTAGCAATTCCATCATATAGGAATATTAATGGTTGGGAGGGTAATTTGAAGAACGAGTTATGTGAGATGGAACATGATCATATTTCCTGATGTGCTCCATTTATTGTGCTAATCTCTATACCAAAATATTTTCTTTCAGCATGGAACTATGGCAACATGACAAGTGAGATAAATAGAACTTTTTCTTCTGGTTTGCCTTCTCCCTGTGTGAAAAGGTCTTGCAAGAATATAGTTAAAGCCAGTATAAATTATTGTGAAATTCCTGATGGAACACTTTTTTTGTCATAAAAATTTCACTTGCTGTTGTCAAGAAATTGTACTACACTTGTGCAGTTATTTTTGCAGCAAAATGGAGTAAAGTCCCCCAGCAGTGATTCTACTAGCTTAAACCAATTTCATAGTATGCTAAGGGTTGTATAAAGTAAAGAGTTAAAATAACAGCTGTGAGTCTGAAGATTTGAAATGGTACTGGAGCTGTGTTTAGTCCATACTTTTGTCAGTAGTCTTGCAGAAGGGTGCCCTTCTCCCAGACCTGCCTCACATGCTGGTTTTGATGGAATTGAAGTTGTTGGGAGAGCTCAGAACTTTTAGCCACATGCACCAGCTGGAGGGGCTCTCTCACACTTTGAGAGCAGACAAACTGGGAATGAGACCCTAACTGACTTTTTTTACTTCAAAACAATGTCATGAAATTTAACCATTTCCTCCTAAATGTTTCCTGTATGTATGTAGCAAAATTAGAAGTTTTAGAGCAGTGTTATTTTCTGAGGCATCCAAACAAAACATGACCATGGGAAAACACTTTCTGATGGAAGAAAATTTAAAAAATCCCTTTAATCTCAAATACAACAGGATATATATTTTAGATTGACTTTTGAGAGGTGAACTAAAATCCTCAAAGATGGATTTCATTCCAAAGGAAATCTTTGTTGTTGGTTAGAAAGTCATGAATGGTTTAATGTAGGGTTTGACACTGAGTTACTAGCTTTTTGCTAACTATAATACTTTTAATAGGAAACTAATAAATATGTTTGTGGTAAGTAGAAACATTACCCAGGTGTATAGAAATGTTTAGTGCCTGTAATTACCAAAAGAAAGAATTTCTTTTATAGGAAAGCATGAGAACTGACAGACACAAATATCAAATTCTACTAAATTATATAGAACTATGTGAAGCACATGTATCAGGCAGTCCTGTAAAATAGCCACCTCTTTATGTAAGTTGGGAAAGTGTGAAAGATTTCTGTCCTTTATTTCAGGAGAAGGTCAATACATGAGTGGTCTTATTGAAAAATAATAGCAAGAGGTTGTGGTTATATTCAAACTGACTGAAACAGCAATAATGCCATCGTGATTTGAAATGATACTCTCCTCTTTTATAGCAGTACATATTGGGGGTGTTGCACAGCTGTACATGTGAAATAGCTTATTCTGAACTTGTCATATTTGACTGACAAGTATCATTCAATATTCCATTGAAGCATAAGTAATTTCTTCACTTTGGAGGTGAAAATGTAATACAAATGCTCAAAGAAGAAAAGATGTATGTATTTTTTAATTACATATGATTTTGAAAATTCCCATTTAATGTATTTATTTACCCAGATATTTTTTATTGTGTGCTGATAGCCTATTTGGTATGCTTTTAGATAGCACTGTAGAGTTGCAAAGATTAAACAGTTACAAGTAGCTGCTTTCAGGACTGGTGGCATGTAAAGGTTAGTTTGCAACCAAAGAGCATGCATGGGCAGAAAGCTGTACTGCGTTAAGGTGGTATAAGGTTACAAAAGAGTCAAGTCTTCTCTAAATAGGATGGAGCAACGGGCTGGTTCTAGCTTGGATGCGATGAAAAAAGGATTTAAACAGAGGACCAAGTCTAAGAGAGTTTGCTTAGGACTGATCTGTACAGCCCCTTGTGGAAGAAAGGACACACAAGTGTTATAGCCTTGTTCCAAATCAGATTGTGTGCCAAAAGCATCTTAGGTGCTTTGACAGTATGAACACCTGGGAAGTCCACAGAGTTGTAGGACTCAATTCAGATTTTCTCAGTCCTATTTCTACAGGATATGTTGGATCCTAAAGAACGTGTCCGCTTGTTGCTTTACCACAGATAAAAGAGCAATAACAATTTAATTGAACAGGCAACGACTGAATTATTCTGGTCTTAATATTTTAAATCAGTTTTTTATCTGAATCCATGTGCGTAATGCAGATCCATGAATTTAAATATATAATTATGTGTTTTTAAGATTTGGGTCTTGCTGATCTTTGTACTTATTGCACCCTAAAGTAGTAGTTATTTGTGGGTTTGCTGTTAGTCAAGGGAGAAGCGCAACTTCTATCTGTAGTCCTAGTTAACTATTATTTCCTCAGAAATTACTTTTTTTCCTAGTCCTAGTTAACTATTATTAACTATTATAAAAGAAATTACTTTTTTAATAAGAAAGACTGAAACAAATCAATTTCTTTAGTAAGCCTATGTACTAGATAGTATGTGTGAATTGTAAAGACCATACTGCTAACTTTTTTCCTGTCTGTTACTTCCAGGGAATTCAAGCACACCAAACAATTCCCTAATGGAATTACATTTATAACAGATTCTATGTATTTTTTTTTTTTTTTTTTAATGAATGAGAAGACTATTCCTTCATCAGTGTACAAACTAATTTTATTGGATGAAAAAAGTGTTTCTGAATTTTTACTAAGTTCTTGTTCATGGTTAGTTTTGTCAAAATAATTTACTAGATTGAAGACTTCTTCCAGAGGTGTTGAAGACTAATGCTTTGTGCCATGATAAAAAAGAAGTGCATGTTGTCAGTTCAGGGCATTTCTGTTGTTGAAATTATGAAATGTCTATTCCTGCAAATAGTTGTGGAGTGCCTGACTGCACAAAAATGGTAATAAATTTAGACTTTCAGCCCTAAAGTGATTACTTAAAACAAGGTGAAAGATGAAGAACTGGTTACGTGATATAAGGTTAATTGGTCTAGCTCTAAAGAGGAGGCTCTCAGTGCTTAGTAGCTAGAAGCTGTACAACTGGAAGCACTTTAATTTAAAATCCAATGTAAAAACTTAATCAAATACATGCAGAAACATTTAGGAATCAATTTTTTTAATCACAGGTTTACTCTTCTCTCTATAGCGCATTCATTGAATTTTTTGAGTTACAATTGTAGAAAACTATTTAAGCATGGCCAGAATAAGGGTACCAGACTTAAAGTGGGTACCTCTCATAAAAATAATATTTCCCAGGAAAAAAAAAGCACATTTGAAGTTCTGTGTGGGTAAAAGGTCCCCATGTGAATGCCAGTTGGCATCTCTCTACATCAGAACAGATAAAGGAAATTATTGATCAAACGCAGTATATTTGTTAGTCTTTGAATGAATTTTACTGCCTTAATGTATATTTAAAGAAAGCGAAAATGTAACATATGCACTGTTGGAATGGTTAAATTTAAAACCAAGACCCCTTCCCTTCTTCTTCTTTGTTTCCAGAACACCACAGAATTCCTGCTTTGGAAGAAGCAAGTTGGTTGCTGGGGAACATCAACCAGACTGGCTACTTTAGAGTTAATTATGATATTAGGAATTGGAGGCTGCTAATTAATCAGCTAACAAGGAACCATGAGGTAAGCGCCTGTTCTCATCCCTAAAATCTGCTTTTATAGATGAACCTTCACTGTTTCATCTCCTTAAATGGTTCAATTTTTGTGCTTGCTCCTCACAGGTTATCTCTGTCAGTAATCGAGCAGGCTTGATTGATGATGCATTCAATCTAGCCAGGTATGTTTTCCTGAAGATCATCTATCCTCATACACTTTGCTGCAATAACTCATGCAACCATTAACTCAGCAGTTGAGTGTGTTTCAAAGTTGTGTGTTTTAAACACACTTTAGTTCCCCTCCCCTGCTTTTTTTTTTGTATAGCACATAAACATGGTCTGTAGCACATTCACTACTCTTGATCAATAATTGCCGTAGGGTATTTCCGAGTCTGAAGAGATTTGATCAATTTTGCAGCAAGTTCAATTTAACACTTTGCAGATAAATAATCTCTTTTCTCTTTCTCTAATGAATGAAGGTTTTTTCTTCTGCTTCTCCCAGTTGTCCCACCTCTCATTTCTTTTACCACTGATCCTTGTGCTGTATTTGATTTGAGATGGAAGGCATCTTCAAGCTTCAGTAATTTTTTTGCCCTAACTTGTACTGTTATATCATTTTTCCAGTATCTTTCTTTTCTTATAATCTGTTAGAACAGACTTTTTTTTTTCCTCTGTGGTGCTTTTCAAACACAATGGAAAAGCAGTTCCATTGAGCATTTCTGGAATTTATGCAAGATTTTTTGTTTTATTATGATGAGAGTTTATAATTAACACATACAGTGCTGGTTAGGAAGTGCCTTCTTTACAAATGGAGGCAATGGATTGATCCCCGTTTTGAAATCCAATATGTTTATAGTGAAAGTGTAAAATGAGAGGAAAATAGTGGAGCATTTGTAACTTTTTGATTTTGAGAGACCTGGAACACAGCATTAGTATAGGTTTTTAATTGCATAATTACAGATTTAATTGCAAAATTGCAAATAATGTGATTTTACTTGCACTGTTATGTCAAAGGTAGCATGAAAAGAATTCCTGATACTACTGTCTTTACATTTAACTACAAATGGTCTCTGAAAGTGTTTGGGCTTCAGTCACAGTGTCACAGCTCAGTGATGTTCTAGCATTGCTGCAGTAAAACACAGTTGCGTGCCCTACCACTCTGTTCTTGCTGCTGACAGAAAGTAGTGATTAGCCTTTACTTAACAGTCCAGAGATGTAGTAGGGAATGAGGTATCATGGGGAGAAGTGTACCATTTGCTTTTGGTACTGCCCTTCATTCTTGCTTTGTGACATCTTCCCATTGGTAACGGTAAAGAACTAGAAATAGGTCATTTTATCAGACTTCAGTAGATCATAATTTGTCTACTCTCTGACTAGAAGAATATTGCAATTATTCTGAAATATCTAGACTATTAGAATAACTACCAAATGTTGAGTAAAGTCATAATCAGTTCCAATTTTATTTGATTTTGACACCTCAGAGAAGTAGTGTGCAGTTACACAGAACCAGTATGCCACCTTCTTTTTCTGTGAACTGAATGCAGTCAGATGTGGCTAGACTTCCCTGGAAGTCTAGATCCTGAAAAAAACTGTTTCTTAAGCTGTTTTTTGTAGGTGAGTGTTTTTCTTCTGAGTCACTATTAAGCCAGTGCTCTAGGATGTCTTGTTCATAGAGTATTAAGGTGAGGTCTTGATTAAAGACCCAATCTGCATTGTCTGGCCAAATTTTGTGTACCTAAAAACCACTCAAAAGATTAGATGAGGAGTGCATTCCTCACTCATTCCTCAATGCATTTCTTCACTACTGAAGTACTTTTATGGGGATACTTGGGGATATTAGATCTGGCACCTTTTTTGGAGGTAACTACACTAGAGCCTTGTGAAGTCTTTCACAAGATTTCACATTATAAAAACTTGACTTTGTTTTGTTAATGATGGTCTGCAGCAGACTGCTGCTGCATTTGGTTTTCATGCACTGTGGAAAAAAGTAGTGGAGCTATAAATGTATGTCTAGACACATGTGCGTACATGGATATCACTTAAGAGGAAATATTCTTCCAGTAGGGATATGTAGCTGGACTCCTGTTTCCAGAGTCCTGTCAGTAGTGTTACCTTGAGTGTGTGCCTTACAAACCAGTCTGATTGGAGGAAGGATCTGTTTGCAAACAGTAGATTTACAGTCTGCAGTTCAAGAGTAGCCATAAGATATGTGGACCTGGCTAAACTTGCCATGTAGGGTATACTTCTTGTTGATCTTTGTTACGTTATTAATCTATTATCTTCCTATTTAAAAAAAAACCCAAACCCAAACAATTATAGTGATGCTGAAGTTATTCTGCTTGGCTGGCTGACAATATAGTAACTTTCAAGGAAAAGCTTGGTATTTTTTATTTTCCTTCCCCTTCTCCCAGACAAAAAAAAAAAAAGAAGACCAGGAATAGGCCTAATACTTGCTACGTTCCTTTATGGTGAATAGGACTAGAGAGGCATTAAGAGACTCTTAGCAGTATGTTGAGGGCTGGCCTTGATCAAAGCATCAGAACTTCTTGGAATAAGAAAACAGTTGGAAAAGCTCTTGCTGGGACAGGCAATGGGAATTGAACCCTGATGCTGCAGTTTGGTGCAGCTTCTCCTGCCGTGTCTGGTGCTTTCATGTGATGCAGCAGTGATCCTAAAACAAGCTCTGAGGGCTATCAGAATAACACAGACTCTTTCAATTTTCTGAGAAAGTCACTGTTCAAAAGGCCACCGTCAGCCTAAAAGCAGCTTGGCTTTGCCTCCCTTGGCTGCAAGGTGCAGTGCAGAAAGTTGCCCCACGTTATTTTGGAGCAGTACCATTTTTGGATGTCATCTGCCTCACGGGTGCTGTGCTGGTTCAGTCTTGTGTCCGATGCACAGTGAGCATTTCTCCCTGCCCGTATGACATTACGTGATGGGGAGATCAAATGTGTACACTTGTCTCAGACTGTGACATGAGAGAAGGTGAGTAGCCTTTTTGTCCAGACATAGAAGTACTCCTTGGCAGTTCAGATCTGATTTCTGAGAAGACTGCCTGTTTTTAATAGCAATTCAGTCGTCAGTTTTGGTCCCTAGTTGCAATGATGTGTTATCATGTTGTCTACAACTACAAACATGCATGTTTTGAAAGAGGGAAGAGAACTGTGGAAGACATACTTTAATTCTAATCCCTAGCTATTATTTTCAGTGCTAAAATAAAGCAAAAGTTAAAATGTAATTTCTTAAATTCATGCTGGTCCTTTCAAAAATTACTTCTAATGTAAACAGTTCTTTTTACTGCGCTGTGGAGACTGTATTTCTTCAAAATACCCTATCCTTCTTAGAAACTTCTGAAATACTTCCTAGTGTGCTCTTGAACTTGATACAGATAATATCAAAAGGTTTTGGCTCAATTTTTCCCCTATTATAATATTGCCTGTCCTAATATGATTATTTCTATGGCGTTATACTGCTAATTGATTTTGTTTGTGGAATGAGTGCAGCTCTTCTCTTTAGTAAAATTTAATAATGTTTAGATCTGGAGAAAAATGAAAGAAAGTGCTTATATAAATTGTTTTGGAATGGTACATTCTATTTTTTTAAATGTGTGTTTGATGTCATTCCTCTTAAATGTTTATTATTCTTTTACTGTCCAGCATAGTGGTTTCTTGAAAATAAACAACATAAATGAATTGATACTACCAAGGAATATTTTAAACTCTATAGCTTTTAATTGCATTTTTTTTTTTGTCCATTTTATATTGAAATACATTCCTTCATCTTCCTTCTTGCTGTATTTTGGTTTATATAACGTTCATCAAGGAGAGTTGAGTGGAATAATAACAACAAAACAAAGTTACAATTTGTTTGTTTTTCAGATTTTTAAGCATAATTCTTGTCTGTAGTGCATGCACATACCCTTAAGATCTGAAAAGCTGTAGCCTCGGCAGAACATAGCTTATGGCAATTCATGTCCCATGTTCTTGTGCAGGAATAGCACCTTGACACCCCCTCTTCCCTTCTTCTTGAAGATTCTTTATCTTTTGGTTTGTATGAAGTTTCAGTAGAATTTAAAAATATGTTGGTTCTAGTAAATGATACCAGTAAACATTGACTGAGAAAGCCCAGAAGCCACGAGAAGACAAACAAAACTCTGGTTCTCATCTGAGCTTAAACAGAGCAGAGGGCAGATCAGGTAGCAGTGTCACAATAAACAAAGGTTGCACTGTTTCATAAGAGCATGAGCGTTGTCAGCTTCTCACATCTTTCTCTTTCCTTAGGATAAGGGGTCAGTTAGTGACTATATGAGGTGGGATGCCTCCCAATTTACTTTAGGCATCCCAAAGGTAGACCTGTAAATCTGACATTCTCACCTTGTAGTGCGCTGACAGTTAATGGAGGGAAACATGCACCTGACCTCTCAAAACCACTTAACCACATAAGATAAATTACTCACTTAATGTTAGGAGTGTTGTGTCACCCCTGGTTCTTCCTTGATGGGCTCTAAATCTTCATAAAAGATTTCCCTCATTAAAGTGGTTGACTTAATCTAGTATTACGTGAAAGAAATAGCTCTGGTTTATGTTTAATGTTAATCAGTCTTGAATCAGATGTGACTGCGAATACCTCTTTTGCTGTCATCTAAAATAGCTATTGTTGTTTCCAGTTCTGTAAGCACTGAATGAGAAAGCATGAAGCGGTGTTGTTGGTAATTGTTCTTAGGCTCCAAGGATGGATGACTGTGTTGGAGTGCTGTCCATTTCCGTGCACAGATTAGGGGCAAATTGAGCTATAGTCTCTTCAAATGAAGCTTGCCCCTGTAGGCTTCACAATATGGAGAGCTGTATCAGAAATGAGCAACAAAAAAAAAAAATGTACCTTCAAAACTTTCTGTGAACTGACTTCAATGCTGTAGAGGGCCTTCATATGTGTTCCTCTCTTATCAGAATTTCCTACACCAGACCAAAACCAGGATCCTAGTGCAATTAGCTTTATGATGAGTTATGATGATTGTTTTCCTGCTGTTAAACAATTCTTTGTGTCTTGTTTCTTTCCAAGCTGTGAGTTCTGCTGACTCTATAAAACCCAAGTCTGAGGGCAAGGGAAAATGCAGTACCAACGTACTTTTCAATATATAAATCTAAATTGTGTCCCTTGACACAAATGTATCTTTAACAGCTGGTGCATCTGACTCCAAGATTGGTTCCACAAGTAAAATACTGAAATAAGCTAATGCTGATTCCAGATCACTTTCTTACCAATTTACTCCTGATTGCATTTTCTAATAGTTCAACTCAGAGGAAAACAAGATGTGTTATGCAGCTCCCTTAATTAGTGCCTCTGAGTACCACCTAAGGGAGTGAGTATTAGATCAATACTTTGTATCACGCTTGATTAATAGAAGTATAGATTTACTGTTTTAATAAATGAGGCCTCATCTGAATTATTTCAGCAGATGCCATAGTAACTCCCATACACTGTCAGGCAGATTTTGGTGATGGTTCTCTAGCAATTGATTTGAATGTGGTTTCCTACAGAAGTTGTTTGGTTTCTTTTGACATAAATACTCTCTCAACAGGCCAAAGTAGCTTTACCTTTTTTAGAGAAAATAGAAAGTTACAGTTATTTTAAGGTAGCCATCATTCATTCCATATGTTGCACGTCAGTCCCTATGTTCTGTGACATATCATTGATACCTGCTTTATGTGGAGATATATATTTCAGCTAACATTTGCACATGTTCGTTAACAAGAGGAATATAAGCAATTCCTGCAACTAATCACACTAAAAGTAAATTCTGCTTTTATAGTGTGTGTCATTTGTACATCTGATCCTGTTACCTAGCTAAAGGCAGTAAAGCAAATTGTACAGCACATTCCAGGGAAGTGTTGGTGCTGCAAGAGAATCTTGAAAGATAGAAATACCTGCTGAGAGTCAGGGAAGAAGTTGAAGACTCTTCAGAAAGTACTAAAAACCAACCCTGTAGATCTGACTGCAGAGTGTTTAGTGCAGAGGGAAGGTCTTGGTCTAGTCATATCCCAGCAAAATTTGCCTAAATTATTTCTGGTACTTCTGACTAATTATAGCAGTAATTGTTTTATCCTGTAAACTACATTAACTCTATTCTTAGCCAAACCCAGAATAAACTGTCAGGAAGACTTGACTCTGGTTTCAAGGGAGTGACAGAGTTATTTCTAGCTAATGATTGTTAATTCATTCTCTTTTTACCGCATAGCTTAGTCTCAGAGTTCAAGCTGGTCTCTGGAGTCAGCTTGGTATGGATGTATCCTTGATGCAGTGCAACTGTAGGGGCTGCTGTGTAATGAGAGGGGAAGGGAACAGCCGCTGAAACTTGTTTTAGGAGTATTAACTGAACCAGGTCTGAATTATGCTTCAAAAAACACTTAAGTCTGAGGTTAAACAAGAAGAGGAGTTAATGAGTGGAGCTTGCTGAAGGCTTCTTTGCAACTTCAGGTGCTGGAAACAGAGCTAAGAGCTGCAAATATGGCTTGAGGAATCTGTGATGGTGAGGCAGGGGGAAGTTGTTACACAGCCTCCAAACCTGTGGCATTCTTTGGGGGCCCTATCCTTTCATAGCAAGCATACATCCATTCCCTGGGACTTAATCTCATTTACATAGCCCTTTTTCTTCTCCACAGCTGCCTGATCAGCCCTTGTCTCTACCTCCTTCAACTGTCCTTGCAAAACAAGGACAGTTTTTATGACCCCTTACCCCAGAACCCCATTACTTTCTATGGGTCTGACAGGACTAATATGGAGAGCAAAAGATTCTTCTGCTACATTGGTTAAGGTAGCAAAAACAAGGCACTCTGAGAAGCTGGAGGTGCTGATCTAAACACCTTGACTTTCCTAGCATCAGCAAAGGGTATATGAGTGAATGCATAAACCAACTTTTCTAGTTATAAAAGACAAGACTGATGCCTCACTAGCATAAAGAAAGAAGTCTGCTATCACAGGCTAGTCGCTGCTTTGCCTGCTGTTTTGATCTGACTGCACCATTGCTTCTCAGAAACAATCCTACTTTTTGAGCTTATTTGATTGCTGTTGACCAGGATTGCTGTCTAGAAGAGGTCTGGTCTTTGTCCATGTATGCTCTTTCTGCTGGAATGTAATAGATTAGCTCCTTCCTATCTGGCTAGCAGTGTGTTTTCCTCTACCCAGAAATCAAGCAATAAATGACAGGAAAGACTGTGTTATGACTAAGGCACAGGGTCTGAAGAAACCTGGGATGCTGTTTGTGCTGTAGTCTTCCTAGGTGATCTTAGTAAAATCACTGAAATTGTTTGTGTCTTCTTCCTCTCTGCAAAGTGGAGATAAGAGAATAAGTGACAGCTTAAGAGAATTTTTATTATAAATATGTTTATTATAAATATGTTTATTGGGAATTGCCTTTAGAAAAGGAATATCCAATTCTGTAGATATTCTGGCAAACAAAGTTTGGATTGTATGTATGTGTTCTCAAGATCAGAATTCTGTGCTATCCATATGAAGTTTCTAGCTTTTAAACACATATTTCACTTGGGTGACTGATATGCAAATTATAAACATTAGAGCAAACATTAGGCAAACAGGGAGTGATGTAAAAGTATTGTGCATAATAATAAACTAACTCAATTTTGATTCTGCTCAAACATGCTCTCATAGATACCATCACCTGTTGACAACTTAATGAATAGAAGAGCTGTTTCATTCTACCCTTCCCAACAAAAATCACCAAGAAAGAAAATAAATAACACTTATAATAACTGAGTCATCTGAAATTGATGTCTATTAGCCCCTGAAATACATTCAAATTTCTTTGCTTAATATAACTCTGTGAATTACATACTTCTCAGAAATCATGGTTTCATGATGATGAAAAACATGACATACCTTACTGCAAAGCCTTAATTTTTAGCAGTAAGATTATTCCTTTTCTTCTTGTATTACTCCTTTTTAATTCATTTTTCTTTCATATGGGGAAGAAGAGGAAAGGAGAGATTGTGAACTACAGTTTGAAGGCATTTTTTTTTACAAGCATAGAGGGCTTTAGATTTGAGGTTTTCTGTTTTCAACAGAGGTGAGTAATTCAAATTAATATTAATCTTTGATTATGTGGCAACTCTAAAACTGTGCAAGATAATTTAAGCCACATAATACTCTGATAATTGCATTGAATTTGAACTATTCTTTGTAGGATGCTTCAAATGCTCTTATGTGGAGTTGAATGTCACTTGAAGAGTCCTTAAATATTTTGCATATGAGAAAACATAATAAGAAGCAGGCTTCAATTCAAACTGTCTTACTCTCTGAATCTTTTAATGTTGGAGAGATTGAATGCTAATTGAATATAGTTCTTAAAATGATCTTGTAAGCCAAAACTTGCTGTTGTATTCATTAGAGAGCAGATATGCATTCCTCTCCTGTTTACGTGGAGGTCCGTAGCTGGTATAATAATGCCTCCATCAAGTCACTTTGGCATCTTAGAAAAATAAAGTCCTTACATGATCATTATATAAAGCCAGCTCAATCCTGGGAGGGAAGGATGAAGCAGATTATTCTTTGACACTGGAGATCACAGGGCCTTTTTTACAGATTGTCCATTAGTTTTCTATGATAAAACATTCTTTCTTCAGCTTCTGTGGCTGAACATGGATGCCAGTCATCCTTTAATCATTGACTTCTAGCCTTGCAGGAGTTGAAGGGGAAATCCGTGACTACAAGAGTTAATTTCTCAGTTCTATGGGTCGCCTTGCCCAAAGCTGTTTTGACATTTCAGAGCAACATATATGTTTTCTCTCAGCTATCAAGGAATTGCTGTTAATGCCCTGTGGGAAAGAATATCCTGAATACATTGGTAGAGACGTCAGTCCTTGATAGGTCCTGAAAAAATGAAAAAGGCAGATACAGTTATATGTGGATGTTCATTGGTGCCAAGTTTCTCTGTGAGTTATTCTAACCCACACACTTGACTGTTAAGGTAAAAGAATGAATCAATTGTTAAGAACCCTAACTTTAAACTGTCTCTAGGAGTTAAAGTGTATAGTCTAATTATTCATATATTGCACATGCACAGAAACAGAACTGATGTTAATCTGAGTTGCACATCTGTGCTCTGAAGAGCTGCGTTTTACCCCTTCAAAATTACCCAGACAAAAAGCTAGTCATGTTTTACACATTTCCTAGAAACAGATGAGGCAGGGTGAGTTTTAAACCAGCAGCAAGTAAATCACCTCATTTCCATTGTTTCTGTAATGCAGACCAGTTTCCTGCCAGCTTGGATTTTCTAATTTTGATTTAAACACATGACTTATAATGTCTTTGTTGGGTGGTGGGACTAAAGGATTTATGGCGCCCTTGTATGTGGGACTCTCATCACTGTACGGCAGCCCTGTCGTTTTTGTGACAGAGTCTGTTTGACTGGTGCTGGATTTATGATAGAAATAATTCAGAACAGAGTAATAATTTTCCCTTGGCAATTACACTACCATTTGGTACTTTGTCCCTAAGGGGAAAATGAATGTGCTGGGATCTGTCCATAAGTTCAGTGGCTCAGTGTAAAGAACAAATCAAGGTCAGAATGCAGCTGAATACACACTGATGTTTCATAATATAATCTAGATCTTCTGCTTTTATCTGACTCATTAAAAGCTCATGTAATTTGAAGATTATTTTTTATTGCCATGGGAATTTTATTGGGAATTCTTTGTGGGGGATATTTCATTACCATGTTCAGTACTTCCTTTTTCTGTTCATTGCCTCTTTTCTCTGTAGCAATGGCCACTGTAGCAACTTCTTCAGTGTAAGCAGGATAGTACCTTGCTAAGCATTGGTGCCTATAGTATTATATGGTATGATATCATAAACCACATAATACTTATATATAACTTCTGGAAAATCTTTTTCCACCTCTGTCCTTTTATTAAAATGATAGATCACATTTTCAACATAGTTCGTCAGCAGTCTTCTTCAGCATGAAAAACCTGCTGAACCAGGATGGTTGTCTAGAGGTAATTTGTCTAATAACTAAACCAGATCTTTTTTCCAGTCCACATTCCTGTTCTCTTGTTCTCTTCTTCAGTTTGGCAGGCAACTGTGAAATCAGGAACATAGACAGGAAGACAAAACTCATGTGATGCTGTGTTTCTAACACATGCTCTTGTGTGTACTGGTGGCTACAGAATGATTGACATGGGGGTAAACTGATGGGTTAGAACAGTTATGTAGCAAATTGATAAAGCAATGGAGCATCTCAAATGTGATCTTTTTTGGTTAAATTTTGCTGTTGTAGTCATGTGTTTCAAATGACTCAATATGGGGAAAGTTGCCTTAGCGAGGGCTTGTAGAGGCTGTTTTAAGTCTAGGCTGCTTTCTGTAGGACCTGTGATGTCAAATCAAAACTCTCTAATCTGAAATACTATAAAGAGAGCTGTCTGCTTTTTGTAGTTTATACTGAAGATTTTAAACAAGAGATCATTTTCTATAAAAACATGAAATGGATCTGTTGGTATACTTCTATGAATATTTACAGGGCAAAAGATCAGAGCTATGATATTCTTATCTCCTCTTGGTGGAGCAGTACTGAAATAGTAGTGTTCCTAGGATATCCATTGGTAGAGGCCTATATAAACAAAACAAATTTCTGTCAGGAATGGTACTGGTATGAATCTGCTTTGGGTAGGGAGACACTAGATGAGTTCTTAAGGCTCCTGTAATTCCAGATACCATAGATGAAGTTTTGTAAACTTTTTAGCTTTGCCCTTGAGAAATGTTTTACCTGAACATCAGTATGCTTTCAGCCACTGTTTATGTATCAACGCTGTTTGATTTAACTATTTTTTCTGTTAGGATACTTGCCAAAATTATCCCAGGTTCCTCTGTGAAATTTTTTAAGGAAGAGATACATACTTGCTAAGATTCCCAGGTGGCTACTGGAGACATGCCTAGAAAAAACTGCCCCTGTTTCAGACTAGACATAAGATCGGACATCACAGTATTTCTGTGGTGTTTATGCTTGTTACCTGTTTCAGCATAGCTCATAATCAGTTCTTCCCCTAGTGACAGACAATATTTCAATTTTCCTCCAAGATGGCTAGGCTAGAAAAGAACCTTGTCTCTTAGCCCTGGCTCTCATGCATTTGGACTTTGACAGGCAGTATCTGATAGTAATTTTGTTGGACTTAAAGATAGCAATATGATTGATGGCTAAAAAGACACAAGAAAAATAAGGATTTCTGTCACTGACCTTCCTGTGACTTCCTTGAAAGAGAGAGTAATAAGTCAAGCTGCACGTGTAGAGTATGTACTAGACTTGCACTCTGTAGTACCTTTGAGTGAATATTTCTCGGCAGTTTTATGACAGGGAAATTATTTTACAGTTTTGCTGTTGATGGGAAGATTGCTACTTTTAGTTTTCTTATAAGTGGTATGATGAATGTGAAACATATCTGTTCAACATTTACACAGATCTGTGTTTTTCCAACAGAGTTCACAGAGATACTCAGAACAGACTCATTCTCTGTTCTGCTCTCTTTCCTCATTTTGGTTATTATCCTACTCCATAAATGCTTTTCCTGACCAGATCCTACGTAACCATCTTTGAACCTAGTTGTTCCAGGCTAGTGAAGAAGAATCCTAGAATCACGCCAGCACCCTTTGTCTGGCTTGCCACTGTTCAAGTGAGCCCAGTGCATCTTGCTGAATGCAGTATTCCCTGGGAAAGAGGGGTCTTGAAGTCACTCCTAGCACTAGACAAGCTTTTAGTGTAAACTAAAAGAGTGTGATTGTACTAAAATACAAAAGTTAAGAAACCAATTGTGCTTTGTGAAGATGCAGAATATTAGATCATAGCTCACCACACAGTTACACTGCTTTATCGAGGTTTTGTCTTCTGCTGACCTGGTTGTCATGGTAGTCATGCTACCTCCTGGGATACTTCACACAGGTCCTAGATCTGTGATCTGGATTTTAGGACTTCTTATACATTTTATGGTTCATGGTTTATCTTTTTTTATGGTTTAGGGCGAGAGTTTCTCTTTATATCCTGTTTTATCAACTATGAATGTAAAAAATTAGCAGCCTTAGTGTTTGGCCTTACCCTTACTAAAATCTTCCCTTTATTTTTTTTTTCCTGAATGAAAATACTCATCAAGGTATTAAAACTGTAGTATATAGATAATTTATAAGATACACATTATATGCCACTTTTTATGCAAGAAGGTGAAACAATAAATGTACTTTCTACCTCTTGACAGAAGCTATTTAATGCCAAATAGTCTAGGAGTGCAGTGTATTTGGAGTAAAAAGTTTATAAACATGGCTTAGTGACTAGGGTAAAAGAATAGGGCTATCATGGTTTTCTGTGGGCATCCGTGAAATAAAATGGTGTAAAATATAAAGAACATTCTGCCAAGGTAATGTTCCTGAAGCACTTATATTTTCTTCAGGAAAATTGTTGTCTTAACTGCCACTGTAAGAGGATTTGAGATATGTCTCTGCTTACGTTCTCTCAGAGGTTCATCTTAGGATCTGTACTGCCCAGCACGTGCTGACAGAAGAGTTTAACATTAATTGTAGCATCCATAACCACTTTTCCTCTAAACCATGATCTGAAGTGATGAATTTGTTGTCATTTATATAATAATGTCATCCCAAGAATCTCCCTTCATCCCCTTCCCTTCTCTTGGGATAGGTTGGTTTATGTGTGGTTGAGGGGGTGATTCTGATGATACTGGGCATAAGCTTTTCTAAGATCATACCCAGAAAGGGAAGGAGGGCCAGGAGTAAACAGGAAAAAATCAAACTTTGCCACAATCTGTTTGTGTAAGTTGCGAAATACTCTTAGGGAAACAATAGGAAAAGTGAGAGTCAGGGGGTGAGACAGACATAATTGAATAGTCTGATCAATTTGGAAGTGAAGCAGTGCGTGATGAGAGAAACAGCTGTGGTTAACAGGATGAGTGAGTATCATCATCCAACAATCGTGATTTTGAAACTCATCAGAAAGCTCTGAGCTCAAGAATAAGAGATCGATCTCTGAGTTCACGTCTTATGTGTCTTAATGGAGAAGTTAAGCTTAGAAAGAAATAATCTGTTTGTTTTGCAGTGTTGATTACCTTTTTGCACTTAGTATAGGTAGATTTAATTTCAAAACATGAACTTAAATGTTCATTAGTGCAGCTATAATAGACATTAATCTGTTTATTCCTTAAGCAGCGTGTTTCCTAGAGCTATTCCTCTTGTTCCTTACTCCACACTTTTTCATGTCAATCAAATTATCAGTAAAAATAATCACAAATTCTATTAGAAACTAATTATGTATATGCAAATTAAGCTAGTTTACCTCTTTGCTAACATTAAGATTTTTAACTGCAGTCAGTCCAGCATGCTTCTGGCTCCATTAATTATGTTTAGAAATCTTCACAAAGTATTAAGACAAAACTCATCTTAATGATACTCTACTGCTTCAGAAACAAGACCTATAAAATGCAGTAACCTTCTGTCTTCAGATGCATTGGACTTTGTCCATTGCCTACTTTAAAAGCTTTACCACTTTCATTTCATATCTGCTCAGTTCCTCAGTTGGCACAGCGGGCTCTGCGAGTGATCTTGTTTTTCATGGTTGAGTATGTGCTGGAACCAGAGTTGAAAACAGAGCTGATAAAATGTGGACGAAAATGACATGAAGCAGACTGGAGGGTGGGATAGGTACTTTTGAAATCTGTTACACGAACTCGCTTCTTTCCTGAGAACATGGGGGGAAAAAGAATGTAATTCTTCCAATAGAGAGTGTAAAAAAGGAAGGCCTGCAAGATGTGGTGCACATTGCAAGGAAACAAAATCTTTCAAGCAGCGAGGCAGTTTTTACATGTTATTACAGCAGAGATAAAAATTTATATTAACATGTATGCAATGGTTAATTTCTGTACTAATTTGTTTAATTTTATTTGTTTGCTATATGTTTGCATTTCTTCCACATTGATGGAAATTAAAGGAACAATTGCAATGAACGAGAAAAACTAGTCTATGAAGCTATATCATACTGTAGCCTAATAAATTGAACTTTGTAGAATCTACCTTGCTGATTTTAACTGCTTAATGAAAAGAGAATCATTATCTCCTCTCTAGGTAGATAGTTAACTCCTTTTGGATTTAAACACCTGGAGAACAGTAAACAACATCAGGAGAAGAGTAGACAGTGTGTTTCTGGAAAGTTCACATCCACAGGGTTGCACTTAGTTTCTGCAGTCTGGATAGTTAAGAAAAAGTGCTGTTCTGAAAAAGAAAGTGAGAGCAAAAGCTAAAGCTTTGTATTTTCTGTATTAGTTTTTTAAAGTAACTTTCAAATGCTTATGTCTGTATTGCATTTTACGTCTAATGCTATTATCTCAGAACCCTTCCTGTACCCCCCACTACACTCTTTCCCATGCAGGGGAAGTCTTTTATGATTGCAAAAAATGGGACAAAATTTTAGCTGGTTGATTTATAAACACCTGAAAAAATCCATAATTTATGTGCAAAGCGCTGGAACATCCTGAACCAAGGTGATGCCACTGGATAAGTCCTTCCAAAGTGACTTAAAGTGGATAGAAGACAAGGCAGTTCTAAAGGAGAGAGAAGAGAGTGGGGAGAATAACTAAAACTAAAGCTTCTTCTTCAGCACTAGCTCTTTTCAATTGCTGATGGTCAGTAGAAATGTTTTCTCAAGCAAAATGCCTTGGGGTGTTGATTTTATGCAGACAACTTTCTGTCTTACGAATCAACAAAGCAACACCTTCCTTTTGTTTTGGATATTTATTGATTGTTTTTCCTTAAAGGCAGTTACTTCTTCATTCATTTCTTTCATAGCCACAGGAATCTGTTAAAAGTAGGGATAGCTTGTCTGGTTTTCTTTCATGTGTGTTCATGCCTTACTTCATCAGGTCAGTATGCTTTGATGTGTTGGGAGAGACTGCAAGTTGCTGTTTTTTTATAAAGTTGATTTTTATGTCATTAAAGTGTGACAAGTTTATCACGTTTTTCTGCATTTTGATTTCATTTCGGAAAAAAAGAAGTTGTTTATGCCCCATCATGAATATCTTCTAAAAACCAATTTATTACTAACTTCTTTTATTGTGCAGAGCTGGTTATTTGCCTCAGAATATTCCTTTGGAGATTATGAGGTACCTTTCAGAGGAAAAAGATTTTCTGCCTTGGCACGCTGCCAGCCGAGCTCTTTATCCTCTAGATAAATTGCTGGACCGTACAGAAAACTACAATATCTTCAATGTAAGAGATATAATCTTCCTCTCTTTCTTCCTCTAGTTCTTCCTTTCTTTCTTTCACTTACTCTCTCTGTCCTTCCTGCCTTTCTTCCTTTGGCCTCTTACTCTCTCATATTATTGCCAAGATTTGAACTGTTCCCCCGTCAGATACTGTAAATGACTTCGGGATATTAACTTTCTTCCTAATTACTCTTTATTTAAACATAGCAATTATCAAGCTTCAGTTCATTTGCATTTCAGCAGTGATAACTGTTGTTTGAGGCATATATGACTAGAAGAAGGAAAGGTAATTATCCTTCATGTAAAATGTGATGACAAATAAAGTATTTCACTTAAAAGACTCAAAGTATTCTATTGCCAGATTTTCTCTTTTGAGGAGCCCCATGGTGATATTTAGGTGGATGCCCAAGATCAGCAAGAACAGCAAATATAGGCACAACTGGAAAGAGTACATGCAACTGAAGCAAAGATTTGCAGTCATTATTTCATCCCAAAATCCGTGGTGAATTCAATGCAGTTACCTTAATTAACAAGAATTAGATCACCGTTGAGTCAAAAGCCCATTCATAATTGTGTCCAAAGGGACAGCAGTAATAGCTCGCAGTAGATAATTAATATAGACATGGCAAATATTTTAACATTTACCTGTAGCTACACTGAAGCATGCTTTATGAAGTACACAGGATTTGTCTGCAGCCAGTGACAATTATGAACTCTTGGGGTTTTTATTCACTATGAATTTTATGTAGTCTACATATTTTCAACAGCCAGAATATGGTAACTTTATGTAACGTTGTAAAGCCTTCAAATGAAGGAGGTTTTTAAAGCCTAAGAATGATTTTTTTCTTCCTAAATTTATATTTGTTTATGTGTGTATGACCATAGACACCATGCTTAGAGGAGAAAGTTAGTCGTGACTGTATGTATATATGTAGATGTTAATAAATATATAGATATATAGATAAACACACACATACACACACACACACACACATATACACAGAGTTACCCAATGACATGGAAAATTATTTATGTAGAACATATATTAAAGCCTACATGCAAACCGTAGCCATAATGTAAAATGCAGTTGAAATCATTTGCATATTTAGTCTGTTGTTAACTGTAAAGAAAAATTCTTAGGAGTCTGCCATTGCTATTTCACTTTTAAACATGGATGTATAAAGAAAACACTGTTTTAATAAATAAAACCAGTAAAATTCACTGCTGGGTTATGTTTTATCACTACTGATGGGAGTTTTGAAAGCCAAGGTGATAGCAGAGGAAATAATAAGTCTTTTTAGTCACAGAAGAATGTATCTGCTAGGGAAAGCTGCAGTATGAATCTTCTTTTGTGTTGACATATATACATGCCTATGCATCTGTAATAATAAAATAGATGCTCTTATGCAGTTCTGTATATCTCAGTTCTCTTTTTCAAATTGGTGAATTCCACTGGAAAAAGATTACACTGAATACCATGACAGTGGTTTTCTTCAAAACTGGTCAGAATATGTAAATATGTCCTCTGTGTAAAAAGTAGAAGTCACTAAAATATATCTTGTGCTTCTTTTGTTCCTTAAGCACACCAGGAGCCTAAACTTAAAGCATAGTGTCATTAATTGTACAAAGCTTATTTGCAGCCACATTGTTATATCTTCTGAAGTCAATTGACTGTACCCACATAATGTTTTTGCCTTGGCTATGGATATTAAAACAGTGTTCTTTTAAAAGTGAACACGCACGGTGTAGTCAAGATTGGCCACAAAGTAGAGATTAAGCTATTGACCTTCTTGTAATTTTTCAGCTGTGCATTGTGAGTTCAAAGCAGCATGTAATAAACTTTTGAAATCCATAGATTTTATAACAATAAATTGTCTTATACTAGGCATCTAATCAAGTAGCTCATCTAGAGACTGTTTCTTACTATAGCAGTGAAGGAAGATTATAAGTGGACAAGTAGCTTTGCTAAGTCTTTGGAATTGGACATTATTTGAGGGCAAAAAAAGAGACCAAACCTCACTAGTCAGTGGTATTTCAATTTCAAGTAAAGTAAGTTATTTTTAACATTAAATATACTTTTCTTTTTCTCCTCAGGAGTATATTTTAAGACAAGTGGCATCAATGTATCTGAAGCTTGGATGGCCAACAAACAATCTAAACAAATCACTTGTTCAAGCATCGTACCAACATGAGTACTGTTATATTTACTTTTTTATTATTTATTTGTGAAATATAATTATAGAAATGCACCCTCCTAAAATTTAGTCATGTTTAGCATAAATCAGTCATAATTCCTTAGCTCTGTCCCCCTTCTGTTTTTTCCTTTCTGGGTTGCAGGGAGAGCAGAAACATGCTGTGAGATGAATTCTTCTTTCTTAAGTTGGGAGAACATGATTTCCTAAACCGTAACTTAATATTTGACTACACTGGATTTCTAAGAACTTGTACTGATGTGACCACAGAGGTTGGGAAGAGTGCCTAAGAGTAAATGGGGGCTGGTTTTGATCCATGACCTTTGTTTAGTTGTTGCAGGCATTAAACTGACACTGAGATTTGTAAAGCCAGATTGTCTTTGATATATTGCCCAACTACTGGTTACTGTCCCTATAAGAAGTAGTTTTTTGTAAACATTCAAACTCATTTGTTAATGCAGCCTTACTGCTTTCTTTAATTTGGACAGGGAGTTGCGTCGGGAGGTCATCATGTTGGCCTGCAGCTTTGGGAACAAACACTGTCACCAGCAGGCTGCAACGTTAATCTCTGACTGGATTTCTAGCAATAGGAACCGGTAAGTGGAGCTGAAATGTGTATCTCACATTTCTCCTACTGAGAGGCAGTACAACTCTTCCTTTCCTCCCTGCCCTGTCTGCTGTGCCCTCTTTTGCAAAGTTTTTTTTACAGGAGGAAGCAGAGGTTGCTGGCTGTCATTTAAAAATGTCTGTGGGGTTTCAGAATGAATTATTTGACTTTGCATATATGAGTGGGTAGAGGGGATTCTGCCCACTCCTGATAAGTTACTGTTGGATAATTCTATGCTAGAAGATGAGAAGATGGATTTTAAGGATGGATTTAGAGAAAGAAAGATGAGTGAACACCATGTTGTCAGACAAACATGAAACCTGTGTTGGGGTAAGAGAGCCGAAGGTGCTAAACATTTAAAGACGCGAGAGAGGTTAGAGACAGAAGGACTGAGAAATATCGAAGGAGATGTGTTGGAGGAAAATGTTACATGGTATTTAAGGGTAAAGACTTGAAAATTAATGTGATTCAGGAATACATGGAAAAGCTCATGTAAATTTTCAGAGAGCAGATAATACTAGAGCTGATGTCTTGAGCATTAGCAGCACTGTAGTGGTTTGACAGCAAATATGTAAGTTAGGCTGTCAAGACACAGGTTTATTCAGCTGAGGCAAAGGAACATGGACCATGGATAGTTTATGATGCTTATCTTTTAAAGGCAAGCATCTAAGAAGTATGAAATAACTGAAATTTCAAATATTTAAGTATGTAGTGATCTATGGACAATGAGATGAGTGCAGAGTATAGGTTAAGACCACAACTTCTTTAGAAAGAATAGTGGATTTTCTGATTATGTCAAATATTTGCACTGTACACTTTCTTACATGGCATGATATTTTGGTTTAAAAGAGAATATTTTACTTTCAAATACAAAAGAAAAAGAAAAGAGAAAAAGTCTCTCATTTTTATTCGCAGTCTTGTATTAGGCGAAAGGATTAGATCTCTCTAGCCATACAAGCAAGCAGGATTTTTCAGAGATTTCTTGGACTTATTGGTGTTTGTTTGCAATTAATTTATCTCTGTCTGTCTCTGTAATCTTTAAAAATCCTTTATGGGCATATCCAGTTACATAAGTATCCAAGTGTCTTTCAAAACCAGCCGTGATGGGAAATTACATTCCTGTATGATTTGAAACTTCTGGAAAAAAATAGCTTGAAACTATGACTATGTACCATTAAGTAAGGTGCGTGTGAAGTGGATGGTTTTCTTGTGTAAGGTGATACCAGATATATTTACTATGAAATATATACCCCAGGGTTTTATATGAATTCTTATCATAAGCGGCAACAATCAGTATGAAGCTATTTAAAGAGGCAATTAAAGAGAAAGAATCATTGGAAACAGTTTGCAAAAGTAATTTACTTAGATATTCATTTGCAAAATTAGTTAATCAAACCTAGCATTACCTATTAGCATGCACAGCAGTAGATTATTCAGTGTTAAAAAAGCTGTCACCCTGCAAAGCTACCTGCCTGTGTCTTTCCAATAGGATTAAGAAGGGAGGCATCAGAAAAGAAAAACATAACAAAATAGAAGCTTATTGCTTTACTAACAGTAGCAAGAGAGAAAAGGAATAAATTTAAGAAGCTGTCTGAAGATTCATCTTAGCCTTTCAATGGGGCCATTTTTGGTAGCAGAAGATTGTGGTTGCCAGCATATGATGAGTATTATGATAAAAGTACCACAGCAGGGCAGAGGAGAATAGCTACTAAGCTAAAGCAATGTGTTTCTCAAAGGAACTGCACAGTTTTGAAAAATGGCTGCAGCAAATAATGTAATTACAGAATAGAGATTGACAGTCAACTGATAAATAGGGCCACAACTGGCAAAGAAGATAGAGACACACTTTTATTTATTTTTTAAGATTGTAGGATTTGTTCAGTCCCATGCTCCAGAATTTCCCAGTTTTCTCAGAGCAGTCTCACATCCTGAATGTAACTAATATATGAGCAAAACTCATTTCTTATCTACTTACATTGAAACATTACAAAGACTACTAGTAATAGCAGCTCAGTAAACATAAAATCAGCTTGTGTTTCACAATAACAGCATTCATAGGTTATGTCAGTGTTCTCTCAGGAATGTTCAGATCCTGTTGAGTCAGAGCTACCCCACAGCACCTTTACTCAGTTTAAGCTAACTCAGACTGAAACCTGAAAATAAAGAAAGGGCTCTTTTTCCTGTTTTTTACCAAGAAACTGATGATTCCACAATCAGAATTTAATTAGCATGGTGTTTGAGTTATGCTTCTGCCTTTTTTAGCACTTTAGAGACAAATAACTAGCTCAAGTGCAAAGGGCAAGCAGATAAGTACAAGATATATGCAGAGACCACATCTAAGAGGTGCCATTTTCTATTCTTTCTCATCAATCAAGTATTCTGCTCAGTTTGATGCCCTTAACAGCTGTTTGTGAATTTGCTGCAAACAAAAGCCTCCTCAGAACCTCCAAGATTCCTTCAGAGCTTGTTTCCTCACAAAGAAGGGGAAACTCATGCTGCTCCTCTTTCTCCAGACTTCTCTGAAAACTGATGAGAAAAGTTGGTGACAGATACAGAAACTCCATGTATCCTTGCCTATTCCATTCTTTATCAGAAATTACTGTAAATGTTCTTGGGTTTGCCATTCCCTCTTCTGAAACAGAACCATGTAATTGACTGATGATTTCAGAAAGCATGGTTTTGGTGGGTTTGCATAGCCAGAGCACAAAAACAGAGTTCCAGAGAGCTCAGAGATATTTTCTATATAGATGTAATTTGAGTGTCACTGTGACAGTAAAAATAAAGGCTAATTTGCAACATTTCCACCCATCCCCTCCCAGAAACTTTATTCTGGAAGATGACACAAATTTTTCAAAGCAGTAGAGACAATGGAATTAGGTTTGTGTCTCAAGATTTTAATCAACTGAAAATTAAGTCAGTATTAAATTAAAATGTGATATTAAATACCACATAAAGGCACAGTCAGTAAATCATATCAGGAAGGTTTTTGATTCCCTGGCAGTTACTGCAGTTAAAGTTGAAATAACTATAACAGAGAATGTGCTATTAATAATACTGAAGAAATGCTAACATTCATAACTTTTTTAGCCACATTTTTAATCTACGACTTTTTAGGTGTTCTTTGAAATGTTTTTTCTGTTTTACTTGTAATATTTAGTTTTGGATAAAGTGTCAGGTAGTACAATAGCATCTCGCTCTTTTTTTTTAGTGGCATGTGCTTACAATTGCTGTGGTTTATAGTAATTACATTTAATCTGATAGGTCTAGAAATGAATTACCATCTACTCTTCACAATAAGAAAGTAAAGTAATTGTGGTATCAGATACTGTTTGCATTTTGTAATTATATACTCTTTACTGTGCAAATAATTTGCCACTGTTCACCAAGTGAAATAATGGTCATTCTTAGCACAAGGCCAGAGGTCCTTTTGTATTTTCAGTACTATTTGAAAAAACCATTAAATTTCCAACTATAGTTTTGCAGATTTTCTTCTGGAATTAGTGAAAAAACTCAATTTATATGTGATTTACAACACTAGCCTCTATGCATGAAAGTGGAAGTCAGCTGAGAGACTGTGAAGACTCAAATTTCTAAAGTGACTTAGGTATTGCTTCATTTTTGGATGCCTGGCTCATAGGGCAGAATCAGACGCTCAGAGTTACGCTTCCTGCAGGGGGATTTAGGGGCCTCTAAAAATGCAGCTGGCAGCAGCCACTGTGCTGTGAAGAGCCTCTTAACATGAGATTCTGAAGCGTGAGTGGGCCCTCTTAGGGTCCAGCACTACAGGTGGTAGGAAAGATACCTATATCAAATGAGTACATAAATGGCAATGGTAGAGTATGGGGTCCTCGCAAATGATGCCTTTCAATATTGTCACTAAAGCAGGAAAAGGACTGCTCCTTTTCTTTTCCAGCACGGCTGGCAGAGAAGCTGCTCTTCAACACCATTTCAAACAGTAGTGCTGAGATTCCAGCAGTTTGCTGTGCTTCAGTTTAGTACCTTGGCCCTGTATCTGCCAATACAGAAAGCAAGATGACCAGTCTATGAGGTGTTTGTGACAGTATTAAGATGCTGCAACACACTTTCCTCCTCTAGCTTCTGCCACTGGAATTTATTGCATTAGCAAGAGAAATGATACATCTCTCCAGTCTAAGAATGAGAGAGCATTCCTCTGAGGGCAAAGGGGCTTGAGTACCTGAAATACCAGAAATACTTGGTGTTCGAGCTCCTTTGCTTTCTAGATTTCCCAAAGTGCGAGAGGCTTTAGGTGGTATTGCTCATGACCACTTTTTCAGGGCAAAACACAATGGAAAAAAAAGGAAGCATAACTGAGAAAGAAATTTGTACAAGGAAGCAAACCAAACACATAGCATCAGAAGCAGAAGAGACAGTAAGGAGATATCTTGTTTTGCTGGTTTAGGAATTGGTATATTTTAATCCTTGCAATTGTTAAAAAAAAATTATTTCTTTCTACTGAAAATCTGAGGTTAGACCTCAAAGTAGGTGCAATGTTTTAATCAAGGAATTTAAGTAGTTGTACTCTTTTTTAAATGGCTGATTGCTTGAAGGGCTGTATTTACTTCTGACTTGATGGTGATATTAAAACAATCATTTTCACTGGATATATGCTGCTCCTGTACTGGAAAAATGGAAACCCTTGGAACTTTCATATTGATGTTCAGAAGAATACAAACAGAGTAGAAAACATATAACCATATTGAAATTTCCCTTTTAGTTTGAGAGCATAAAGTTACTGGGATTCAGTCAACAGCAGAATGTTGTACAAGAGAAGCTACTGTTGGCTGAAAATAAAGATGTTTGCTTCTCCCTTCGTTTAACTGAGCTCATTCCTGTGAAGCTTTCATGTGTGAAGAAATACATTATTCACACTCCTTAGATATAACAGCATTGTGGTTCAGCCTAAAAAATTAACAAAATTACCATTCAATGCCTGCCTGAGCTTAATAATCAGCCTTGTTAACCCCTTTAACCTTCACTGCATCTATTCTGTAAGAAAAACATGTTTCTAAGAGGATTAGCATTTTCAGACTTCTTGCCTTGGATAGGTTGAGTAAACATGTATTTCTGAAGTTCAGGAATGAATGCATGGAGAGCTGCAGTATGTAAACTCTTGACAGGTGATAACGGGGTAATATTCAAATACACACCGATGACTCGAAGCATAACTTACTCACAGACATGAGTGTGTTTCTGCAAACATCTCTGTGGGTACAGGCACAGTTATCTTCCAGCTACTCTTACCATACATCAGCTACAGGTTGCCACATATACATTTCTGCTGGCAAAGTTGACTGTGGATGCATGCTCGCTTGGGGCAAAGTTAAACAGGATGATGTAAATGTGAGAGAGCTGCTTTGATTTGAGACAGATGATTTTGCCTTCAGCAGAAAAAGGAGTACTTGTATTCTGATTCTGTTAGTAGAGCTGTGGTGGCGCCATTCTTCTGCTGACATGCAGCACTGAACAGTGGGAGATGATAGCATTGCATCCGACACAGTTATGTGCACATGTTCTGTGAGATGTTACTGGACCTCTTGGAAGGTACCACCTAGTCATAGCCACTTTCCTTTGCTCTGATTTTTAACTTCTTTAGAAACGTAACCATTGCTATTTATTGCCGTCATTTACATGGAAACAAAGAACCTTAATTAATTGCCTTAATGCCCCTAGAAAACAGAGTAAATGCATTTTACTTATGCTGATGCCATATCACTTTGAGGTGATTTTAGCTTTAATGCGTTTTTTACTATTTCTACTCTTAATCTTCTGTCAGAAGCACTCTGATCAATTTTGATGATGTTTGCAGTGGGGAGTACAGGCTGCTGGACTGAATTAGGCTTAGCCAGCATTCATTCTGTAACCCATGGGTTAATGAAGTTTGCATTTGTCTGTCTTTGTGAATGAGGAGAAATAGAGACCGACGGATGATTCTGAATGCAAATACAGATATTTTAAAACTGTTCTGGTCTAACCATCCAGATTGTTCCGAGAAATCTTGGAGTGCTGAGGTGGGGTCATGTCACAGGACCAGTGGGAGCTTCAGACAAGTCCTGTCTTAGCCTCAGATTTTGGCAACAGTTTCAATTTAAGAAATCATTAATGATGGCAGATCAGGTCTATTTTAATAAAATGAATTATTTATTAAACAGACAGGCGATAACAGACTAAAGATCTTAATCAGAGTTACTTACTACACAGTATAAAACTAAAAGGAACTTCTAGTAGATTACAGCATGACATAAATCAGTGCATGACGTCAAGGTACCTATATTAAAGCTAGCAAAAGAAATAGTGTTGATTAGGAGTCAGATGTAACTTACCGCCGAAATGATGACAATGTACACAGATTCCCTCACTCAATCTCTGTGGGAGTAACTAGGAAGCAAGCATCCCTACTCTTGGGAAAAACTCCACACATTTCCATGGAATCTGTAGAGGATTTCTGCTTTGTGAGATTTTGGTGTAGTTTTTACAGTTTGTAAAGTGAGGTGTCTGTCTGTGAAAAATCCAGCTTATCTTCCAGATTTCACATCGACATTGAGATGTTTATTGGCAGCTGGGAGATGCCAGGCCGGTGTTAACCCTATGGTACCAAAAGGATTCACTACAAGACAGCTATTCCTGTTTCAGTTACCTGACTGGTTAAAAAGCAACAGATAAGCTCTTGTGGGGGGCAAGGTGCCCTGCTACAGGCCGGAGATCACTGAAAAGAGAATAAGAGATGAACTTTCCTGTTCTGTCTGTGGACTTCAAGTCAGAACACACCTGTGTGTTGTCTGCATTACAAATGAACCACTTTTGGTTACTAAGTAATGAAATCAGGATCTTACATCTCTGCACGCTAATACTAAACAAACTCATCTAATCTTTTAAAATGTAATAATGTAGATATGGGCTTTTTCAGGGACTTCTTTTTGCCATTTCACTTCTGTCATGCTGCTGTGATGGCTAGAAACATTGGTTAATTCTTTATCATCTTAAGAAAGGTGTAAATAACGAAGTAAATGTCTTCAATCACATAATTTGAAGGACAGTGATAACAAACAAGGCAAATTTGTGAGTCGTGAACCTCCACACTTGTTCATGCAGATTTTGTGTTTCCTCTACAAAGAATAATGGATTGCAGTATGCTTACTTGGCTGCGCCTTTAACAATTCAGTGGAAATACCACCAGAAAAACAATGGCAGGCATGCATAGGAGTATGTTGCATGTCTATTAACAAAACTCCCCATAGATCTGAGGGAGTAGTAAATAACAAATTACCAGTCATTAATTGAAGTAATTTCAATGAAGTCTGGCTTAGGTGATAGAAAATCAAAAGCATTCCCAAACAAGCATTTTTTTCTTTCCTTTTCTTCCTCATTTGTTTCTGTATCTAATTACCTGTGGTAGATAATTTTATTTCTGCGTTTCACATGGACACAGTAGTGCTACTGTCTTGCAACAATTTAGAAATGTACTTAAGTTTACCCGCCTACATAAGTATTTGTGAGAACATGGCCAACAGGTTAATTACTTTTGTTAGTTTCTTGGAAGAGGCACTGGGTTCTTTCAAGGGATTGATGCCTAGCAGCTATTTTTGGAAATTGTTAGCAGCAAACATGAAAAAATGAGTTATTTTAATTTTTTTCACACAAGTGTCTGATAAATGTAAAAAAAGAAAGTGAATCCCTTCTTCTGTGTTTGCAACCCCTAGAAGTTTTAATTACTGAAAAAAATAAGGCGTAGCTATTCATGCATTTTGAAATGTTTCTGGAGCTTTGCCAGCTAATGTGAACGAATGTTGCTGAAGTGATTTACTAATTAATAGGTTGTTACAACATTTGAGTAGAATCTTGCACTCAAGTCAATAAAACTTAAGGAGGAAGAAAGCACTGTTGAGTGCATGAGTTAATCAAGGACTTAGCACTCCGAAAGACCATCTAGGTCTAAACAGAGAGAGGACTTCTTGTAAAAGGTAAAACTGGGCATTATGGGGCAGCTGTTTCAGGCAGTGTTTTTACCTTCTGACTTCTGTGTGTAACCACAGTAAAATGACCCTATATGTAGTGATTTTGGATTAGCAGTAATTAATTTGAAATCCTTAGAATTTAGATAGATTAGTCTCCAATTTTCTCATTCAGGGATGATCTCTTCACAACTTTGCAAAACAATTGATCAGAAATGACCATATTTTTGTTGCAAGAACTGTCCAGAATGGACAAAGGCACATCTACTCAGGGATCAGTGCCACAAAGAAGTACTTAATTCATCACTCAGTCATTAAAATCAGTGTTGACGAGCTTGACTATGCTGGTTGCATGTTCACTTGTGGGGGATCTGCAATAGGAATGGGAAGGAGCAATAGCAGTAACCATCACTTGAGGGATGGAGTTATTCTCTGCCTGCCTCTCTCAGACCCATGTGATACCTGCAACTTGGGAGCACAGGACAGGGACTGTGCATAGCTTTGCCCCAGACACCTTGAGTAGCCACATCCTCAGTTAATGTCCCCCGAATTCGAGGTGGGACAGGTGCCTGAATGTTAAGCCCATCACAACTCTGTGCCTCAGTTTTCAAGGGGAAGTTCTGCCCTCTCTCTTTAGACTGGGCATGTGCTATGGCAGAGGATCATCCCCTCCTCTTTCTGCACAATGGTGCCAGCAGCATGACTCCTCGAGTTTGTAACAGAGAATGGGAATATAAAATTTGGGATTGAAGTTTTTAAAAATAAGCTGCATGGTGCTCTTCTTTATAATAGAATCTGTATTACAGATCTGCCAACAAAGTACTAATACTTCATTCTTGTTTCTTATCTGAGCCTTATAACCTATTAAACAAGATTATAAATATAGTCATCAAGAAAAATAGGCTTAAGTTAAATGTTAAATTGTTGCAAAAATGAGAATAATGTTCCTGATTAATTTTCTTTTTTAAATAGAACCCTAAATGGTGTTGAAACTTGTTACTTAATCAAAGAACTGTCTAAACTGTGTGCATTTACATTTTAAAAAATTAGAACACAATTTCCCCAGAAGATAAATAATTATGGTCCAATTTTATAAGTGTATCTTCAATTGTTAGAACATACTTTAAATAGGAGCAAATATGTACCAATTAATTATGACTTAGAACATTATTCTTAGCTCATTGTAGAGCTTTATAATTCACTCTTGAAAAAAAGAAATCCCTGTAAAGGCACAGCACGATTTTAATTAATTTTTTCCTAACTGTTTAATTTTTTAACTTTTTCTCCCAAAGTGTTTAATTTTTAAATGAGCTCGGCTAGCTACATATTTCATTCTCACCATCATACCTCTAATGCAAGAAAAATAAAGTTAAATAAATTGGATCAGTATTCAAATTAAAGCCATTAAAGTGATGCTCTTAAACGTTTATTTTTATTCTTCTGAAATATCCATCAATCATATTAGCTCTTTAAAAATGAGAGGAGCCTTGAAGGCACAGACGAGGTTTCACTAACAGCAGGATGTGTTCTGCAGTGTTACAACCCAAGCAGTACCAAAATAATGGTAATTTTATCCACTTGATTCGGTTAATACAAGGGGCAAACATCCACATGCTGATCTAGTGCCCTGGAACTGCAATTTTCCAGAAATAGACTGGAGAGATTTCAGATATTTAGATAATGATAGAATATGTGCCCGAAATGACTGGATGAGTGAGATAGCAAAAATCCCCACAAATGGACAAAATTCAATTAGAGGACTCTCTGTAGGGGCAATAGTTAAAGAAAATTTACTTTGGGGATATTTGCATTTTCATAAGCAATTTTCATTTCCACAAGAGGAAGCCCCCTGTCTAGAGTGCTGATTACAAGCCTCTCACAGAAGTCATTTGTAGTGTATTGTAGCTGTACATTTTGTAGTTTCTGAAGGTAAGCCTTTTAAAAGCAGTATTTGTGTTCGACGTCTCGGTTTGTAGGGGCTGATTTTTTCACACTGTCCTAATTACTTAGCTTTTGGGTACAGACCTAAAACCTTCCCTGGAGCAGTTGGTTGGATGATATTGATTAGATCTGCTGCAGCACTGCCAGTATACTACAACGGATTTGGTGGCAGTAGAGTTTTCTTAGCAAGGAAAATGGTGACATCTAGGCTGTGGTCATGGGATCAGATCCATCACTTGTCTTAAGGTCTCCTTCCTTCCCAGAGCTGCAAATGATCCTGTGCTTACTGGATACACCGCTGCTAAATTGCTGGTGTTGGCCCTTAGAATGTAAAAAATGGACCAGCTGGGAAAGCCCATTGAATTGATGTGTTTTACTGTTAATTTTGAAAGTGAGGAGTGCTGTCCATTCTGGGATTAGACATCCACTTCTAGGTACATCTGCAGCTGTGTCTGTACTAGCCAAACACAGAATGACAGTCCTTCCAGCCTACAGTTCCTACTTGAAAAAATGGGACAATGGTACAAATGTTTCAGCTTCTACGCTTGTGTAGGAAACATAAGCAAGGTAGGAAATTGAAAGCCCAGCTGAGACCTTTTTAGAAGACCACTCCATATGCACATACTATATATACACTATGTCTGAATTTGGTAATTTAACTGTAGTTTGAGTTGATACTAATTTAGCAGTAATCACAGTTCTCAACCATCCTATGGCATGGCTGGTTTTGTACTGGTATTATATGCTGAAAAAAAACCCCAGATCTTTCTGTTTTCTTCACTCCTGACAATATCATGTTTAATTATCATTGTCACAGCACATCCTTTCTTACATATATGTTTCTATATGAAGATGAAGCACTTTTCAGCACAAGCAAGGAGTTGCTGGATGCTCAGGTCCTGTTGTAAAACAGTGCAAAGGACACGAAGAGCAGATTTGGCATAGAGCCCAGCAACAGAGTGATAAGATCCCGTACTAATTTGGAGAGCTTATGTTACCTGTAGGTTATGTGGCACATTGTGAGTTGATGAACTACATCACCATATTTTATAGTCTCCTGACAACATGACAGCGTTATGAAGAAAATGGCAAGCATGTGTTACCCTTTAGAAAGCCCATTAGGATGGCCTGGAAAATGTTGGTGGCAGTAAAGAGAAGCAAATGTAATTTTCAAAGAAACCCATTACTCTTGGACAGTAATTTTGAAGTCTCAGAAATGGTCGTGCTTTGTATCCAATAGCAGGAGACTGCTTGTTTACCAAAATGCTAATACTGATTTCTCTTGTAGAATCCCTCTCAATGTGAGAGACATTGTCTACTGTACAGGAGTTTCACTGATGGATGAAGATGTATGGGAGTTCATTTGGATGAAATTTCATTCTACCACAGCAGTGTCTGAGAAGAAAATACTATTAGAAGCCTTAACTTGCAGTGATGACAGAAACTTGCTCAACAGGTAAAAAATATTCTATATTTGAATCTGTTTCTAATAATCACTTCATGGGTTATAGATCATCACTTGAGCTTTCATCTAAAGGAAAGAAATTTGCTTTTCAATCAAGTACAGGCTTACTGTCTGTTTAAACCATCTTACACTTTTGCATTAATGCATATAAAAATTGACATGTATTATTTTTTCAGTTCCAGATTTCCCTTTGTTCGCTGGAAATGTTTAAAATCCTGTAATAATTATTGGTATTTTTTTGTTACCATGTCTTGACCAAGCTGATTTTACAGATTTTATAAAAGTGCACATGTAAAGTTGCACTCAGCTTTTATTGACATCTTTTTTTTTACATCAAGATTTTTCTGATTCATAAATGTGTCCAGTCTTTGGAATCATAGAAATAAACCACTGAACTCACTTGGAGACTTAAACAATTCAGCAGTGATCTCTTTTTCCCAAGAGTTTTCTGATGGACTGATGTTAGACACTGTGTTTGTAAATGAAATGTTCTTGTTTCTCCCACTAGACTTTTGAATTTGTCTCTCAACTCAGAAGTTGTCCTGGATCAGGATGCAATTGATGTGATAATCCACGTAGCTCGAAATCCACATGGAAGGGATCTTGCTTGGAAGTTTTTCAGAGAAAAATGGAAAATACTAAATGCTAGGTAAAGCTAAAAATTATTAATTTATTTTCATTTTCTTATCTTGATATAATTTGTGTAACTATTGTATAGGTGTGTATTTATATAAGTTCCTGAATCTAGTCCATTCTCTTTTAATCCATAAATAGAGATGTCTCTAAATATGAAATACCTACATATGAGTCATAAATGCATTTATTCATGGATTATCACACACATGCATAGAGACATTTGTCTCTTAGCAATCATCTGTATATATATTAGTGTATTGTGTCTGTGCTTATGATAATGAATTTTATCTATATGTCAAGTGCTGCAGTCCTATTTTTACACAGATAAAAAAATGGCAGTTCCCAAAGGAATTTTTCTGATTTAAAGTCTGATAGAAAAAATAAATCTTTTCAAAAATATTATTTCAACTGTGGAAAAAATGCACATTTTGAAACATTTCCATTTTCAAAAGGATGTTAATATCCTTTTGAAAGGATCCTCTTTCTTTCCACTCTGTGTTTCAGGTGAGTTTCAAGTAATAGAGGAGCAACATTTTGAATTAAAAATAGATGAACAGAAAGGAGAGAAGGTTGCTCCTTACATCTGCTTCTCTTTCTCTTTGAACAACTGCTACATGCTCCTACTCTGAAGCCCAGTCAACATTTTAAAATCCTTTTTGATGAAGATTTTGTCATTAATTCAATGCACGACAAATTTCTGTAGCTCTTTAGGGACAGCCTGAGGGCCTGAAAGATTACACAGCAGCTCATCTGATACTGACAGATTAAAAAGGAATACAACTTGAATGAGATTCGGATTCTCAAAGGCAGGTGTCCAAGGTTTTAAGGCATCCCATGCCAGGTCACACCATTGGTGTTGGCAGGAAAGGCACTGCAGATCTGTTCCATTCTGGACTTGTGAGGACCCAACTATTGTGCCACAGAATATTTGAAATGGTATATTTAAGATGCTGTATTGAAGCAACTGAATCCCAGTGCCTGATGAATACAGGTGCAAACTTCCTATAGGTTTCACAGCATCAAAGTAAGGGTCAAAGAAACTCAGACTGAGTTTTAGTTTTCCTAAAAATTCAGAAAATTGTTCATGCTGTCATAATACTTAGTAGTATAGTGGGATTTTAGAAGAAATTCATCTGGGAAAATAGGTTTGAGCTGGAATTGGTTTTGGACATTTATATTGCAGGAGCATACTTCTTGAAAGCCATTTCCAAAAAAGCTCTAAGAGTGCTGAAGAGTTTAAAAATTAAGAATTCTCTGCTTTTGGTGTGACTATTCCAGGAACTGAACTTTTACAGAGAAACTGGATGGCAGATATATTACTATTACACAACCCAGTGCAGATAGTAGATAATTTTTCAGGTTCCTCCAGGGATTTATCCAGAGTTTAGGCATAATCTGTATTGCTTCAAACACATATGCTGTAGTTGTGTCCTGCCTTAGTAAGTATGTTATCTGACAACCTGGCTAACACCTGTGATTTTAGATGTGGACAATGTTAAGCAGTGTAGACAAATAGAAAATATTTAACAAACTATGCCACATGCCAAATCTTTTGGGTGTTATAATTTAAGATAGCTTAACCTCACCTAGAATTTGAATTGTATTTATTTCTCTTGCTTGGGATGCATCACTGTGTAATCTGAATTCATAGCAATCAGTAGGGCCTCATTGAAGACCTCTTATTGTCCTTTTTTTAAATGAAAATAACAGTTTATCTTTTTGCTCAACACTCTCTTTGTGGGACCTTCATTCAGTTTGATCTCCAAACACAAGTCAGAGCCACCAAAAAGATTGTAGCAGTTGATTTTTCTAAATGTGGCATCCAGTTGAGTTCCAGTGCAGTGAAATGAAATAGTTAATGCAAGCTGTACATATGTGTTATATATTAAAAATAACGTTGTTTTGTAATCACAGATTAGAACCTTTTAGATGAGACTCTGAGAGAGTAGGATCTGTCTGATTAATACCTTGTCCCTTAACTGTTCAGTGAAACAGTGACACGATAGCATGCAAGGTCCTACACCTGGGTCTTGGCAATCCCAGAAACACCCACAGGTTGGGCAGAGAAGTGATTTGAGAGCAGCCCTGCAGAGAAGGACTTGGGGGTGATGGTTGATGAAAAACTCAACATGACCTGGCAATATGCACTCACAGCCCAGAAAGCCAACCCTGGGCTGCATCCAAAGCAGCGTGGTCAGCAGGTCAAGGGAGGGGATTCTGCCCCTCTGCTCTGCTCTGGTGAGACCCCACCTGCAGTGCTGTGTACTGTTCAAGTGTCCCCGGAGTATGAAGGACATGGAACTGTTGCAGCAAGTCCTGAGGAAGGCCATAAAGTTGGTAAGAGGACTGGAGTGCCTCCCCTACAAAGACAGGCTGAGGAACTTGATCCTGTTCGGCCCAGAGAAGAGAAGGTTGCATGGAGACCTAATAGCAACATTCCAGTATCTGAAGGGGGCCTACCATGAAGCCAGGGGAGGAGTCTTCATCAGGAACTGTAGTGATAGGACAAGAAGGAATGGGTACAAATAGAAGAAATAAGTTAGATATTAGGAAGAAACTTTTTGCTGTGAGGGTGGTGAGACACTGGAACTGGTTGTCCAGGGAGATTGTGAATACCCCATCCCTTGGCAGGGTTCAAAGCCAGATTGGATAAGGCCTTGAGCAGCCCGGTCTAGGAGGAGGTGTCTCTGCACATGGAGGGGTAGGAGTTGGGACTGGATCATCTTTAAGGTTCATTCTAATCCCTTAATATTCTATGATTCTATGATTACGCTTCTGATTTGAGCTCACCACACTACTGCATTTTAAAAATATAAGCTTTATTGTGGAATTATGGTTCAAGAAGAACATGCACTTCTTGGAACAAGTTCCAAGGACAGACACAAAGGTGATATGACAGCTGGAGTATCTGACCTATGAAGACAGGCTGAGAGAGTTGGGAATGTACAGCCTGGGGAAGAGAAGGCTCTGGGGAGACCTTATAGCACCTTCCAGTGCCTAAAGGGTCCTTACAGGAAAGCTGAAAAAGGATGTTTTACAAGGGCATGTAGCGATGAGACAAGGGGAAAAGGCTGCAAGCTGAAGGAGGGCAGGTTTAGATTAGATAATAGGAAGAATTCCTTTACTGTGAGGGTGGTGAGGTGGTGTTGAATAGGACTTTGGGCAACCTTGTTTAGTGAAAGGTGTCCCCACGCATAGCAGGGGGATTGGAGCTAGATGATATTTCCAGCCCCAACCACTCTAGGATTCTAGGATTCTATGATTCAAGTAGACTTTGTCCCAAGGCATCCTTTTTCTACAATTATAATTTATTATTTAATTTGATTCAAAATTAAAATACTTTGTATGAAACATTAATTTAATAAGGTGATATCTCAGTGGTATTTTCCATTTAATTTAGTATAAAAAGTGTTGATGTTTCAGATAGTAAAGTGAAATAGCTGAGAGGGATTAAATTTTAACTGTATTTCCTGTTACTTTTAAACATAGCATGTCAAGGAATTATAATTGCCACAAAATATTGTTAATCCTTCATATTTTTACAGTATGCTTGTTTTTACATTGATGATTGATTGAACGAACATATTGATGATGTATAAAGTCTTCAAAGTCACTCATACAATTTACACAGGTGACTTAAAAATTGAGGTGCCTAACAAGTCTTTAGTAAGAAATCTGTGGACTAAGATTGCTACAACTCTGAAAAAGAGAATTGAAAATACTATGCTTGACTTCATGTTACCTGAGCATGCACTACTTTGTCTCCCAAAGCATTTTCATCCTGTGAGCACATATGTCCGTGCGTGAAAATTTAATACATCAGCTGCCTATAAGAATTCCTTCGTTCTCAAGTGCTGAATCATTTGTCAGCATTTGAGAACTTGACAGTATTTGGGAAGTAATTTATATCTGTCCAAAGTAAATGGACTATGCTGCCTCTAGAGATTGCACAAGTGCAAAGCCTGTACAAATGTGGGGCACTGGAGGGTTTACATCTGCAGAAGGAAAGGTGCAGTGGAGAGTCTGTGTCTCCAGAATGCTTCAGGAAAGTTCAGGCATGTAAGGAAGGCCCTGGTTCTGTTATGCTGTTGTCTTTCTCATGAAGGGTGAGAAGATTGACACTTGTAAGACCAGTTTTCCTGTTTATTTGTATGTTTCACACCTGCAAAATACTGTTTTGGAAGGCGGCTTTTCTAGCTTTTTTGCCAGAAGAGCTTCTGTAGAAATTGCTGTAAATGGCTGACTTTTTACCAAGTATACATAATGGGCAGTAATCAGGTAAAAACAGGTATGCATGAAGGTATCATTTTTAGTGGAAAGAATTCTTGTTACTTCTTGTTTGCACTGTGGTAGCTACAGTAGACTGTAAGGAAAATAAAATCCTTGCAGCTGTTTTTATGAGGTTGCTTGTCTAAAGTGGATTGGTAACCTTGTCAAAATATCCCATCAAGAGGAGCTTCCAGTTTTCCAAAAAGTCAGTTATGTCTGAGACTGTAATAATAAAGGGCTTTGTTAGAAAGCCTAAACATGCTTAAAGTAGCATGAAACCCCTACTTCCCATAGTTTGCCTCTGGATGTCTGTATATGCCAGTGTGACTGAAATTTCTGGAAAAGAGATGTACTTGCTAAAATATCCATGAATAATTCATTTATTAGTGGTCAGGGAGTAGGGTTTTTTATACCTATAACAGTGTTTCTCCTCACAAGAGCTCAAGATAACAAGCAATGTAGCATAAACTTTCCCTAAAACAGAATCTTCTCAAAGAGATCCTAGTTCTCTTCCATCCCCATCTTTCTATACGTATTGCTTTGACTATCCTTCTCCTTCTCTTTCTTTCTCCCCTCTGAAAGAACTGTGGCTTAGAGTACCTAAGCATTTAAGGGTAATAAATTTGGGATTAACAGAAGCAGAACAGAAAGCTGTGACTGTGCTAGCTTGTTTCACTTTGAATTTTGAACTCTTTCTATAAATCAGTCTGTAAAAGTGGACGATGAATTGAATTGTTCCCCCAGATGAGCATAATTTCAGTAAAGTCTATTGGTAATACTTACACATCTGACAGATCTGGATTCTCTGTCTTAAAACCAGTTATGTTCAGATTAGCTAGATACTGCTTTGGACATATGTGCAGATATAGATAAGGATAACTATTTGTCAAGTGCCTTTTACTATGCTGAATGACACCTAACTTGATTTCTGTTTTCCAATGGAATTATACTCTTCATGCTGGAGACTGAAAAAACCCCAAGCCCCAAAACAACAAACCCCACAAAAAGTTCCAACATGAAATGCAAAACTTAAGGAGTGATCGGGTCAGTAGTAATGTAGTGCTTCATTTGGAGGATTGAAAAAAACTTGTGGAAATACAAGTGAACAGGAGGATTTGACCGACCAGTTTCAAATGTGCCTGCCAAATGTCATTGCTGATTGCTTCTGCATATCCTTTAAATATTCCTTGCCCAAGCTTTCAAATTTTCATTCCAGGTTGGTTCTTTGAAATGCTATGTTGTGGCCCAGGGGATTATTTTAGTAGTATTATTCCTATCAGCATTATTTATTTTAATTATCAGGTACTGCAACAAGAAAATTTGATTCAGTTCGGTTTTTGAGAGGCTATTTGTGATGTAGATGAAGTGGATGAATACAAAATGCAGAGAAGGCTGTAGCACATCAAAAAGTCTGATTTAATGGTGCAGCTTGAAGGCTTCCTCAGAATAATTCTCCATAGTTGCTGCTCTGCTCCTTCATTGGCACCTGTATTTTGAGCTTTGTTTCACAGAATCACAGAATGAGCTGAGCTGGGAGGGATCCACAAGGATCATTGAGTCCAACTCTGGCCCTGCACACGCCCATTCCCATGAGTCACACTGTGTGCCCAAGAGCATTGTCCAAACACTTCTTCAACTCAGACAGGTTTGGTACTGTGACCACTTTCCTGGGGAGCCTGTTCCAGTGCCCAACCACCCTCTGGGTGAAGAATCTTTTCCTGATATCCAATCTAAACCTCCCCTGACACAACTTCAGGCCATTCCCTTGGGTCCTGTCACTGGTCACCACAGAGGAGAGATCAGTGTCTTCCCCTCCTCTTCCCCTTCTGAGGAAGTTGTAGACTGCCATGAAGTCCCCCCTCAGTCTCCTCTGTTCCATTAAGTGGGAGCTGGTTTGGTCCTCTCCTACTCCACAGCACTCATCTGTGCCTGTAGTTAAACCCATTCTGCTTAATAGCATCTGACTTAATAATGACAAACATTTCAGCCTAGAAGAAGGTCTCAGTCTAAGTTTTTAGCCTGAAATACCAATACCCAGTTCCAGTGCTTTTCCCTTGATCCCCCAAAATCTGTCCTATGCCTTCTTCCTGGATTAAAGAAGTTTACTTTCTAATTTTCAGTTGACCTATCTCTTGCAGTAACTCTCTATGCATCTTCTTTTTGCCCCTGCAGGTATGGAGAAGCGTTATTTATGAATTCAAAACTTGTCAGTGGGGTCACGGAATTCCTCAATACTGAAGGAGAACTAAGAGAGGTAATTTTTAAATTACTTCTGTCATGTGAGGCTGTATTCATTGCAAGCAGGGAGCATGGCAGGAACAATAATATGGTTGTCCAGAAACTCTGTTCTCTCTGCTGCAGTTGAAGGCCCAACTGCCTGTGTAGCAGCAACCTGTTGGGCAGCACAAGGATGAGGAACATCCTTTTCAATGCTTTTGCATTGCAAAAGCACACAAATGTTTAGAGGTGATGTCAGGAGGGAGATTGTGCAGGCAGTTCTTTGTGCTTGGCTGGATATGAAGGTTTGTCTTTTTCTGTTGACCGTTGGTTGAGAAACTGAAGATGAGATGTTTCCATCTTCATTAGCTTATGCTGCAGAGGGCAGTCCTTAAAAACATCATTGCTGACAGTAGAAGCTGCCAATGTGTTCTCTGTGTTTCTCTTTTTCACAGTATTTTCAATGTGAGAAAATCTGCTAACTGAATATGCTGGCCAAATGACACCACAATAATTTGTAATTCTTATTTAGGTGGGAAAGATTTCTCATTTTAACTTCACTTTAACATCTGTTCTGACTGAGGTAGTTGTGCAGTTGTGCTACACCCCGTTTAGCACCTACTCAATGCTGCTCCAGATGGATACAGTGATTCTTATGCAGCACAACCACCATTACTTGAACTCTGATTGTGCTCTGATGTTTTGCATCCAGCCATTTGTCTGCACTCAAGTCTAGTGGCTTCAGTAGCTTACGGAGGAGCCACAGGTGGTTTCCTCCCCCCAGGTAGGAATGACACTCTTGGTCAGATTTGAGTATCTGCCCTGCACAAGGAGGCCTTCTGTTCTCTTAGTTTGTAACTTCATGATAGGATTGGTAAGCTGCCTGGTTATACTTGCCTGAAAGAAACTGGTATTGTAAACATTTTGGTATAAAAAGTACAGAGATAGATAAAGTCTGATTTTGATGGCACAGAGATGTTGCTGGAAGTCAGAATTTAGAAACTGAGGCGAATTTGGTGTCACTGGGAAAAAAAAATTAACTAGTTCTTCATAGGTGTTTCTAAAACCATCTAATTTTGTACAAGTCAACTTAATCTGCAATCTGTGCAGATCAGCCTTGCAATTCTCACTTGAAAAGAACAACAATAATTGAAAACCTGTCATAACCCATTGGTTATAATAATCCAGGTGCTGGTGCTATACTTTGAGTACATGCAAGAACAGAGTAAGAGCCTTTTCAGTCTGCAGAAAAAAAGATCAAAGTTTTCTCATAAGGGAAGGAGTATGTTTCAGGCATTCAAAGATTGTCAAATACATGCCCACTTGCTATTTTGCCATTCTCTTCTCACTGTAACCATCCCTTCCTTTTTTCAGCAACTGACCTGTGTTATAGAACCAAAAGGGATCTGCACATCAAAATAAAATAAATGTATTTTGAAGCTTGCTAAAACCAAAGGGCATCAGGGCAGGCTTCTGCTGATATTTGCATATAAACCTTAATTAGAAGCAAATCCAGTGCTCCCAGTTTGGTTTCTTAGGTACAAATAAAAGTTTGGAGCAGCTATCTATGCAGTGCAGCAGCTGAGCTGCAGGACGGAAGGAGGTAATTATTGTGATGCAGCACTGACATATCAATATCTTCCAGTGCAGTGTGAAGCAATTGCATCACATCTAATTGACAGTTTGCTGTCTTAATACATTTCCTATTAAATCTTTCTACCTGATACTGCATTTACTTCTACATTGATTGTGGAAGTTTGTCCTAAATGGCTGACTTATTTGTGTGCACTGGAAATATTTGCTTTCTTTAGTTGCTGCAAACTTAACCTGTTAACTTGTATTTCCAGCTAAAGAATTTTATTAAGAGTTACGAAGGGGGAGCTGCTGTCTCTTTCTCTCGTGCTGTGGAAACAGTGGAAGCCAACGTGCGGTGGCAAAGGCTTTATAAGGAAGAACTGTTCCAGTGGCTAAGAAAATCCTTGACACAGTAATCTGTCTTTTTAGCCAATCATTTAACATGACTCACTGCAAGAGGAAGAGGAGACATTTTAGAAGTGTTCAACATGAAAATCACAAACATTTTCAATCAGATCAGATTGCAGGGATAAGGTTTTTTAGTTTGTTGTATTTTTCATTGTGGATTTTTCTTTTTACCCTGAAATCTTGTGAAATCGTCAAGAAGATTTTCAGAAGAGAAGATCATGAATGCTTGTGAAACCCAGTCCTCAATGTACACAGCCAAACATGGTATTAAGTGGTGCATGTAAATGTTGGAAAAAAACCAAACAAAAAATCCTTCAAAGACTATTTTGTGCATGCTTGTACTGTCTCTGCCTGTATTTTAGCATGCTTATGTATAACAGCCACATTTTGTATGTGAGTTCTGGTTACATCAAAGTTGGGCATTATACAAAGCACAAAGACTCTACGACAATCACTATTTCAATGGACAAAAGGAAAGCAAGGAAAAGGAAACGCAGAAGGCTTCCAGCTTGGGGCGGTATGAGATGTAAAATCAACTTTCCGACTTGCTGCCAGCTTGTCTACCACTCAGATTGTCTCTTAAAGATTACAAAGATGCCAGCTCAGTTTTTTGGGTTACCAGTTGTATCTGCAGTCTCCATATTCCTATATTTAAATAAGCAGAATCATGAAAGAGGAGAAAGAGAAAAGGGCCAGGAGCAGGGTTTGAGAGAGAAAATGAGAAGGACATTGCATTATAATTATAATCATATACATTTGTTCACTGCTGATCAGTGAAACAGTGTAGTTTCAACTGTGAACGTGTGCTGGGGCAGGAGCTTTGCACTGATATCACAGAATCCATGAACCACCTCTTCTCAGCCTCTTTACAAGGCACTGATACTCACAATGGACCACCCAGGTCACCCAGCCTGTGCAGTAGTAAGTTTTGTAGCTCACAGTGCACAAGTATTATAAATAAACATAAGATTCAAATGGAAATTAGGAAAAAGGGAGAATATCTTGCATGCAAGGACTTAAAATTACCCAAGAGGGCTGTCTTGCATGTGGTAGACCAGTCTCTGTATTAATTTATTATGATAGACAGGTCAGATTCTCTATATGGGCAATACTTTTGCAAATATGGAATGTACTATTTATGCCATCATTGAAAAGTGAAATATAGCAAAAGTGAGGAGGGTGTACATGTGTTTATTTGTACTGACTAACACTGAGAACGTGGTTTTCTTTCTGTTGTTCCCTTGTACTTCACATAGACTATTGTTCATGAATGACATTTTTCTTAATCATGTTTGTTTCTTCTCAATCCTTAATCTGAAAGATCAGTGGAATTGCACAATAACTATATGCACTCTGGAGCTAAATGATGAGGGTAAAACTGGTGGGGGCCAAATACTCTCTCATGTCTACGCTGTGTAGGAAAGAGCTGCAAGAATACAGTTTTCAGGAGTCAGATTGCAGCAGCTTCAGAAGTAGAACGTAGATGTGAGGCAGTGTTTCTTTATCCCATCCCAACCTATCCCAACCATCTGACCACATCATGGCCGTGTACACGGGGAGCACATGGCCCACCAAAGTAGAGAGCAGCCATTCTGTCTATCTGCTTGTTGCCCTCACAAGGCATGTAAGTTACCAATGCTTTATGCTTGCAGTTGCTTATCCCCAGTAAGTTGTGAATTGAAACATTAGTGTGAAAAGAACCAAACCCAAGCATCTTCAGATGTTTTCAGAGTTATGTGGAGACAGTATTGTTTTCTGGGCTCTCATTCCCAAGGTATTCTGCTCTGCAAAAACTAGCAGACCCATCCCAGAGCTAAGCTGTTGTACCGATCTTGCGCCTGTCATTGTGGACAGGCCCTTTCCTTTTGGAGGCTGTTGTTTGTGGTTTGGGTGCACGAAATCCTTGTGTGGGCATTTGTTCAGCTGTTCGGTGCTGCGTAGCACATTAGCTTCACTCACGTATAACCAAAAGAAGAGGGAATCCTGTGCTCTTGTACTGTTAACTCTTTGCCTTATAGTAAGCCCTAAACCTTTGTGCTATGTTGCAGTGCTAGTGAACCTGCTGCCCAGAGACATTATCATGTCAAAGCTGAGTGAAATCCTCCTCCTCCTTTGTATTTTACCTACCTCACAGGGGTGTTGTGAGGCTTGACTAATGTTAGCAAAGCACTTGAATATCTTCTTATGAAAGGCATTTAAAAGTGAAAAGCATTATTTTATGCGGTTGACCAAACTCAACCTCAACGCCAGTATGTAGCGTCACGTTTTTAATTTCTACTGAGAAAAATCACATGCAGACTTTTTTTATAATAAAAAAGCAAGCCAAATACTATTTAATAGAACCTCTACCCTGTAATGAAGGCCAAAATTGTGATATCCAAAGAGTGTGCAGAAAGCCAAGCCCTCAAATATGAATTGCTTGGAGGATTTCAGAGAACAGAGGAATGTGAAATGGTCTGTCCCTTTACAGTTTTATTCAGTATTACCTTTGATGACTTTTGCAGAACCACAGATTAAACCATATACCTTGCAAGGTGCACATAAAAGTTTCTGGTCTTCCCACTGATAACAGTATATTCCAAAGTCAAAAGTTCGTTACAGCCTGTGTGTTCTGCACAGTGCACAGAATTTTCCACTCTTGCTCATTTGGATTGAAATTCTTGCACATTTAGCTGGTGTTGGATGTAAATTTATATTTTAGTGGCCTTGAGCAACTGGTCTACCACAGATATCAAGTCCCAAGTGTATATATTATACATACCTATTGATGTGTTGCTTATAATTATTGTATTCTAATAATGTTAGTATTATTGCTCTAAGGTTAAACTGGCTTTTCCATTATAATTCTCTAATATTTTATTTTTTATGTTTTGTATTTTGCTGTTTCACACTGAATCAGGATTAAATTTAAATGGATTAAATCTAAAAAAACCCCATAGCTGTTTTCTGCAATATTCAAACATCCTCCATTATATTACATGTCTTTAGAAACCTTTTTTTAAGAAGTTTCACACAGCTATGTGTTAAAGAATAGTTGATTCCTCATGGAAAGTTCTAATACAATCTGCTTAGAAAAATCTATTTATCATATTGATTTTCTTTCTCATTTACTAGTCCTTTTCTTCTCTTGTCCACATCTAAAGATGATCCTCATTTTTATGATTTGGATTATGATTAGGAAGGCAAATACTCCATACTCTTCAGCATTTTCTAATCTGGTGTTTGATTTTGTCCTTTCTAGTGAGAGGAGATTGTGCAGAATGTGAATGAAGTGTGGACATGGACATGGGTGTCATTTTTAGAGATTTGATGAGGGTAGAATCTCTAATCAGCCTTTGTATGTCTCAGGATTCTTTGTGGTTATTAATTGATATGGCTTCCTAAATCATATAGGAAGACATATGTATAGACATGATTCTACGCCAGCATAACGGAATAGCTATTGTATTTTTTTAAAATTGTCCACTGCAAGTATCTGGCCTATTACTTTGTAGCTGGTGGAATTATTCATGTATCCACTGCTAATAGCTGTTAAAATGGTAGTAGTTACTAATTGTGACGAGGGCAGAACACTGTGAAAACATTCTTGTGAAATGACATGTCATTTCTGCTATTACTGGGAGTACTTGGACATTTATTATGATAAAAAAAACTTCATGTGTTCTCAAGTGCATCTAAATTTGTGACCTTTGATTATCTTTTCAGTGAATATAGCAAGAATTCTGATGCTACATTGGAAACTGAAGGTGAATTTTGTGTAGTTTTTGGGCTGTTGCAGATATTTCACTGATCTTTAGAGTGCCAAAGGAAATACGCCCTGATACAGAAGGGTGCTTTCACAGCAAAGATCCTGAACCATACAATTGAGTCTTTAGCAGTAAGTAATAAAAAATGAAAAGTGTGCGTGAGTGTGTGTGTGTGTGTGTGTGTGTGTGTAAAATCCTCCATAGAGGTACTTTTCACATAAAAATCTAATTATTTGGATCAAATAAAGTAAAGTTAATATTTGCAGGGGAGGGTGCCTTTATTTAGATACCTGCATAATAAAGTTTTGGTTTTCCACATGATCATAAATGATACTGAAAATAGACTTTGAGTCAAATGTGCAACTTTCTCTTTGAGGAAAATGGATGTGGGTTTGGAAACTGCTAATGTTTATCATCAACTAAGCACCACTCTGGCTATGAGTACCCACCCTATCAGGCTGCCTGCCCTAAGCAGGATATATAGCCAGTGTCAGTATGGGCATGAAGGAGTAAAAGGATCATCCAGCTGTGGGGCAGCCTGAAGAGAATCTGTTTGCCCAGCTATGGATAGAGCAGTCAGAAAACTGCTGGCTGTATCATCTGCCACTGCTGCCAGACCACCTGGGTTAGGAAAGCAGCTGGGAACCACTGAAATGCAGAAAGGCTCCGTCCAACTTTCTTTCAGCTGTATGGAAGAGACAGAAGGTGCCTTGGCTGAGTATGGGTTGTGGGTGATCTTCAGAGATGAATGTCATTGCCTTGTGCTTGTAGAAAGCAAAGGTCCAGCTAATGAACCTGCACTGCTCAGGAAAAAAACATGAGCTCTGGCCACCCCAGCTGAAGAGCACTGACCAATATGTTTGTAAAGGTCTACAGTATTATAGTGTCCCTTCTTCAGAAGTATTTTCAAACAGTCAAATATATAATTTTCAAGTATGAATAGGAACACAGACGCTCGTTTTCTTTATGATGTTAATATTTGAAAGTGTACCAGGAATTTCTTGAGCTTTTTTCCAACAGGTGGGTTGGAAGGATGTAGTAAGATTTTTTGTGGTAATAATACTAGTAATAGTAGTAACTGTACTCATACCATAAAAAAACGCCCAAAACCAAACAAAAAAACTCCAAAACAAAACAAAAAAAAACCCAAACAAAAAAACCCAATCAGATGCCTACGTAAACCTGTATGGCACCGGTGACTGTGCAGCACCCCTTTTGCATACAAAAATGTAGAAAATTTGCCACCTTGTTAGTCATATGACCGTGCAAGGTTCTGCCAGTCTTAACACCAGTTCTGGAACTCAGTGAAACCACTCTGACTTGAGCAAGTGTCCATGCTGACATGACTAATTTTGTTTTCAATGGGAAGGGAGGGGAGAAAGGATTTTTCACCAAAGTAAGGCCACATGCCCTCCTCATTGGGCAGAATTTTAAAATCAAGTTTATTTTAAAGAATCTGGTTAAACTTTGCCCTGTCTTGTGTCCATGCTGGCAGTGGAGGGGGATTCTGAGCTTGATCTCAGAATACAGTAACACATTTGAGGCTGGAATTTAAAAGACATATGGAGGCAGTTTCATTGAGATGTGTTTAAGGAGAATCACCCACATGAGAAGTGCTGTGAGTCAGACCAAATGTAATTTCTCAGAAGAAAAGGCATTTATGTTTGACTGATTTGTATCTAGTGAAGTAAGTGTGACCTTGCCAAACAGAATTTCAGAATGCTTTGCTTATTTCATGTGTACCATTTCCTAAGAACATCAAAGCAGCGTTGGTAGAGAACACAGGTGAGCAGCTTTGCAAGAGCAGAGGGGCTGTACTGCAGCAGGAAGTCATGAGCCAGGAGGCTCTTGCCAGTGCCCCAGCATTTTTTGGACAGCATCACTTGGATTTGCTTGATCAGGATAGCTGTGGTACAATGGACCAGGCCAGCAGCCAAGATGCAGTCTCAGTTCTTTGTGATACGTTTCACTCCACTTAATATGTTACTTTCTGTAATTTCAAAATAATCTGCAGCCAAGCTGGTGGAGCGTGTGTGACTGCAGAGCCTCTGTTGGTGCTCAGTGAGGTAGATCCGTTGAAGTGGCTGATACGAATTCCAGCTGAGGATCTACCCCATTGCTCCCAAAACAGCCCCGGAGGTGGCAGCTCTGCTACTGTACAGGATGTTTCACATATTTGTATCTAGTTTTCAGTAGCATACATTGGATGACAAATGTTTTTTATTTTCCTTTGGCTTTTCATTAGAATAATACTTCGTGATTGAGTCCAATGTGATAAAGCTTTATAATATTTTTGGAGAGCTGTAGAATACTGTACTGTGAAGAGTGTGACTACTACCCTCTCTTTTTCCTGCAAACAATAGATTTCAGCAGAGATGGACTTTCCTGGACTTAGACACTCAGTGAAGAAAAAACAAACTCTGACTGTTTCTAATGGAAAAATCATTGTAATTACTGTATAACTACCCTGTATAAAGACAGCTTTATTATATGTGTAAATGTAATTTTGCTATGTTGTTGTTATGTTTGAGAGACAATAGGCTTTGGTGTGGGTGAAACATACAGCCTTATAAAAACAGAGATTGTATCTCCCTGTCTGATGTTTTACTGAAAGGTGTTCAGTTGCTGTATTTTTGCAGAAGATAAATATCAACTACTTCTCTGAAAACTAACTACACACACATCAATGACATAAATGGATGATATTATTGAAAATAAAGGATTGATGATAAATTTCATTATTTTTCCAAAAGACTCCACATGTAAGATCTTTTGACACCTTAAGAAGAAAGAAGTCATCCTGCAGCTGTTAATGCTCGTTATAATGGATGAGTCCCTCTATTAATTCTGTCTCAACCTTAGATTAATTCTGAATATTGTAATTAAAAGAACATATTTTTCCATCAGTTCTCAAATCTATATTCTTTGGAATTCAGGGTTTTGTCATGTAAGAGGTGTCAATTAAACTGACTCTGTTTAGATACAGTTCACCAATGTTTTCACATAAATGTCTGTTTGCCAGATCAGAATGCCATTTTCATATGGAGAAAATACAGATGATTGCATAATACCACATTTCTATTTCTGTTTCTATGTCCCATGTGTACATGCATGTATAGCTTCTAGTTCTGGACATTTTGCTTTGAAAAATTATTCATTGGTTTTTTGTATTTATAGATCTTACTCAAACAGTTTCAGCTCAGAAAAACAGTTGGGTGTAAGGCAGGATGTGAGGCTGTGTTGACCAAGACTCAACCATATATATAAATCTGTAGGCAGTCCCACTGATGTCTGTGGGATTAATCATGTGCTTCAAATTAATGTATATTCACTGTAAGCTCCTGCATATGACTGAGCTAGTATTCCTGGAAAGTGATTTAGGTTGAAACCTGTTTCTGCACAGGTTTCAGGTGCAGTATATGGTGATATGTTTTTGCTGAATTTAAAATCACAGCTTTATATATAGCCAACTACTCTCTCTCCTTTTTCTTTTTTCACAGAAAAGGATATATTTTGCATATAGAAGGGAGATGTTTACTGATTCCCAGTATATCTAAAATGCTACATTGAACAAAGTTTTTCATTTTTTGTTTGGAGCATTCTAGGCTTGTTGAATAAAAGCAGAATTATTCTTACAATGCTAATTAGTGAATATAGAACTAATCAGAATTTGAAACCATTAGCCAAATAAAATATATGAATTTCTGAGAACACTGTTTTCTGTTACATGCCTCTAAAAATGATTACATAAATATGGGACCTCTGTGTGTTCAACATAAAATTTTTATTTGACTCTAAGGACTGACTAAATGGATTTTTTTTTTGAAAGAAACTTGATCTTCTGTATTTTAAGCAAAACAAATTTGAATTTTGTCTCTGATAATAAAATTTTGTACAGTAATGTGTAATTCATCACTGTCTTAATTTTCTGACATGGAGACATAGCTAAGATAAATAATGCCCAACCTTTTGATTGTGTTCCCATTTCATTGAGATAACAGTTTAATAACTGAGTAGATATGCTGACATTTTACAATGGAAACTATGCAAGAGAAGGTGGTTTTTGACATGATGAATTTTTCAAAATATATTAAAATTCTGCGACTAGTAGAAAGCAGAGAACCAAAGAAAAATACAAAATCTGGGCTTAGGGGTACTCTTAAGTACTTCAAGACTAACAGGACTAAGACTGCAGAAAAGAGCTAAGTCTCTTGTGCTTTTCTAATTATGTAGATTTTGAATAAACAAAAAGATCTTTTCATTGGTAAAAGTGATTTCAACTAGAATGCAGTTCAAATGACTTTTTAATAGAGTCCTTGAATCCAGGCTATTATTTTCCTTTTTGAAGAACAGTTTTCAGTAACAATGAGATGTGAAATATGTGCAATTATTTACCCATTGGATACAATCATGTTCCCACTGAAGTCAATTGGAGCTTTGACATTGACATCACTTGGAGTAAAAGCCAGCCCTGTATTTTTCAAAATACAGCTTTCAATGCCAGAATGCCTTTTTTTCTTTAGCAATAAAGATGTTTTTTTCTGTATTGCACATCTTAAGTCTGCTGAAAAGCTGAAGGGAATTTTAAGGTTCTGATTTTGCAAAGCACAACGGGCAGCTATGATGCTTGGAACCAAGGTAAGCAGAGATGAGGCCTAAATTAGTATGTTTATGGTATCCTACCTTTAAACACTTCTCTGTATTTTACTGGGGCTAGAATTTTGACCATCCAATATGTATATGTCAGCAGAGTATGTAAATGTGACTTTCTTACCTCCTTTTCCCCCCTGTGTTCAGGTCTGGATCAGGAGTTCAGCAGGCCTAAGGAGTTGGCTTGGGGGCCAACAGAGAGCTTTCACATTAAGAGGAGATAGTAGAATGTAAGATGAAATATGAGAGGCTAGGATGTACTGCCCCCAGAAGGGTCCTTGCCCCTCCTTTTTCTGCTACATGTCCCTCTCCATGACTGTTGAATAAACTGAGAAAAAGGGCATGACCACCTTGGAAGCATCCCTGGAAGGATGTGAAGAGAGAGAAATGGCACTTCCCTCTGAAATCCCACTGGCAGCACATCTCCCAGTCAAACATCAGAGAGAACATGCTTGTTTCTTCCCCAGTGTGGCCACTGCAATCAGCAGCACTTCAGTCTGGCTGAGCTGCTTTCAAGTTGAACATTTTCATACAAGACCAAATGAAGAGCTGTTTATTTGCTCTCAGCTCAGTGTCTTCAGTAAAAGCAGAACTTTGAAGGGACCCATTTTCTTTGAAAGCTCCTCAGCTGAGCTGCAGGGTGTAGGAGGAAAAGAAGCTAGAGCCTTTGGCTTGTAAATTGACTTAGGAGTATTTGCTATCTTAATAACAGAAAATCAGCTTTTGCTGACTAATTTGCTACTTCCTCCTATTTGTAGCAAAAATACATCTCGTTCATTTAAGCAGCACCTTCAGCATGGAAACCACCACTCAGTCTCACTGCTATCAGAGGCACTGTGCTGCATATTGCTCAGAAAGTGGAAAGAAACAATTCAGTGAGCTGACAGTCCCAGCTTTTCTGAGAACTGAGCACATACATCCCATGCTGGGGAACAGTACTGAGAATGAGATGACTGAGGCTGTCTTACAGATGGGATGGGAAAATGAACACAAAGATATTTGTGAGAAAAGTGTAATGAAGGTAAGGCTGAAATTATGTGAAGTAATGAGGGTGTGCTTGGGAAATTAAAGCTTCATTATGCTGAAACTTAGTCTTTGAGTTAGCAGCCACATTTACTGTGGCCAAAATCTAATTAAACTAAAAAAAATCCTGAAAGGTTAAAAGGAGACACGCTGCACCTAGCCAGTGGTTGTTTGCTTTGTGGGGCTGATGCAAAACTACAGAAACTCCTCTCTACTGTTTGAAGCAGTAAATCATCCCATACTCTCCTCTCCTCTCTCTCTGTGTCCATTTGTCCAAAGCTAACCCATTAGAATCTGGACTAATTGTGCAAGGCTCATTGAGAACTGCATCAGCAGGGTCATGGTGAGACTGGATCCTCAAGGCATACGTTCCATGTGTCACCTCCTGCCCTGTCTGACATGGTCCTGCTGCTCTGCTTCTCAGGCCACAGCAAATGTAGGAACAACAGGGAGAGCCCGGGTGTGTTTTGTTAGGTTTTGCCTTTGTATCACCTTGCCATTTAGTAGTAATAAGAGGGCTGCAGTGAAGAAACCAGGGCAGAAGGATCTAAGGGGCCTTGGTCATCCATGGTGCTAACCTTCATGACCCAATCTACCAAAGTACCTCACTCCCTGCTGAACTGCTCGGGCTGAGCAGCAGCATTAGGGCTCAAGCCCTAGTATAGCATTTTCGTTATGTAGTGTTTTGAACCTAGAGTTAATTACTCATTGTACTGCTAAAGCATTATTTTTAGCAGGCATCATTTTGCTTACTGAACTTTTTCAGGAGTCATTTTGTCTGTTCTACTTACCATCATTTTTGACCTGCTCATTGCAGAAGGTGAAGAGAAAGAGGGAGAGGATAATAAGATGCTATTACATGACATGTCTATTACAGTAATTCATTTCATGTGGCACAGAGCTGTTGCCAGTGATAAATGCATGTTCCTGGTACAATTATGAGATGTACCTTGAATTTTTCAACAATAAAACTGTCAAAAGGTTGCAATAGGCACAAGCACAAATGTGAATCTGGCCCTTAAAAAGATGAAATAGTGATTTTAAGAAATGTTATAATTTTCAGAGATGTGCTTTTAGATCCATTAACTCTTTACAGTTAATACCAAAAGTGTAGATTGTTTCTGTTGTACAGTCGTAGATGTAACACATATTTTTCTTATCCCACTCATCTGCTTGGCTAATTGATATGTTTCAAGTACATTTCTATGGAGGTTAAAGTATTGATGTAATAATAGAAGTCAGCACAAAATCAGCATATATTTCCATATATGTATATAGGTGGAAATCAGAGCCTAGTTCTCTCCTTTTAAAATGCATGTAAGGTTTTAGGTGGTTGATATCAAAAGTAGATTAAACCTAGCAGGTAAGTAACCCCAAAGACAGATGCATTGCTCTGAAGGAGAACATGTCAGCATGGAGACCAGAGGCAGTTTGAGGAGGGGTTCTTTCTTGATTGTTTTCTGAAGATCTGTACAGCTATAAAGGACAAGCAGAGGAAGACCCCAACCAAAACTGAGGACAAAAAAAAAAAAAAGGCAAATAAGGGAAAAATAAAAGCCAAGCCAAAAAGCAAGAATTGGGACTGTGACTCCGGGAGAAGCTTACAGAGAAGGCACTTAAAACTAAATTCTGAATGAACAGATTAGAAGTTATCTACAGAGGGTTATTTCAGATCATCAGGTCCAGTTAATGATAATCTCCAGTGAAAACACCATGACAGAAGAGAGCTGAATATTTTCACTGGACAAGATTAATGAAACATGCACTTTAAAATATTCCTCGTGCAGTTACCATCATCTGTAAGATGTTATTTCTGCTTAAGAGAAACGCTCTTGGCAGTCACAGCTAAATGTGAAGGGTTTGAGAAGCAGTAAAAGATCAAGACTTCCACAGTGCCTTATTGTGCCTGGTTTAGGCTGGTGAGCCAGAAGCCTTGGTTAGGATTTCACCCACTGTACTCTGCAGCTGCAGATTTTTGCCTTTAGTTTTAAACTCAATTAGGCCATAAACTGTACCATGTATCCAGAGTGCTTGTACCATATTAAAATATATGAACTGCTTAGGGGGAGCTCTTGCTTGAACTAAGATTAGTTCACACAATTCAGTAGGAGATAAATGGTTGACTCAGGAATTTTTTTTGTTCTTTTTCAATCTCCTTATTGTAGAGCATATCTTTCAGTAACTCCTAGTTCAACCTGGGAAAAATAGTCAGATGAATAAAAAACTAAGGACAAAATATCAGGATCATGGTTCATAAAAGCTCTCTCTGCATCTGTCTGTACATAATTAATTCTTCTGTGACCTTGCCTACTATAAACACTTCAAAGGCATGGATGGGGTTTGCATTTTTCTATTTTTGTGTGCACAATAAATTAACATGGGTAAATATTTAGTTGATATAGCTGCATGGAATTTCTATGGAGGCTAAGTAATCAAAATTACACACATAGTAAGTGGGAAAATGGAAATAATATTTTTAAAATTACGTGTGCAAATGCAATTGCAACTTTAAAAGCATTTCACTTACGTTCAGCAATTGTACATTGTAATTGGGTATAAAATGGTGCTAAATATTTTAAGTGTCTAAATAATTTGTCTAGGCTTATAAAAGGACAGAATTCTACTACTTCCTCCCTACATATATTAAACATGCAGCTTCTGATACAGAAATTGGTGTAAACAATGAGATTTTCTGAAGCGAAGGGATTAAGGGAAATGCGTCATGTTAATTTGCTCTACAAACTTGAGCAAACTAAGTGCAGGTACAAACAGACAAGGGGATAAACTCAAATAAACAGAGCTGACTCACTGGCACTTTGGCGAGATTGAGTTTGTCTTCCTAATAAGTCAGTATATTCACTTACTCTGCATTGTGCTAGCAACTTCTAATTTGTATCAGAGCTGGTGGCAGAAGAGTCATATCCAGTGGTCTGAAAGCACAGCACAGCTGGGACTTCCATGTGTCCTCGAAGTAATGATTCAATTAATGTACTATCCAGTCCTATATTGACAGAGCTAGAGAGATTTGAACAGCTGAGACAATGCAGTGCCATGTACTACTTGCAAAGAGCCTGGTTCCTACAGTGTGTGTCAGACTTGCTAAGTTTAGTTGTCTACTAGATAGATCAGCCTGCATCTGAGATGGTTGTTGAGGATCCCTTAGTCAACAGGGTGAAAAAAACCAACCAGTCTCATCATAAAATATGCAACTAATGCAGTAAGGTGGATAGAAATGCTGAATATAATAAATTTTGGTAGTAGGATAATGTATGTAGGAAATGTTAAGGCATAACCTGAAGTGAAAGACAAGCTTGTGGGAAAAACTAAATGACATTTACTGTAAATTAAATTAATAATTGAAGCCCAAGTCAGGGGGCTGGACAGAGCCTGAGTGTGAAAAAGCAACCATCAAGCTAAGGGAGCCTCACCAGGACTTTTGTATTTTTTCACAGAGCTCTGTCACTTGTGTCAGATAGGAAGCAATAAATCCCAATCAAAATATGTTTGAAGATAGACACTGTCTATTCTGACAGATGACAATCCTCTGGAGTGGATAATTGCTGCGGAGTAGAAAAAATGATTCTTTGCTTTAATCTGATTTAAACCCAGATTATTTTTTATTATGTGAGATACTTGCTTTTGTTCACTTGATTAATATGTATTTAGGGTTTGACTGTTTACTGATGGTATTACTCAAGAACAGACCTGGAGTAGTGCTTTTGGCTAAAACTAGTGTCATTCCTGGAGTGCTCCAAGGGCAGAGAGCAGATGCAGTCACTGAGCAAGGCTCTGGTTTGCTAGATTCATGAATAATATAATTTTTTCATGCATCTTTGATGCCATAGTAGGGAAGATGTTGTCTGATACAGGAAATCCTTTATATTGTATTGTCTCTTCAGTTTGTAATGTCTTGTGTCATATAAACAGAAGTAGATAGTATTAAGCACTATGTAGTGGCAAACATAATGATTTCTTTATAGTGCAGCCACGTGGCAATAAGTTTTGAACAAGGTAGCTGTAAAAAAAAAGAAAGAGAAAAAGATAAAAAGAAAAGATTGTAGGAATATAAAACAAAAGAAATACTCATGATTGTGAATAAAGGCATTGGACTTAAATGGATTAGCATGCAACTTTAATCTGGTACAGGAAAAGGGCACCAGACAGCTGAGTACTTCGTGAAGAAAGGTATTGAGAGAGAAGTATGGAAGTGGAACAGTGCAGTGTCAATAATCTGGAAATTTTGTATAAAGATAAATTATTGCCTTTGACCAAGCAAAAAGCAGCTTTAGGCTGCACAGCCTCTACACATATTTCAAACCACTGAAACATGGTAGACAAGTGAAAGAATAGAAATGGAACAATTATTACCTACTACTGGGCTTCAAAAAATTGGGAGTGGCAATACACAACAATTATGTATACTTAGGCAGCCAGAGTGTTGCCCTTTAATAACTCTAATATTGATCATTAAGTTGTTAAATAAAAAGTGTTGGGGAAAAAAGGCATTTCTGGAGTTGGGGAGGATGATGAAAGCAAGCGCATTAAGTAGTGCGAATTTACCAAAAGTTCAGATCTTGCATGATAATCTGAATGATTGCTATTTTTTTTATAAAATTGCAAGATTATTGGATAAATTCAGACCAGTAGCTATCAGTTATTTAGATTTTCATACAGCATTTGACAGCAGCTTTCCAAATTAATTCAAATTGACCAGGAAACAAACTTGTTCACATAGAGTGAAGTTGTCTGAAAAACTGTTAACAAAAGCTAATGAGGAGTGGCAATCTGTAAGACTTGGGTGAGATATCTAGAGGATGTCTGGGTTTGCTCAAATTTTAATATCTTCATTAATGATTTCTCAGAAAGGAAGGAAAAAGCAGCTTCTTAATGAAATGTACAGTGTGAGGGACTTGTTAACAACTGTGAGAAGGGGTAAAATTTATGAGACCATAAGTAAAGAATTTTATAATGGACAGGAAATAAGACTCACCTCTAATTTTAGGCTAATTCTCCTGGAAAAAGTCATTCACAAGCTCAGTTACTTAGTTATTCAGTAGAATGGAGAAACCTTAATAGTATCAGAGCAACATAATCTAGAGGAACTGTCAGAACAAAGCAAGTGCAAGTTTGCAATGAGTTGGAGTAGAAAAATGATCAAGTACCATTATGGGATCACACTGTAAAGCATAATTTCACTGAGGAAGGAATCTTTGTCAACCAATTTTTGTTTGACTACAATTGGATATACTTTTTCATTCTCAGAAAGAATTTAAGAAATAGGAATGAATTCAGGATGAGAAATAAAACAAGATTTAAGGAGATGGTAATTGATTCCTCCAATTAGATGTCTCCACTTGTTAATAAAGTTCAGTCCTTGGCAAAGAGATTATGAAAATAAAATATGTCTATGTATTTATCAGTAGGTATAAGAAAATTCAGAAAATTTTTAATTAAAGACCAATCACTAAAACAGCCTATGAGTAACCTAAATGCAGTAAAGGAGCAGAAGTTTCTATGATTATATCTGAAGACAAGAAGAATCCTAATACCTGCAGGAAGAGTATTTGCAGTGTTATCTTGAAGTACTTTGATCATTTATGTGTTTAATATTTGGATCCTTACCTCAGCTGTGATAACATGGGCCTTTGATGGCAATAAGAAGGGCAAGGGAGAAGTGCCCATAGCTTAGCAGTCACAAATTTCATAGAATGGATGGGGTGAATCTTCCAGGAAGAATAATGGGACAACAGTAAAAAAGGAGATGCCAGACTCACGTGAGTGGTCTACCTGCTATTGCCTCTCCAGTCTAAAAAACATTACAAAAGGTGAATCAAAATCAATAGTGGGTCAGATTTACTGCCCAGTCACATCTTTAAATTTCCCCATCTGCTGTCAGTTTGTGTCCTTAAAGATGTTTGAAGAACATCAGCCCCCTTCACTTGGTAGCTAAAAGGTGTGTAGATTGACATCTGCCACTGGAAATGGATTGTACCGACCTGCTGACAGCAGAGTTGCAAAGACCATGCTGTCCTTAAGCTGCATGAAGCATGGGGAACGGAAGGATCTGGGCTTACTGTCCCTGCTATCAGAGCCTAAGATTAGCCCATGATCAGTCTTTGCATGGTGATTGCCAGAGCAGATAGCTTTGGCATGAGTAAATATTGATAAGAAAATATAAAGATTATAATTTCATTCTGATTTATTCCCATCTTTACCTTTGTGTTTGTGTGTGATTGTGACTGTACCTTGAAACACTCTTACATGACTCTGATTTCTAAACCTCAAAGTCTCCCAGGGAGAAATTACAGCAGTGTTCAGAACCTCACCCCATTGGTAATTGAAAGCACTTTGAGCATCTTAAAAATGAGATCTTGATTCATAGATAAGTCTGGTGACACATTACAATATTGCCCTCTGAAAGTGTGCAAGATATTCCTGGCTTGCTGCATATTACATAACATAGCCATTAAATGCAGATTATCTTTCAAAGGAGAGGCAGAGATTAATGAGTCAAACAAAAATGATGAATTAAATGAGCTTGATCAGACACACTTGCAAAATTAGCCAGCAGAGTTCTATAGAAACAAGAAATATTAGGGCTAGAATTCTCAAACACAATTTTAAGAAGAGTGGCAATGCATATAAACATACATTATCGCATTTTACTATTCTTATTATATTCTTTTAATTTTCCTGTCAAATGCATAATGCAAAGACATTGCAAGCTTTACTCCGCAAACAGAAATGTGGGCAAGAAAAAAGGTGACTGTTTTCTCCTAAACCGAGTACTGAGACTCTGCTGGATTCTGATCCTGCACTGGTTCTTTCTGCAGAGGGGCTGGAGTCTTCAGTGGGACTATATGCAAATCCAGAAAAGTCTTCCCTTGCAGTCAGGCCAGAGCAGAGCTATAAATCAAAGCCACTGATTTGCTCTTTGTCTTTAGGCAAATCATTTATCCCTAGCAGAATGCAAGTCATTTAGCCTTTGCATAATAGTACTTTACCCCCAAGGGATATTGGGAGATCTGAGTGTTGAAAGGTGGGAAAAAGTTCAGAGAGTCTTTGGTAGAAGTTGGTTTGTAAATCCAATTTTTTCTTGTTTTAACATGCTGTGATGGGCAGGGTGATTTGCTGTGTACCACGCTTAATGGCCATTTCCCGCTCATGTCTGCTGACACTTCCTTGTGTCACGGCAAGGCTGACACCGATGAGGTTAGGTTGTTATCCAGCTGTCAGTGATAGTGACCTTGAAACAGAAGGTTAACACCTCCCCAACCTCTTTATGTTCATGCAAAGTGTTCTCCAAAAGGATGCACTCGGTGCAACAGGCACACAACTGGTCCTTGAAGCATTTCATGGGATTGCCAGATTTCTGAGGCACATTTGTTGAGACAGTGCAGTACTGTGGTCCCTTCAGTCCAGCTCACAGCCTGACTCTGCCTGTTTTGGTTTTTTTTTACCACTCCTTTGTGATCGGTTTGCAGGCTTAAGGACTGCACTGTTCAAAGGGACTGAGTGGCTGGTACTCCTTTCTCTCCCACAGCTACAAACTGCTCTAGTGTCCCAGTCTCACTGATTGACACCATTAAGTTAAGCAGTAATTTAAACTTACCTGTAATTGTTCTGTTTCAAAATTAAAGAAGGGATTTTGTGATGGAAATTTTAGGTACTTTCTCCAAATCCATCAGTAGGCTGAATAAAAATTATATTTCTGCCTACCAGCTTTGTAAAGCCTTCTTGTGGACATTTCTGGCTGCAGTAACAATATCCTCTGCAAAAATTTACAAACTCTACTTGGTGAAGACTGCCAAGATGCCTTGCTGACACTACTTCAATTACCATATCATCTGATAAATGGCTGCATAGTTCAGTGAGATTCCTTTGGTGAGGGAAATCAAGACATTGGATCCAGCAGGCTGAATACAACCTCTTTATTTAATTTATGTAAATGTCTGAGATCAGTCAAATTCCCAGTGTAAGCTTCTGGAACTCCATCCGTCATCATCATGATGTCTTTATCAGTTGATGCTAATGCTGATGTTTCTAACTTGAAAGCTAAGAGAAGGTATGAAAATTGATGGATAGATGAATAGCTGCTACCCTGGAGATTTCTTATTCGTGATGGAGTTGGGGCTGACAGGTGTATGGTGAGTGAACTCAATAACATCCTCACTGTGTTTGTAATTATATTCCCTATATTTATTTTTTTTGTTAATAATTCCGTATTTAGCATTAATGTTTCAAAATATTGTTGTAAAAGATCTGTGATCTAAAACACTCTATCCAGAGCTTGAACCAAAAGTAATACATTTTTTGAGAATGGGCAACAGAAATCACTATTGGAGAAAATGAAAATAATTCACATGCTTTATCACTGGCAGAGGCATTAGCCTTGGAGAATATAACTCTAGCAAAAAGGGGAACATACAAGATCTATGTGTGGCTGTGCTGACTGCGGCACAGTTTAATTGACTTGGATGGTTGACCTTCCAGATACCTTCTAATGTGAGGGATTTTCATTGTGCCTTACAAGGAAGATGGAAAGGACACTGAGCAATGTCTCTGGAAGAGTCAAAGCAGGGAAAAAGTGCTGCCACTGCAGTTTCCATCTGCTGGCAGAGGCCTGAAAAAAGAAGTTTTAGCTGCAGGTGGGCTGTGATGGGGGGGAGCCCGTGTACGGTGTCCTCAGAGAGGCACAGGGCACCAACCAGGCTGTGAGAGAAGATGGAACTGAAAAGCAGCTGCTTTAGTACCATCTTTCTCAAGGCTCTTCTTCCTTTCTTCTGCCAGCAGTACCTGCCATCAGTTCCTGCTGGGGACAGGTGAGCCTTTGGCTGCATGTGCAGGCAGACGAGCAGATGTCTTTCACTGACACAGGGTGCTGTGGGGAGTTGGGCTTGCTACTGGCTCTGTCTGCATACTGGCTTCCCAGCCTTAGGGGTGGGCACCCCTAAAATTTGCCAAATAATTCAATATAAAAGGTGGCAGGGGTATATTCCTGCAGTGGAAATAGCAGTTAACCTTTTTTTTCTGGTTCACCTTAGCTAATAGCAATTTTTTGACACTTTCATCTGTTACTCACACAATTTTTGGCACTGGTGATTCCCAGGAGTTAATTGGTCCCTACAGCAACCTGAGAGAGAAACCAGTATAATTTTGGGAGATACCTATAAAAGCGGTGTACATTTTCCCTTGCGAAGGATGGAGACAAAGAAATCCAATGGCAGAGCACCTCTTCCAGAGTTGTGGTGCTCTTTTTCAAGCCAGAGTGTCTTGACAAAGCAGCAGTAATTTCTGTGGTTAGTGATCTCATGGGAAGAGCAGTGCCGCCTGATCAGAGAAACACTTCAAAGCACTATCAAAATTATGATAATTCCCTCATTTAAAAACTCTTTCTGGCTTCCTATCAAAGTGTATGCTTGCACTCTAGCCACACAAGTGTTATTATAGATAGCTTTAAGCTAACTGTGTCACTTTCATAACAGAACAAATAAGCAGATACTTTTCTGCATGCTGCCTCGCAACCGAGGATCTTCAGACTGTTCACAGGCAGTTCTCGTGTGATGTTTGCAATCTTTAGCTCATATTTCTAGAATAATCTAGTCTAGCTAGCCTCATACTATGGTCATTTTCAAGTTCTTAATTGAATCCTTCTTGTTCCAGAGCCTCTGGGGAAGACTCATGGCTAGAAATTACTGTCCTTGAGGACTCACATGAAATATTATCATTTCAATTAATGCCACTTCTACTTCAGGATAAATTCAAAGATATGTTCTTGGGGCTAGTTTTCAAGGATGTTTATTCACCTTTTGTGAAGTGCAGAAAAGCCCTAGGCCACATTTTCCTTTTGCAAGACCAGGTGAGCCCATTGGATGTTTATAGCCTACATCAACAAACACCTGGTGAAGGCCATGTGTTACAGTCCAAACATCCCAAAGGATGGTAGACATCATTGTAGCTGATGACTTATTGCCTCTTCAGGTAAGAATGATATTGTGACTGCAGTCATTAAAATGTTCCCAGTGATTGGCATTACCAAACAGAACCAATTCACCAAAAGAATATTATCTTCCTCCAAGAGAAATATTTTAGAATATTTAATCACAAGCAGCACAGACAGCAATTGTCTTCTAAGCCAAGATAGTGTAGTAAAAATTAATATAGTCATTTTTCTCACATTGTAAGCAGGCATATTTAGCAAAGGAAGACTGTCATTTTCCATCAAATAACTTTGATCAAGAATAATGACTTTCCTGCAAACTCCCATGTTTCTTCAGATCTCCAGACTTTCTGTAAAAACTAAGGTTTTAATTATATTCTTCTTCCCTAGAGCACTTCTATGAAAAAAACTCTTGAGCCTTGCAGCACTTCAGCATTATACCCTTACTTCCTATTATTAGTGTAATTAAACCAGTTGATTTCACGGAGCCTATGGACACATTTTTTATTATGCATTGCAGAGACTTCAGGAGCAGATCCTACAGAGTTCTTTCCACAGGATTCTCAATGTATTCTGTCTTGTTTCTTTGTCCATATAATGGGACTCTAAGAGAACAATTTTCCAAGGGACTGCTCTGCTTACATTTTGTTGGGCAAAACCATCATGATATTCAAAATAACTAGTTAGGCTTGTCCTACTTCTCTCCCAACAAAATTAATTGTAAATTTCTCTTTATTCTCTGGAAGCAGAGTTATACAAAACTACTACCATCTAACTTGTGAATTCTGAGCAGCTTGCTCAATCAATATTTATGAAATGATCAGTCCTAACAATGAATTGTAGTCAAAATAAGTGGTAGGCCTAAAATGTAACATTTTTGAATACTAGACATTTAATCAATCAAATAAAACAGGCAAAATAATGAGTGATTGAAGTACTGCACATGAATCGTTGTAATAGTCTAATTAAGCTAAAAGTAATAACACAGTCTTCGTCAAGCTTGTCTGCAACAAAATGCTACCATGCTGAGCCTCAAGAATCAAATTTCACATTCTCCATCACATGGTGCAGAAGAAATCAAATGAGATAAATTACAACCTGAAGTGCCAGAAGAAGGCACTTGTGGGATAAACGTATCTCCATATTGTCAAAATACAGCACTGCACATTTTTTCCATCGGATTAAAAATACATAACATAAGAAAAAAGGGTGTCAGCTGGCAGAATTAGATTTCAGAGATCAACTTCTTTACGGAGAGACAGAATTTGTGCTGCAGTGTGCCAGATTTTGAGTGATCTGAGTCCTGACAGGAGAGAATACAAACGCAGTCAGCAGCAGTGGCAATATATTCCAACCCTAGTAGGCTAACAGAGCGAGAAGAAGCAAAGTGCTTCAGAAGTTCAGGTAGAAGCGTGAATGCATTGCAAATATTTATCATCATGTTAAAAAATGAGTTACTTTGGCATAAAAGTGGGAAAAAATACTGGAACCAAAGGAAAATGAAGGTTTAATTCTGACATCTTGGCTCACAAAAGGATTGCTATCCTTATATTTTGTCCATTCTATGCTGTAGAAAATTACTTATGGTAAAGCAAAACTGAAGTCTCTTCAGGTTGAAGTGCCAAAGAGTTGTTCATCACGGGCACATATACATGGGAGAACAATGACTTGGTTCAGAATTACATCACATGAAGTATAGGGTGTTAAAATGTGATGCAGTGAGTCACTGGCTAAGGCTGACATTTTGTCTGTGTGTGTGGGTGTGTGTCAGGAGCAGCAGCTCTATACAGAGAGACTGGACCTATGCAGCAGGGAATTTGCTTCTGCTCAGGTCTGCTCCAATGGACTAATGCCTGTTAGCTACTGAAGTGCATCTTCCTGCTCAGTTTCCTCCACTGGATTTCCTGGAAGGAATCCAGTGAAAGCTTTCCCATATGAATCCCGCATATGAATCAAAGAGCAATAATGTTTAGGCAAATGATGGGAAATTCTCTTGAAAGGGCTCTCATCATAGGCTGCTTGCATATACAACTGCTTTGAAAAACTAAAGCCATAAAAGGAACAACATATTAGCTACGATATTAGAGCACAAAACCATTCTGTCACTGATCTTATTCATAGTTACCAAAACAAGAACAACACAAATTATTTTTAAATTTAAGGATCTAAATCTATATAGGACAAGTAATCACATAATCCCCCCCTAAAACTGATAATGAAAAAAAGTCTTAAAACTTATTTGGATTTTATATAGAGAGGAAGTTTAATATAAAACTTTGATTTTTTTTATTATGTCTGGGCATTGTGAAGTTGCTTAGCACACTTAGAGTTTAATACTATGCAAATGGACAATAAAGAAGGTATATTTGAATTAGTCATTCAGCCTTTTCATTGTTAAAGGAGAAAAATAGAGTGTTGTTCATCTGATTGTAATGTGGATATCTAAATTAGGTCAGGTGGTCATATATGTTTATATGTTTAACCTGTGTGAAAAGACTAGATAATCAGGAAGGTACAGAACAGATGAATACAGGTATATGAGGGGAGATGAATATCAATTACAATATCCCAAGTGTTCAGAATATTATTGAATCTTACCTTGATGAATCATAAATATGTTTTACATAGGCATTACTTGGTGTAAATTGAATGGACTCTATGATTTTTATGTATATGTCACCATTTATTTATACATCTTTTGACATAGGGTGGTATTAAACCAGTATGGAAATATTATAGAGGGCAGAAAAAATGTATTTATGTTCAAACTACTGCAATATTGTTTTATTATTCACAGTTTTCAAATTAAACCCCAAGATCCATTTTCCCTCAGTTAAGCACTTGAAATGAGACATGCAAAATGTCAATGACTATTTTTTTAGCTGCTGGTCCTTTCAAGTAGTAACAAAAGTAGTGTTTGTATTTATTTTTATATGATTAGGAATGAGATTTTTCTGAATCTTCAAGAAACAGTAATATACACATTCAAGAATTACCTCCACAATTCACTCTGGATTTGCTCCTTCACTCTCTCTGGGTCAGAAGGTGCTCTCATTCACCAGCAGGAACAATCTCCATGACAGGTGGTCCCCTGGATGAGGGCATAGGGGAGATGAGGTCCTGAGCCCTTTTGGAGCTTTCTCAAAAAGGATTCAGGAGGAAATTAAGGATGTCAAGGTCAATAGTGACTTTTCCATGACTGCTATTAATTTTTCCTAAGATCTTACCTCTGGGGGTGACAATTCAGTTTCTGAAGCTGCTGGTGTTTGAGGGCCTTGCAGAAAATCCACACAGTTCTTCACATCTGCCATGTTCTGTGATTGTTTTAAAATGTCTGTGTGGGAGATAACTCAGTCAACAGTTCAACCTGGTTTCCAAGAAACCTTCACATCTTGGATGATGAAGTATAGCCACCTTCTATCTCTAGGCTGTGTCCACACTGCTAAAAGCGTTTGCACCAGGAAACGGTGCTTAGCTCCCAGGCCGAATCACACCTATTTTTATATTCATTCTCATTGTTCTACAGACTGGGTTCATGTCTCCTTTGGACTCTGAGTACCATGCTTAAGGCTCCAGGAAATAACTGCTTGCTTGCTTTGTTCATTTTGTTCTGCTTAAGGAAAACATCTGGGATAATGCTGGATTTTGTTCCAGCCTGCCAGGCTGCTCTCCTTTTCTGTCAGGCTCCCCTTCATGTACTATGAGCCCTAGGGCATGGCAGGGAGATGCAGGAGGAGTTTGAGGGGTGCAAAGCCTTTTGAGCTGGTTTTTGAGGGCTGAGATAGCCAAAGCTGGCTGATTGTGCTTATGAACTGTGGGCTATATCCCAACCTAGCTCCTGTTCCTGAGTCACTTCACTTCAAAGAAAGAGTGACCTAAGGCACAGAGATATAGTTTGTGCAAGATCAGGGGGCCTGGGAAAGAACTGGGGAGGTAAATTATCTGACAGCTCTATAACTTCTGGCAAGGAGAAAAATGCACAAAAAGGCTGATAATTATGGTAACAATTGAAGTGGATGCTTCAGAAGGACAACAGAATTACAGCTGTAATGACAAATTATATCATCAAAGTAAGATACATGGGATGAATTTTTGCTTTGATTTTAAGCAGGAGGGCACAACAAGAAGGTATGGTCTTTCATACAGCATTATAATTATGCAAAATCATGTTATAATGACTCCATGCATTTACGCTGGAAATGACTGGCATAATACAGAAAAAATGCTGCAGATTTTAGAAGGAGGTTCTTTCTAGTTTTTGAGTGGTTTTCGTTTGGTTTTTTGTTGCTGTTGGGTTTTTTTTGTTAGGTTTTTGTTTGGATATTTTGGTTATTTGTGGGGGTTGGGTTTGTTTGTTCATTTGTTTGTTATGTTTTGGGTTGGTTTAGTTTTTTAAATACAATATAATAATTGTATGCATTCTAGGAGCATGGGATGCAATTGCACCATTAAACATGAAAAAGCCCACTGATGTATTTACTTAGTTATAGCGCACATATTGCTGAGGGATGGGGGATAACTATTGTTTTTCTTCTGTATGATGCAATTAAATTTTCTTTTCTGTACAGTGCAAGCCACAACAGTTTGCCAGTCCTCACTGGAGACTTTGGGAAATTACTAGAATGTCAATATTTACTTCTTTTCTACCAATATGCAGCAAAGCCAAGATCTCCTTGTGTATAAGTGTGTGCATGTGTGTACATCAAGCAATACTCTACAGTGTATAAGGGCTAATCAGCTACAGAGTTTAAATTCAATATAATTTCCTAAGAGAGAAAACACTGTATATAAAGTGTTTGTGCAGAAGATGAACTCAATCTCATCTTAAATAGAAAAAAAAACCCAGGATATAAAAATATATAGAATAAGACAGTGACTTTCCCAAAGGAGATGAAAGGGAAAGACAATAATAGAGATTAGCCAGTGTTTGTGTATTAGTGTGAGTAAGTATTTCTTTGCGTGTTAATGAGAGGCTAAGAAGGATGCTCTTTGAGACATGATCCTATTTCCCCTGTAGAATGAGAAATTACAACCACATCTCTTTAATTTGATACCCTAAGGAGGTTTGAATTTGAGTCATCTTAGATCAGAAAATCTTGGTATGGTGATGCTACTCTGGTAGGAGCAAAGAGGAGGACAGGGAGGGCAGGGAGAGGAGGGCTATGTGCTTAATTTTAATGAAATTATACATGTTGCATTAGACAAGGTAGACATGACAGGAAAGTCCAATGTAATTTTTAAAAGCTTTCAACATGTATTTGACACAGACTTTAATTTTTAATGAAAATATTATGCATACTACAGTTTTCTATTTTATGGATTTAGTATATCTTTAGATACAGTAGCACTTGATTAAAATTTTCATGTTAAGAGGAATCTAGATACCCTGTTTCTTTCTATTATTTGCTTGTTTTTCTTAATTGTGTCATCAAACATACAGATTTTGCATCTTTTCACTGCCTAGTCTTGAAACAGTGTCATGGATGTCTTCAGCAATTTCTTTGCAAATATATCTTTTAAAGAGTCTTTGTACTTATTGCCTGTTCCAGACCTCACTGAAGTAATTGCCAAAAGTCCCACTGATTTTGCTGGACTTTAGATTAGATCCTGTATGATCTTGGAAGAGTGCTGTAGTATGAATACCTTAAGACATATACTACATGTACAACTTATCTAACCTGCAGATATACAGCAGGATCACACAGACACACCGTGGCAATTGAGAAGCAGTAGATTGGAGAAGAATAACAAATAAATCAAAGTGAAATTATAGCTGAATGGTACATGTTGTCCTGAGTGAGCAAAAGCTTTAAAAGGACATGTTTAAAAAGTGACTTTCAAAAACTACTATGGACTACAGTGTGTATATATATGTATGACTCTTGTGATATGTGATTTGTACTTACATAACTCCCATGCCGGCACAAATCCTCTGCATATCTATCTGAAAGGTCCCTATAATTTTAGACAAATTCTTTTTTCTGATAAAAGTATATTTTACTAAAACAATGTGTTTTGAAATAGTGTCTGACTGCTTTGATGTGGAAGCTATGAAGCACAGATCAGTGACCCAAGCAGGCAGAGAGTAATATTTCATAGTCCTCACTCTTAAAATTATGAAAGACTTCTAAAAGAAGTAGTTTGGCCTCTAAAATGGTAATGGATCTGATAATCACTTTGGCTTTGGGCTCAGAAGTATTGCACAGTACATAGCTACAGCACAGCAGCTCCTTCAGTAGGTGCTCAGAAACTCCCCTGTCCATATACAATGTTTGCCCTCCTCTGTGCCCTCCTTTGGCTAACAACATCCATGTAGGAAATTTTCACCAATAACCAGTGTGTTCTGAGTTAACACCTTTCCTGTCCCCAGTTCTGTGCAGCTTTATTGGCCTGCAGTGTATCTACAAGGATGAGAGCTGTCTGAAGGGGTTTAGGAAGCTGGGGCCGTCCCTGCCCTTGCCATTCCAGCTCTTGTTCTTCCAAGCACGGTAGCCTTGCAACACTGTTAGGCATGCTGGCACCTTCTGCCCCCTGGGCTAGCTCAATTGCCCTACTCTTTCAACCACGTAAATGGCAGCACAAGCTCTGGTGGGCAGAAGCCAGGGAGCCAGAGAGCCATGAGTGCTGTTTTGCCCTTCCTTAGCCAAGTGGAAAGCCAGGAGTCCTGTGTTTGACAAGAAAACAGCTGACGGTGATGCAGTCCCCTTGCCAAGTTGCTCTTGCCTGAAGCACCAGCTGACTTGCCAAACCGCATTTGGATTTTTTCTGCTTTCTACCTTTTCTCCTACAGCAAGCTTTTTGATAGAGGTTGCAACATAATTCAGAAATTGTAGTCCCCAGGGAGAAGTAATAATCCAGAGGGAAGAGGAGACAGAGAATATGTAGATTACAGCTCAGCTATTCCCATCTTCAGATTGGATGTCACATATGTCTCATACCTGAGCATTTTTCCAGACTGATCTGACCTGACAATGAGGTCTGAAAATAAGGATGGGGCCAGGCAGCACAAGCAAGATGTCCAGGATTTGGGTCTGGCAGCACTTCGGCAAAATGGCTGTAAACGTAGCTCTTCAGTGGTCACTGATATAGAAATTGAGAAAAAGTAGAAAAGAGAGAGAATTAATTCATCGTACAGTGGAGCAGAAAACTCACATCTGTCCTTTATACAAGCCAGTACACCCCATTTATTAATGCTGTTCTCTGCACTGACGGGTCTAGGCAATTAACTTCCCTTGACTGGCTTCCCCAGTGTGAGGAAGGAGACAGTATGTTTATCTTGGGAACATATTGATTTCTTTTTTAAAATTCTCAAGTAAATTGCATAATTTTCAATATGTTAGAGACTGGAAGATAAATGCCTGGTCACCTGCAATAATTAAGGGATGAACTTAATCCTCTAAATTCTGGGCTGAAACACCCCTTAAAATGGAAACAAGTGAAAGGCTATTCCAGGTAAATTGAGTTTTGGTTTTTTTAGTCTGCAAATTAAGGTCTAATTTCAAAACTCCAGGCAGTTCTGTACCCCAGAAAAATGTGTAAAAATTAGCCCTTCACATGTGCAAGCATTAAGAGCATCAGATTTTCTGAGACAAGGCAACCCATATGCAGCACTCATCCGAGATTAGAATCCACTAGCCCTAAGGCACCTATTTGTAAAAAAAAATATTTAGGTTATTTCAGTGCCCATTCTTTGTGTTTTGATGTGGAAAAATATGTAACACTAGCTTTTATGTAAAGCTCATATCTTTAACTTGTTAACTCTCCTTCCTCCCTCTTCAAGTCTCAGTCTAACTCATGTCTGTAGTGTAAGCTGAAAGGGGAGAAAGGGTTCAAAAATTAAGGACTATCTAAAACTTCAAAGCAAATGGCTGTGCTCGATACTAGAAAACTGGATGACTAAGATGAGTTATTACCTCCAACATTTTAGAAAGATTTGGCCTGTTTACTGTGAGCCTCCTTATCCAAATTTTATTTACCCTCATGTTTTTCACTTTGAACAGATGGTGAATCAACCTTCTGGGTCTAAGGCTGGCTGGGCTTTTTGAAAAAGATTTAAAATAATAAATAAAAGTATGGTATGCATCCTGGTAGAGAGGCTGTATGAGCAAATACAAAACACAGAGCACAGCTAAGATTAAATGTGGGGAAGTGGAAGCTGCATCTGTCAGGAGCAAGGAGACAGCCAAGGTGAAAGATGGCATGTTCTCGAGTACAGCATGCCCGGCTCTGCCAACCATCCTAACACTGGTGGTGCCTTACCCTGCTGCTTGCCACTGGAAGTGGGAGTCAGAGGCTTGCCAGCAGCACTAAAATGGCATGGCACTTCTGGCAAGCTGGGGGAGCCAGGCTGATCCATGCAGGAACAGACAACTTGCAGCATGCTTGTCCAACCCCTTTGTCTTTAATCAAACTCGGGTGGCCTTTCTTTTCTCAAGAACTACTCTGGGGCTTGCAATATCAAGCTCAGGAAATCTGAATTCCAAATGGCATTTGAATGAGCCTCACATGAAAGAGGTAATTTAGGATGAAAGTCAAGAGAAAGTGTTGTTCTAGAGGCTGAGATCAGCAGCACAAAGAGTAAGGTCAGGCTGATGGAAAAGGCAATAACAGTAAAAAAATGGAGGCAATAGCAAAGAAATCATAAATCAAGTGGAGACTCATAAAACAAATATTAGACCAACAAATGAGAATGCCAGAATATAAAACATCAGGAAGAAATGACCTCTGAAGAAAATGTCCTGAAGATGTGAAATAAGTCATAGGAAAATTAGCAGGAGGCAATGGCTAGCTAAACCAAAGGCAGAATAGGAGCAGAAAACTCAGGCATGGAAATTACCATATCTTGAGAAAGAGAACAATGCAATTAGTGGGTGGCAGCTAAAACTAGGTTTAAATTTAAAAAGCTCATTATTGATGAGGGGATGCACTGGAAGCTCCTGGGAACAGAGAGCCCCTGCATGGTCCTGCTCTACAGTGCTACCAGCCACAGCCCTTGCTGAACCCAGGGGATATGCTGTCCCTAGACCCTGTGCATTTTCCAGGCAGCTTCTGCTGGCTAAGCTCTGTGGAATCTGGCTGCAGTTTAAAGCCAAAGTGCTGTTAGCAATCCACTGGAGTGGATGTTTCCACTGGCAGAGAACCACTGGCAATGAATCAAGCAGTCAGTGAATGAAAAATAAGTACAACCAGACATTTGATAACAAAAATATTGTCAGAGAGAACCTTCAGCTCATTTAGAGTTGTCTGTTGTTGTGCTCGAGGTGTCTCTGTGTTTCAGGAGCTGGGCAGAAAGCAGAAAACAAGACACACTGCTTCACCAAAGTGTAAATACACCATGGATTTTGATCTATTTCAACAAACTGCTTTTTTGTGAAAATTTTCAATAATCCCCAGGAAGTGCTAGTGAAAACCAGAACTGGATACTGTCAAACACAGGACACTTCTCTGAGCAAGGCAAGGGGTAAATATCTGTTCTGCTTGACTCTGGAGGTGATACGATTTGAGATTGTCCTTCTCAGGTGGGTACCATTACTGTTGGGTCAAAAATTAATACTCAGTCAGAAAATTCCTGGTGGATCCAGCTCTGGCAGTTTAGGAAGCTGCTGTCCACAGTTGCCTGTTCTGTCTCTCTGCAAAAGGCTGCTGGTATTAAGACATCAAGCTATGAACCCCAGTGGCCAAGGTACGGGTTCAGTTTAATCAAGCCTGATCTGTAATCTCCAGTGAAATGTCGAGTTAAGCAGTGATTAAGATGGTCTTAAACCACCTCAGCTATCAGGTTCATTGCAAGTGAGGCAGAGCTTTCACATAGTTCTTGACCTAGTGCATATTTTAAATAATTTAAATCCATATAAAATGGACGTATTGAATAATCTTTGCAAATAGTTATCCTGAAAGAGACTCGTGTAAGTATCTCATAGTAAGTGAACTATATTCATAGGGCACTCACATAAATATATGACAGCCTTGTACAAATCTCCACACAAAGCCACTAAAGCCAAGAAGCCAAACGCTAAATTTTCACACCTGCATTGTAACAGTGGTTATTGATTTTACCAGTTTTATTAGCACATTGAAAAAAATAATTAAAATAAAAGAAGATTTCTTAGTTTCCTTCTGATCTGTGGCAGAAAAAAAAATTTTCAAAGGGACAGAAAAATCCCCTGGATGTAAATACATGAATGTTTCAGGACTGGGCTAGTATCCTACTATAGACTGATAATCAAACTAGTTTTGTAGCACATCTGGTTTGCTTTTCATTCATACAGACAGATATTGCAGAAAACCTTTCCTTCTTCTGGTTTTTACTTTCCCTCTGTTTTTTGTAACTTTGCTTCTATTTATTTCACATTTTCCTTCTTTTTCCCATCAGTTGCTTTCTTCTTTTCAGTCATTTTTCTTCCTTCTGTTCTCCTTTCAGCAACATTTCTTTTTTCTTTGCAGTGATTCCCTTTTCATCACAAGAGAAATCTGGAAGAAAAATGGTCGAGGAGTATTTCCTCTGCCTCACCAGAGGAGACTTGCTGACATAGTGAGCCATCTCTCAAAGGGACAGAATCGGGCTCCTGAGATGCACACACTGTGTCAGCTCTGCTTTTCTTTTGGTATTATATGCTTTTACATTACAGTTTTGTTTTGGTTTTTTTTTTTTTCCAGGCAGCCTTGGTGTTAAAATTCAGCTTTCCCTTTCCTGCTAATCTTCTATAACACCTTCCTAATCACTTTAAAATGTCTGTCCTTCAGTTTGTCCCTCTACATCACTATCTGGATCATCTTCCATATGTGATGTGAGGGCCTCCTCCAGATAGGAGCTATCCCCTCTAGTCTTGTATCTGGTGGTGTAGATGTCCAGAGAAGAAAGCTGATAGGAGAACTGCCCTGTTCAAGCATGGATGAATCCACAGATGTACTATTTTTTCTGAGTGTGTGTTCTTTAAATAAACAAAAAATAAACTAAACAATTGTCAAGTTAGAGCAAATCCAAATAAAAATACAGAAGGTTCAGAATATGGAACTGGGATGCAAAAGAAAGAGAAATGCCTTCACTAGTGAATAAACTAGCAAATATTAGCCTTCTTGTACTTGTCCACACAAACATATCTAGAGGAATAAGTTGTTGTAAAGGCATAAAATTGGTTGAAAAATTGCAGAATACTCTTTTTGAGATTGCTTGACTGAAATGACTTCTAAGGGATTGGTTTGTGTTCTCTTTTCTTTTGTGTAAATTTGTTTAATTTCTCTTTCTATTAATAGCAACTGGAGAGAAGAAGAAAATACTGTCATAGCAAATGTACAGGAGCTCTAATCAGTTCAAGGGCAACTAGTTTTTATTTCTTTTTCTGGCTTTAAATATTTCAGCAATAATGCAATGTGTATGCAGTACTGTAGCTGCCCATCACAACTACATGTTCTTGCAAACACAGGACCGTGAAACACAGATCAATATCACAGAGGGGCTATAATCAACATGTAGATTAATGAACAGAATTGTATGCACCAGGGAACAGTAGAAGAAAGACTAGCTGTGCAATTTAATTGCTGAGTTGTTACTAAATCTCTGCTTTCTATCAATCGCTCTTCATTGTAGCTATTGATGCATAGCAGACATAGTTATTCAGAGCTCCTGGGGTTCAAGGGAATTGCAGACCTTAATGAAAAAAGGTTGGGATTATTTTCTACCTCTGAGTCTGTGACAAGATCCAAGAGATTATTCCCATTTTTCTCCTTGAGTAGGATCTTTTGGTAATCCTTTTGCTCAGTAAAACCAGTAAAGCAAATTAATAGTTAAGCAGAAGCTTCCTGAAACAATTTTAAGTCTATCTGTTTCAATGTGCTTTTGAATGAAAGTTCCAACTTTTCATTAGTTCAATTAAGTGAAGTGCTATAGAAAATTAGTAGAGTGTAGTGGTGGAAATGACCTCTAGTTATGTATTATTTAGCTTAGCTACCTGTAATGAAAGCTTGTTAGCTCCATCAAACTGTCTTTTTAATGCTTTCTTTGGAGCCTTTTACAGACATATGGTTCAGCAGTTCCTGAAGAAGCTGTTTTTCACTTTCACAGGCTCCACTTGGGGGACACTTTCTCACAATGCTCATCCTTAAATTTCCTGCTGCTTCATGTAACTTCTGCTCTTCCACATCTTTATTCACATCCCTGAGTTTTTAAAGTCTTGTTCCTTTGTAGTTATACCCTGTCATGTAGATATGTTTTTAAAAACTGTCAATTTCTCTTTTCTTTTTCCTTTTTGTAAAAATTGATTTGTTTTTTATATTTTTTAAGAAAACTGTGCACGTTGTTTTCTCCTATTGGTATTACAGCACTATTACTTAATTATTTTCCATCCTTGTACCCTTTTTTTCTCTTCAGCTAATCCCTGTAGAAGCATGATTTTTAATTACACCTCTCTAAATTCTCTCCTAGACCCTGGTGGAAAACTAAAGCCCCAGGATGTGATCCTTTAGCTTATTCAACAAAAAATTGCACTGAATTTTTGTTGGCCTTTATTGCTTATTACAAACTCATCTCCAGTTGTATGTTTACATAGCAATTTCTCAGCTCTCACATAGTTTGGGTTTTTTTAACTCATTGTTTTCCAATCCTCTTCTATGTTGACTCTCGGTATTTTTATTAGTCTTAACCAGATTAAAAAAGAATTAAAATATCCATGCTGGCCCAATTTAACTGAATTTTTGGCACTGGCTTTCTAAGGCAGCTGAATGTAATAAATATATTAAGGGTGACTATGATTTTACTATTTTTAACACCATTCCCCAAGTTCTCCATGACCCAATAGTAGAAATCCAAATGTGGAGTCTCTGCTAACTCATGGTCTGCTCTTTTCTTTCAAATTCATAGACAGCCAATCAAACACACAGAGTTTTTGTTCATTGTTTATCATGTTGAGAAGCACCTCCATCTCATTTTTATAAAATTTATACTGAAAGTCCCGGTAAATATAAAACTTTTATTGAATCTTTAAACAAAGTCATTTGCCATCTTTCCTTCTTTACTATTTGGTGTCTTAAGTCCTGGTTGAGGACTCTGTAAGAGGGTACTTCTGTTTCTTCCCATAGGGTTCCCAACTGGCTTTCTTCCTGGCACTGTTTCTGCATCAAGAAATGGATTCTTATCAATATGTCTATTCCTTTGCTAGAAGGCTGAAGATTAACCTAGAGATGATTGCCTGAGAAGGTTCATCTTTTATTTTCCCTTTCAAGGTCTCTTGGGTCATCTGAGAGTCTCTCTTGCCTCTCTGCAGTCACAGGTTTGCGTACGAGCGGAAATTCCCCAGCACTCTTCAGCCCCATCTTTGACCTTCCTGTCACAACTCCTGTCCTGGCACCCGCAAGGCAACAGGCCATCCTGCTCTCTAACTGGGTCACAGATGGCCCAAGCCACACTCTTCACTTACTCACTGAAGGAACATCCATGAGGTAAATTAGAACAGATGTACGGCAACTCCTCCTTTTGGCATTTACACCACCCTCTGGTCTAATTAATCCTGACATTGCGACCATCATAATATGAACTGCATCAAAGAAATCAAGTAGCAGATTGTCCTCTCGATGGCAAATATGCTTATTTTCCCTGCCAGTGAGACATGATTTTATGTTTCTTTTTCTGTGAGACATGATCTTATTTTCTCGTGCTATCTCTAAACTTATAACAGTGAGACAAAACACCATGAAGCCCTTACACTGATGTTTGTTTCATTTCCCATGAATGGAAAACAGATACATTTAAGGAAAAAAAACCTGTCTACTTTTGCCCATCTCTTCTGATGCAGTATTTCATATCAGAATTCTCATTTGTTTTTCTGGTAATAAGGTAGTGTGCTAACAATTTTGGGTACCTGTTAATAATATATGTGGCAGTTATACATATTTTATACTAAAGGCTGTCTTAAAAGCTACATCCTTATAGGTAATAACCTGCTTATAAAAACACTTTCTTGAATTATTTATACTTATTTGGAACAACAAAATCAACTATCTTTTTATAAGGTCAGGCAAACAAGAACCATTAATAATGTAGTAACATATCTTGGGACTAAGGCAGCTTAATATTTATTTTTTAATCACATAAGTAAGACAGTTTGCTGCAATATAACTAACCAAGCAAGACTTGCCAATAAAGCATTCTAATGTGACTACATAGGTTAATAGAAAATTACTAAAAGGATAATGTCTGAGAATGTTTTCACATACAGGGATAATGGAAAAGATTTTTGCAAAAAAAAATCTCTTTCTGTGAAAACTGTAAAAATAAGTAGCAGTAACAGAAATGTTATTTTGAAAAATTTATAAAACTCTACTAGAATTTAGGTCAATGGTGATAATGAATGTCATCTCACTGAAAAAAAAATCAGAAACCTATCACAAACCAAGCACCATACATCATCATAAGTCTTGTCTAATGTAAATGGACATTACCAAATGTAATAACTCTGATTCTTTATAGTCTTAGACATTTTCCATTGCCTGTAAAGGCTGTGTAAATTTCTATCATGAAATCGTATTTCACGTATTTTCAGTATTTTCACATAGTCTCAGCCAAGCATTTTTTTTTTCTGTTTATATAATCGCACAAGAAGAGGGGATCAATCTGGAGCTGTTCTGTGTGACCAGCCTGGTCTCCAAGAACTTTCAGGCCACTTGCAGAATCAAGGTCTCCAAGGTTTTTGCTTTTAGTCATGTCTGGAATGGACAGTACAATAAATTGCATCATTGGAAAAGTTCCATGGAAACCAGGTGGTAGCAGCTTCGTATGAATTCAGATCTGTCCTTTCTCCACCTACTTTGGCTCTGCATTTTGAAGAACTCTGGAGAGGAACAGCCAAAAAGATAGCTGGCAATTTCTGTGTGAAAGAGAGAAGATGCTTTGAAGGGAACACTGACATTTATCATCTTTTGTCAATAATAGTTTTACATAACTACCATACACCAAGAGTAGGAATAGCAAGGATCTCTTTCTGCTACCTCACTGAGTGATTTCCAAATCCACAAATAAATTTCAATATCAATTCATAAACGCCTCTTGAGAAAATGCTCCCATGAAAACACAGAAATTCTCCATTGGCTTCCAGTTCAATGTTAAAGCCATGTGCCTTCTGGCATATATTTTGTCTCACTTCATTTATGGCACTGGAGATAATATACGAGGAAAAGAAAAAAAATTAAGAAAGTGATTTAAGAGAATGTATTTATATTCAGAAAATAAGACTCACAATATCTTAATTTCCCTACCTGAGTGTTTTCTTTCTCCTTTTTATTTTCTGTAATTGTGTCTTACATTTAAGCCTCAGAAAGCTGTAAGCCTCAGAAAGCTGTAAGGCCTGATGCACACTGCCATATATTAGTACTCTAATTTCTTTGAAAATCTTGCAGCCAAAACTTCTGCTGTGAGTATTTGTGTGCATTGCTTTGAGAGGGTCATGAACATCTGTGAACACGGTGTTCAAGAGAATGGGGACGAGAAGAATATTGAATGAATTTCTGAGCATACTTTTCTTCATGTTACTACCCATCTGTGCACATGAGATACTGTCAGTTCTCAAACAGTTATGTTAGCATTTGTGCACTGTGTGTTTCCAGGGCACGAGTGAACATACTAGGCTAATTGCAGGCTTGGTAGCTAATACTATATTTCTTCCATTACCCCTTGGTTTGTATTAGGGCAAACTGATAGCAAGAAAAAAAATGCTTCTGCTGTTCTCNTATATATATATATATGAATATTCATGTGGATGGATCTTCAGTGTTATTCCCTTTTCTGTTTGATTTTGTTCTTGGCTGGGGTGGGTACAACCTTTTAACCAGAGACAGGTATTAATGGAGCTACTGTTGCAGAGAAATCAGCAGTCTGTGAAGAAAACTGCTGCTTCCCAATCTGAGAAGGAAGAAAGTCTCAAATGCTCTGGTCTTTTGGCTACAACCTTGCCACAAATCTGTGTGGAAATAGATTGTTGCTGTCATTCATATAAGAGCTGTGACAAAACTTTGATGCAGGACTTTGATTACACTATAAGGGCAAACTGGACCTGATCTAACCCTTACTAATGCTCATCAGATACTTCCAACCACCCCCTGCTGAGTGCTGCACAATGGTTTCTGATCTCTTTTCAGTCAATAATTTAAAGCTTTGCCAAGAATCTTCTGGCTGTTGTTAGTGACTGGAAATACCAGCAGTAGTTTTTGTTGGACATCCTTAGGAACAGAGAGGAGAAAGTGCTGACATTTTGATATCAGCTGAGCCTTTTGAAAAATTCATTGCAGTGGACAAAAAGGGTTAATTTGGGCTAACATCTGGGAAAGGGTGACACTTGGGGAAATAAAAGCTAGAGCTAGAACTTTTAATCCTCTTTCTTCTCTGTATGGTTTTCTAATTTACAATTGTAATGGCAATCCCTATCATTTAACAATCACCATTGTTATAATAGCTTAACCAGCTGAGAACCCTCTACCATGTGTTCCAGCAACTCTGCCATTGGATGGAACCTGTTTTGTTTGAAGGCACTGTTAGTGTCCTGGAGCAGCAATATACAAGAATTCATGTTTGTAGCCTTTGGTTTCTTTGGTTTTTCTCTGCTATGCTCCCTTTCAAGCCCTATGATGCATCAAATGAATATTCTGTTTGTTCTCTTTACTTCACACATACCAGGGTGTGTGGAAAACTTAGAACTAATACGTGGTAGTCTACTGGTTTTGTGAGAGAAGCTCGTTAAAATAGGACTTTGGCAAAAGCAAATGACCACACATTAATGCTTGATAGTCTATACTTCAAATCATGAAACACTTTAGGCTTTAAAAAGTCCATTTTTTTTTCCATAGCAGCTCAGATTTTTTACTAATAATATTGTACAGTTCTCCAAAAGTAATGTTTCCTTGTTATTTGTCAGTGAGTGACCCTTGAAACTGTAAGTGAACCATGTTGAAAGATAAAGTGGACTGTAAAGAAAATATTGGTATTCCAGGTCAGCAGGAATGAAACCTCATTGCTATTGCTATAAGTGAGTATTTGTAATGAAGTCTATTGGCTACTTTAGATATTTAAGATCAATTCACCTCACAGTTCATCCTAATAACAATGCAGAAGGGACATCTATAAAATCTAGAACTATGATGATGCTAAAAAATGAGGGTAGTACCTGAGCCATAGCTCAACTACAGTCTTGGGGTGTGTGTGACTAAATATCTCACTGATTTGGGCAATAGCCCATTGTCCTGGGTTTTCTCCCAACCCCTTTCAGAGAAGCACAGCTAGTGCCTTTTCAAGTGGTATAAAGACTCCTCAGTTTTGATGCCTTTTTTTTCCCCCATTCCTCTATCCTTTGATATTCTACTCAGTGTAGATGTGAAACTGTCCAGGAGAAAAGCTCTCACCATGTGTGCATAAAAACCCTACAGAAAATAGCAATAAATTAATGGGTACATTTCTTCCCTTCTTATTTTTCTCTAGAGTTTAACCATCCTAATTTTTGACTGGTTTAGCTCTGCAAGTAGTAGAAGCATCTTGTGTTCCTGTGGATTTATGTTTCTACTTCAGATTCTTGGGTGTTTAGTGGCATATTAGCTGTAATGGAAAACTTTCCTTAAATTTAGAGCATGGATAGCAACTCTTCCAGTGGGGATTCATTAAAGTCTGATGGGAATGAGTGCATGTCTTTCTCATCTTGGAGAGAATCCACATAGTCTTCCTCTTCTAGTTGCTTATTTTCTTGCATCTTGCAGAGACTTAGTAATTTTTAAGGCAGTACTTCTGATATAATGAATCTTTTTCTGTTCCAAATGTGGTGGCAATTTATCAAGAGACTCAACCACAAACAGGTAGAGATAGAGGCAGACAAGACAGACAAAATACAATTCCTTTCTTTTGGAAGGCAAATAAAAAATACATGTTGGATTTTTAGATGTTAATTTGTTTAGCTTCAGCCCCAAATTCTGTTTCTTGGTGTACTTTTTCTGCCGGGTATAAAGGTGTTTGTACTTATTTTCTTCCTGTCAAAGCAGTTGCATGCTATAATCAAGTTCCAGCTCCCGTTTCTTTTGACAGACTCAACAAATGATATGGTCTAAATCTGTCAGTGCAGGTATTTTTATTCCAGACCTGAGAACAACCCTGTAGTCCTAAGCATTTTTTCACATATTTTTCCACACCTTTTAGTATCTTTCACTGAAAGCACTTACCAAACACATATACACTATTCTAATATCAGCCTTCCCTTGTTTTGTAAGTTTATATTCTGCTTTGATCATGAATAAAATCCCTTAGGAAAAAAGAAAAAGAAAAAGAAAAAAGGGATCTGAATATATAGTAGATGTCTCAAGATTTTTCAAGTTTCTAGCATAGCCATAACTCTGATACATTTGTTACAATTGCTGGTTTTAGCAGCCGCTGGAGGTTTCAATTGTCTGATGCCTCATAGAGCACTGTTTGTTGTGAATTGTTTAAAATGAACAAAATGTAATAACTTAATGGACAGTAAAAAAAAAATGTATTTAGAAGAATGTAATAAGTGCTCTACTCCCTCCTTTACAAGACAACAACCCAACCCTCCTATTATCTTAAATGATGTTACCAACCTGAGCTTTAGAGATGCAACATGTTGCAAGCTTATTATGTGACTGTGGTTTGCCAGTGCCTGCCTACCAGCTGCTGAATGACCCTGTTGTAGACTACTTTCTTCTGCACAAAGACCCTTCTAAGTCTTAGAAATACTGCACCACATCTTTGAACATGTCTTTCATTATGCTTCAGAAGACTGTCTTCATTACAATATAGTTCACATCTTGTTAATATGTATATTTTATAGCTGTTTATAATCTCTTTATTTACCTCTGGGGACTAACTCTCTAGCTTTCCTTATCAGTTCTTATGCTTGTTGTAGGTTTTTTTTTTTTATTGTAACACATCATATTTCAAACTTATTTTATCTTTTTTCCTCTTGTTGGGTGACTACTACGGGATGTAAGCCTAATCAAAGGTGGCCCTTTGAGCAACTGTCAGCACCAGCTGACTTCACAATGTCCATTCAAATCTGTGAATATTTTTAGAAGAAAACAAAACCAATCCTGAAACACCCTGGAAAACAATTTATTGGAAAATGTACTATAAGTTTTTGTGTCAACTGTAAACTTTCTGGAAGAAAAACAAGGGGTAGCAGAAGGTTTCTTCTCTTGTGATTTCAAATCTCAGTTGTCATTTTGGTATTTATGTGACCTTCTGTAGAAAGACCAGATGTAGTTTCATGAGGTAAAAGAAGCAAGGAATCTCCCTGTTCTAAAAAACGCAGCAAAGAAGATGTATCAGTGTAAGCTTGTGGTCATCTTTGTTGAGGCTTTCAAGTACAACAGCTTAGGCTGGAGGGACAGAATTATGATGACCAACATTCTCAGCCTTCTTGGAGACAAGGTCTGATCTTCTTTCAAAGTAGGGAGGAAAAAAACCTTTTAAAAAGAAATTGTTAATTTCTTGCATAAGAAGCTACTGCTTTAATTTAAAACATTGAAAATCTCAGCATTTTCTTACTCCAGTTTTTCTTTAGAAAACAAAATAAATATTTCATTATCAATCAATATAGATTTGTGTTGTTCTTGTTGCTGCAGCAGCAGCTATTCTTGTTGCTTTTGATTTATACCTGGGCAGTCTGACAAACTGAGGAGAACACTCTTCCTTTCCTCTGAAAAGCATGCTTATGTAGCTGTGAATCATGACCTTTTTTGGAGGGAAATGATGCACTCTAATAACTGTAAAAACTCTGATACAGAGCTGGACTTCTGTGTAGTGTCATGTGTATCCTCACAGTTATTTCTACTGACATTGACTTTTATGGTTCAGATTTAATGCAGCACTTTCATTAACAATTCTTAAATTTGAGTCTTGGCTAGAACTTATGTAATTAAAAAAAAAAAAAGTAACCACATTACTTAAAGAGAAGATTCATTTTCCATCATCTAATTTATTTATCCATATATAATTATTATTATCGTATTTATAGTTTCCTTACTTTGAATGGCTCACACACAAAACCTGGAAAGACACTTTCTCTCACTTTATAGTACAAAACAGTACAGTTGTCTTCTAAGTTCCATTCTCAGTTACTTTTCCTAGTTTTTGTTTTTTTCTTTTATTTCCACCTGCTTTCTTACTGAAAGACTCCAAAAGCCAAATCATGTGCAAAGGCCAGCAATGCAATAGAAGGTATAGGCAGTAACTTTAACAAAAATGATGCATTTCTTCTTGACTGTTCACTTTGTTCACCTGTTCTTGACTTTATATGCTAGGTTTTTTTGGTAACCATTACTACTTTTTTTTCAAAATATTTTGCCTATTGTGGTGGTGCCATATATTACTTCATAGATTCTAAATTGCAATTAAGTTAGGAATGTATTTGAGGTTGAGGACATGAAGGCCACCTTTGCACCAGAAATGGCTTCCAGAGTGCTTATGTCTGTCTCAGGCATTTTATATATTACAACAGGTTTGTTGATGTAGCTAAGCTGATGCAGTTCCAGTAGCAAATGCTTTTTCCGTGTAGACAGCCTGTGCCAGGAAAGGGAGGTGTAGTGCTGTAATTTATATATTTTTTCCTGATAAAATAAGCTATACTGGCAATAACATTTTTTTTCCTTTCAAACACAACTGTATAAAGCACTGGCTCAGTGCTTTAATAATCCTCTGCAAGTTATTGTACCAGCACAGAATGATTATAGGTGCAGTAGAGCTGACTGAGGATCAAATACAGTGCCCATAGAAACCTAAGCTCCCAGCAGCATGGACTGACACTTTTGTTAAAAACAAAATTCTTTTCTGTGGCTGAGACTTTCATGCTAAGCAACACCCCCCTTTTTTTTTTTTTTTTTTTTTTTTTTTTTTGCATGGTCTGATGGCAACAGCTTCAACTGTGATGCATGAAATCAAGGTTTATATTCCTATTCTGGCCAGTATAACCCAGTGTCTCAGCTTAGACTTTTTTCCTACCCTAAATGAATGTGCTGTTTCAGATGTTCTGAGGTTCATAAATCTCATTGTTTTGTGGCAATGGACATGTGAATTGTGATGTAAAGCCGAAAAATACTAAAATAATAAAAAAATCTCTGCTCTGTGAAAGTACACTTTCCAATGAACTCTACTGACTGCTAATATTTATTCTGTATTACTTCTCTCTATATAAATGGTGTGAAAAGGAACAGGGGAGCATTTCACTATCTCCAATAGCCTATCTCTTTAAGCTGTGAGGTAGAGATCTCTCTTCTTTTATCTCTCATGGTCATGCAATTCCTACAGAGCTGGGTTTGGGAATGCTCATGTCCCATGGAGCAGCAGATGAAGAAAGGTTCTTGAAATCTTTTCTCTTTGGTCTAAAGGATTTGATTGTGTGCAGTTTTTGTTACTGCAATACAAAAAAGACAAGCTTTTAGAGAGCCTCCAAAGGAGGGCAACAAAGATAATGAAGGGTCTTCAGGGGAAGCCGTGTGACGAGATGCTTTTTTCACTCGGTCTGTTCAGCCTGGAGAAGAGGAGACTGAGGGGAGAGCTCACTGCAGCTACAACTTACTCGTTAGGGGAAGAGGAGAGGCAGGCACTGATCTCTTTTCTGTGGTGACCAGTGACAGGGACTGAGGGAACGGCCTGAAGTTGCATCAGGGGAGGTTTAGATTGGATATCAGGAAGAGATTCTTCACCCAGAGGGTGGCTGGGCACTGGAACAGGCTTCCTAGGGCAGTGGTCACAGCACCAAACCTGACAGAGTTGAAGCAGTGTTAGGACAATGCTCTTGGGCTCATGGAGTGATTCTGGGGAATGGTGCTGGGCAGGGCCAGGAGCTGGACTTGATGATCCTTTTGGGATCCTTCCAACTCAGCTTATTCTGTGATTCTGTGATTCTGTGAAATATTGTCATGCAATGAAATCTAGAAAAGAAAAAGGAAGTAATGATGCTGTGCAAAAAAAAGATTATTGCTATTGTGTAAGCTGTTGCAACAATGGTTGCAGCAATATTAAAGCTTATACATTTCCCTGAAGAAATTTTTGTAAGTGCAACATAAAGAAAATATTGTTTTATTCACTGGTCTGAGCAGCCCACATCACCTTTGGAAAAAAAAAAAATAGTGTTCTTTGCCTGACTGACTCACTGTGTTGCATATTCAGGACACATATTCAGCCCATCAGTTCTTCCCAGGTAATTATTGGTTACCAGATGTCTATGTTACAGTGGTCATAGGAGTGAAAATGGGTTTCCCTTTACACCATTTCCCTTCATTATGTGACTTTCATATCACTCTGCTTTTTGTTCCTTTTATGATCTTTTTGACAGAAGAGATTTTGTCTTATGCAAAATGTTTAGTGTGAGCTAGCTTGAACCAAGTTGAAAAAACCTGGTTTATTTTCTACACTGTTTGCTCAGCTAGTAACAAACAGTACACTAGTTTGTACTCCTTGCTACAATTCCAGTCAGAGGGCAGAAAATCCCACTATTTTAACCCTTATTTTGAATGCTGTTAACCTGTAACTCTTCTTTTTACTTTGTCAGCCACCTTTGAGCAACAGACCAGATTCTGTGTGAAGGCACCGAATATTTACAGCTCCATATTGCACAGAACCATATCAAGCACATCTGTACTCTAATTAATCAAACCAAAGTTGCCTGTTCTTGTTTTGTTGTACTTTGTACTGGTGATGCTCTTTATAGGTCTAACACACTAAGAGAATAGTGCAATCCTTCCTTCAGACATGGTGAAGACCAGAATTATGTCAAGTTACCACAGGTATCTAAAGTGGTGTTTTGGGGAATTAGGCAGTGGAAACAAGGTCAGAGTACAACGTTCTTACATAAGTATATTCAGGAGGGGAAGTTATCACAGTGGTATATTAATGCATCAATTCACACATCTATGTAATGCATTGTTTATATATAACATGCTACATAATAATCAGAAATAATAATGTCCCTTTCATAATCATATTATAATTAATTTCTTCTATTATCCATCCTGTTCCCCTTTTTTCTCTACTTTACCTTTTTCTCTTGTTTTCATTTTGTCCATTTGTACTGTAGGAATAATTTAAATGTCTCATAAGTACTTCTCTCCTGAAGTAGTTTCTGCAGATACAGAAGCTTTGAAGTTCTGACTTAAATTATTCATATACCCAACTACTATTTCTTGAGACATATCACTCTGAAAACTTTCAAGTTGCAAACACCAAAGTTTCCATACATGTCTCAAACCTTGCAAGATCAATGAACAGTTGTTGGAACTTATTAGTCTGGATAATTTCTACTTTTGTATGGTAATTGCTGATGAACTTCAGAAGAGTTCCCAATTTTCTTCCTTGAGTTATGAGAATTGGCAAGTGAGAAAGAATGGTGGACTTTGTTCCTGAGGAAGCTCCACAGCAGACTTGAAGGAGATATCAGACAGAGAAATGCTTCCTTGAGGTTTGAAAACTGTGTCAGAATTGGTCAGGAGTTTTCACTTGATCCTTCAGAAGTCCCGATGGGTCAGAAGTGAATGTAAGAAACCACAGAAAAGCTGTCTCAAACTAAATGGACAGGCTGTCAGATGTCAGGAGACTTAGCAATGGAGGGATTTTTCAGGTGTTTGACACTATATGAGACCCAAGAGGCTGTGGTTGCCTTCATCTATGAGATAGATTTCAAGGTTTCCACTAATACAAAAGTAGAATTTCTGGATGATTTTTGAAATGTATTAGCTTCATAGAGAGAAGTTTCCCAGGTTTTGCCTCTTCTTCATACGGCCCAGTTTAAGTCAATGATTTTGGCAAATATAAAGGAACAGTGCACAGTGCTGTCCTTGGGGGAAAGAAACTGAAATACAATAGTAGAAATCCGAATCAAATTCTCACATAGACTTATGCTCAGACCTATGCTCGGACCACTGTTTAAAGGTCTACTACCCTGGAGACACTGTTGTTAGATTAAACAGACTTATACTTGTCCTGTCTATCCCTGGTAGCATGGAGATCATGGATCACCACAGAACACCATAGCAATGGGATCATCGCCTCGGTACTTTCACTGTGTGTTCCACAGGTTTTAGATTCTATTTACCTACCAAACTATTGCCTCTGGATTTCTACTAGGATTTGATCCTAGTCCAAATCTTGCTCAAGTCTTCATCTTCACTGCTGTCTGGAGAGTGCAGTGTAGCAATTATTTAGTGATCTTTAATTTGCAAAACTGTTTTGTATCAATCTCTTGCCCCGCAGCTGGAGATGGAGATAACACCATCTTTTCAGATGCTTATTTTGAGCAGCACTGCTAAATTGCAGTGCTTCACAAACAGATGCTTTGTCCAAACCAAAAAGTTCATTTTGGTACATCTACTGAAATGCATTCTGGTTACTGGTGACATCTGTGAAGTGATGAGATGAAAAATATAACCTCAGTCTGAACTTCTTATACAGTACTCTTTTTCTTCCATTTTAACTAGATTTTTATAGCATTCCACAGCTTTGCTATGATAATATGTGTATCTGAAATGATTCAAAGCTATTAAGTATAAATATGTATAAATATTATTTCTGTTATTTTGTTAGTGGCATTAATTATTGATAAGATTTTTTTTTAAGATCATAGCTGAAAATACAAGACAAGTTCATAGAGATAATTGTTAGTTTTAGCAATATTTCTGGTGATATGTTTGATTTAAAATATCAAGAGACAAAGAAGTCCTGAGCTATAGCATTGTACCAGGATGAGTGGGACCTTTCCAGACAGAGCTTGCCCCAGGGTAGAGCAGTTCCACCCAGAAAAGATTTGGGGCAGATTAGTCCAGGGGGTGAGAGGGATGTGCCTGTGAAAAGATGCAAAGACAAGGTTCACGAGACATCCTTTCCCCAGACAGGGAGAATGAAAGCAGGAGAGGGCAGCAGGTGCTGCTGAGCCTTTCAAAACGAAGTTTTCCAAGCTGTTTCTAGGACAATGCCTAGAAAGGGGCAGGGAAAGAGGTTTAAAAACAACCCACAGGAATCACAGAATTGCAGAATGGATGAGGTTCAATGGGACCACAGTGGGACATCTGGTCCAACCTCCCTACTTGAGCAGGGTCAACCTAGATCACACTGGGGAAGAATGAGTCCAGACCATTCTTGAATATCTCCAGTGAGGGAGACTCTGGGCAACCTGTTCCAGTGCTCAGTCACTCACATAGTAAAGAAGTTCTTCCTCATATTCAGGTGGAACTTCCTGTGCTTCAGTTTCTGCCCCTTGCCTCTTGTCCTATTGCTGGGCACCACTGAGAAGAGCCTGACTCCCTCCTCTTGACACCCTCTCTTCAGATACTGAAGAGGTCCCCTCTCAGTCATCTCTTCTTGAGGCTGATCTGGCCCAGAGCTGTAAAATGGATGAAGTTTTTGGGACATCTCTAAAAGTCTCTTCCTGAATGCCTCTGACTGAATAAATCTTGTCATTCACCATACCAAAAGGATCTGGGTGGTACCTCACCCAGAATAACTGATATTCCACCAACTATGAAATCTTTTGAGGGTATAGATTTATCTCCCATCAGGCTACGAAGGGACCTTAGCCCACATTCCCCTGTATTGCAGTCGATGATCTAAATACTCTTTTGTGGTGCCAATATACATCAATATTTCATCTGTTAATTGCTGTTTTCTTTATAAAAAATTATGTTGATTATTAGTAGCTTGAAAGATACCTTTTAAAAAATATTCGTAAAGATGAATGCTTAGTGCTAGAATCATGAGTTGAATACAATGCAGTTTCTAACAAGGTGAAAACCTCTTTGTATAGCATACAACTGCTTTTTGATTTGTGTTCTTCCCTGTGTTACAAAATGTGCTCCTGAGGTTCTCTGTTAAGCACAGAAATCAGAAATTTTTACTGTGCCAAATATTACAATTATGTGGGCAAATATAAGTGGGCAGCAGCACCCCAATATTAGGGATCCAAAGATTCCACTGACATTTTTTTCAGAAGTGGTGTTCTTCCCAGACAGGGGAAGACCGTGTAGTTACAGCCTCTCAGGCCTGAGGTTCCAGAGACCACTTCTTAGTTTCACAGTCCTAAATGTTTTTAGGTATGGGGAATATAGAAATATGTGGTTATAAGATAAATGGCCATTTAAAAATCAGAGTAATGTACTTTCTCTGTGCAGACAGAGAATAATTAATTTTCAGTCACAAATACACTTGGTTATTACTGTACCACTCAAAGAAACCTTTAGCATTCATTAGGATTTCCATATTTTCTAAAAGAAATGATTCTAATAGTAGCATCTGTTTACATCTAAAAATGATGTTACAAAATTGTGCTGTTGGCAATAGGATGCTGTATGTAGCAGAGGAAGGAGAGGGAGTGTGATCTTTTAATGACAGCTAAACTGTCTTTTTGACATCCTTCTAGCTTAATAATGTTTATTAGCTATTCATTATTCACTGTCGGAATGCATTACTCTGTATTTGTAATATTCATTTTCCAGGAGACCCACATTTTAATCATCAAAGTGCTTTAAAATCAAGCACAGTAGCAAAAGCTTGGTGAAATTTAGGTACAAGCTGACAAGTTAATATTTGCTTAAGCATGGGAGAAAAAGTTAAAAAAGTTGTTTGTGACTGAAGAATAAAAGGCCATGAAAAAAATGTAAGGCAAAAAAATTTGAAACATCAACGACCCGACTCAGACTGCTAAATTTTGAACTAGAGAAGAATACAGTGGTAAAGAGAGGTGCATAGAAACTGTGACACATCTAATGTTTGCCATTATATTTTTTTTGTCTGTAAGAGAATGATCACTAGCTTGTAAATACCAATTACAAGGCAGAATGAATACATTCACAAGGCATTGATATTTTATTTTCCATTAAGTTCCTGACCAATAGACTATTTCATATGGAAAATCTATCACAAAAAGCTGTACAGCAGAAATATACAATCTATGTGTGACTAAAGGTGTGTAAAGGCATAATTGAAATTCCTAATAAATAAGTCCTGTCTGATTTATAACAGTAAGAAAATAGCAACTTTGTAATTTAATGTATATAGGCACAGGTAATCGCATGTAATTGCAAAATCGTACTTTCTTTCAACCCTTTTACTACAGTATCTGTATTTTCATCAAACTTCACTCTTTATCTTTTCTCATTTCCTTTCCATTTGATTTTTGTATAATAGTTTCTTTCATATTTGAAGCAGTCTATTGGCCATCAACAGCAACAGAAGAATCAGTGCTTTATCTAGTCTTTTCTGTAAGTGATTTTTGAAACTGTTTCCTGCATTTCTGCTGCCAAAAAAACCCCAAGCAAACTGCAGAATAGTTTGTGGAAGTCATGTGAGGTACTTCTGTCTGGCCATGATAAACAAGCAAAAACCAAAATATATCTAAGTCAGAGCCTCATTTCATGCATCTCTGTTCTATATGGAGAAGAAAGGAAATGGTGTATTTGAGAAGTTAATGCTCAGATGACATGAGAGTCTTTCCCAAAAATGTGAATGTCATATGAGTTACAACATAGCTTTTTCACCTGAATATTATTTTTAATATTTTATCAAGAAGTAAAATGCATCCATGCACAATCTCAATATGCACACAAAAAGTATTTCCTGTGTTAACCAGTTTTTTCTGCAGTGGGTAACATGATTCTCAGTTATATTTATCCACAGTCATTTTGCTTTTAAAAAGCCCAGTAGAGGACTTTAAATCTGGGATTCAGGGAATGCAAGTTCCAGTCACAGGATTAGCAGAATAATTTGTGAGAGGTTTCCAAAAATATGTAAAGGGCTTCTGGTGGGAACTCTCTACACTCAGTGCCACAGCGTCCACTGCCAAGACTCCAAGAGGGACAATTTTACAAAGTATTTCTATCCTGGTTTGAAGAATCAGTCTGATTTACTTCCTGGTGGAAGGTGAGAACGACTTCCAGTTTTTGAAGGGAAGTTAACCATTTCCAAATCTTGATGAACATGGAAACCTTGTCAAAATATGCAGGTATCACTGCTTTGTAAACAAGATTCGTGTAGACTACATTTTTGGGTTTGGTAAAATAAATTTGTATATTAATTTGTAATATAGTTCCTATTGTGCTTTTACACATGAATGCTGTGCTCTTGTGATGTGCATGCTGTGAACTAGCAAATGCTGGCAAGTGGCACACTGCTTGTCATTTCATAAGCTTATTCATTTTTTTCTTCTCTCTGACTACTGCTGTTTTATACAGCTTTTGGCATAACTGGCTACTTCCCTGGGAGATGCTCGATCAGAATTGGTGATAAGTAAATTTATAAAATCAAACACGATTTTTGGTGCTCAGTGTTTTGGATATGCTCAATTCTGTTTAATGGGCACTGTTGATTAGAATCTCTATTGCAAGTGTGTCGCTTTATTGAGATATTCTTCAGTAAAATACTCTAACAAATCTTCTGCAGCTTGTGGAAAGTTGATAATTTCTATCATGGTGACACACTTATTTCCTGGTTAGCAAGTGCATTATTTTCATCATCCTTTAAGATTTATTGCAAAATCTTCTGAAAGTTATTTTAAATTCTGTAGCATGTAAAGATGTGTCAAGATTTGGGGAGAATTAATAGAAATTTGCGAGGAATATAATGTGAAAATTGTGAAATCAGTGTCACCACTGGCTTATTGGACTGTATGTGTACATACATAAAACTTTCCATTTCCATTTGGTTTATATACCTTAGTAATTTTTCAATAACACTGAAAGTACAATATCCTTGACCCTAGCCTGTTTTGTGATAATCTCAGTATTTAAAGCTGGGCATTCCCTTGATCACAGTGTTTTTGACTTCTGAAGTGCTAAATAGCCAAGGACTGGACCTCTGACTTGATAGCAATAAAAACATTCAGAGTAACAGTTTGTGGACTCAAAGGGGAAAGGATGGAAGCTCAGGTACCCAAAGTGTATTCCTGTACTTCATTCTGGTACAGCTAAAAGTCTTTGTACCATTCATTGTGATTCTTCTGTCTCTCCAAACATGCCAGGGAGGGTGGTGAACTCCTTGATTTTTGGTTGGTGTGCCATAGTTTTAAAATATTTTTATTTTTTGAAATTTTGCTCAAGTAGCAGCACTCTGTAAAGTGCATCTGAAGGATTTTTCCTTAAATATTTATCTGCCCTTTTCAAGTATGACCAAAGTGGAGCTATCATAAATCAATAGGACCCCAAGGTTTTTGAAATAATGCTGGCCTATGTTTTTTTGAAGAAATTTCAAAAGCAGCTTCCTTCTACCTTTATGAAAATTTCTGTGACTATAGCTATAGACTCACTTAAACTTTTGCTTCCAAACTTCCTTTCTGTAATGAATTAAATAACTTTTAGAAATGCAAAATACTTTGCCTCAAACCAACAAAAAACTACCAGCCTAAGATATTTCATATCCCCAGTGATCTACTGCAGTACTAATATTCAGTACTACAACCATTTTTTGACAGAGGAAACATTTCTGCAAAGAGGAATAAAGTATTGCTAAATCTTTTCCTGATTTGTATACATATCATTGCTTGGTTTTGGTGATGGGACACTCTGTAGGAATGCTGATTAATGCATTTCTGTGGAACTACCTTCAGTGAGATGAATGCCTTTCTGCTATGAATATGGACGTCACATTTCTACTGGGTTGGAAATGGATCACTTTTCTGTGAGCATGAGGCAGCTGATGCAAAGATAAAAAAGGATGTGGTCTAGCTCACGTCTGCTGGCTGAGCTTGAACAATATTTCCTGTTACTAGGACTATCCAATTTTTTTTAGATCTCATCCTTAAATATATTTTATTGCAACAGCACCAACACCTAAAATCTGCAAAATTGTCTGAAAATAACCACACTGTCTCCTGGGAATTACTGGTGCAGTGGCTCAGCCCATGACTCCCTCAGGCTGGGCTCTGGGCTCTGTTCCCCATGAGCATCAGAAGTCTTTTGCTGCTGAACTGCATTCAGTCTGATGAGAATTGTGTGGCTTGTGGAGAAATGAGACACACAGGGATGTCTGAGAGAGCTTTTATGCTTTTAGAACTTTTTATTTTGTTAAAAATAATGCATTTCCATGGAAACAAAGCCATTTGCTGAAATTCAATTAGTCAAAAATACTGTTTATAATAAATATAGTTTTGATGGAAATGTTTTTTACACAGTTGTAATTAACAACGCAGTAATACAAATAGTACCTGCATGTTCAGGTTAGATATGAGCACAGGCTTTGGAGACTGTTAAAATTTCCAATGACTTTCATAATTTGCTTACTTAGAACTGAGCAAACATATCAGGGTACTGATATCAGGAACCTTGTTAAAGCTTGATCTTTCTGTCACTTCAGTGGGAACCAGACTGGACCCCAGGTAAACTTCTAAGATTACTGTTACCTAGCTTAAATTAATTAACAATCTTCCACCTTCCAGCAGTAGCTGCTGTTAGCAATTTCATTTTTTTTCTGAATTGAAATTACAGTAATGGTAAAGCATTTAACTTTGTCTCTTTTATATGACACTATTTTTGCATCTAATAGGAATATGCTTCTGGCATTTACTATCCTTCCTTTATTACAAGTCTGTCTGCCTTTCATTACATTTTCATTTTTCTTATGGTGACTATTTTTCATATTTATCACAGTGGTTAAAATTGTATCTGTCACAATCAGCAATCATATAAATTCCTGAAATGTTTATTGATCTGTAAGCAACAGGTACAATAAATTTAAAAAATGTTGTTTCTCAAAGGACAGGAATTAATTCAGGTATCTTGGACATAGGCAAAATACTCTTACTGTGGTAAGGATGTTAATTTATTATGCAGTAAATCTTTTGCTTAACTGGTCAATATTAATTATGTGCAATAACTATGAATGCAGTTGTAGGCAGTGGTACAACAGAAAAAAAGGTCTTTTTTGAAAAAGAGTTTTTAGTGTTATTTTAAAACAACAATGTTAAATTACAATATTCTTACTTCTAATGTGTTCCAATAATAAAAAGTTAAGAGTATAAATCCATAAATTATCTTATTTACTAAAAATGAAACCTATTTCTTTGTTCAGGTTGTTTCTTGTTTCATATTTTAATCTTTGATCTCCTGTGTTTGAGATTTGTAGGAGGAGAAATACGAAAAGCTTTTTACCCATTCTAAAATCAGTGCTGACAAATATTCATGGTCAACACAAATAGACTTGGTTTCACTTTGAAACTAGGCTGAAAATTCATTTCCAGAAAATAGTCAAGGTCAATTCTTCTTGGCAAATGTTCCATTAGAAGTCATGCAATTATCCTGCTGCCTTGCTTTCTTAGGAAATCCTAATTATCCAAGGTCCATAGAGCACACATAACCAGCCTATTAAGGCATATTTCAGTTTCATGTAAACTCTGTCCCAATAAACCACTGTTATTTTAACTAGAGAACTACATAGATGTCCAAACCTTGTGTATTTTGAGCAAGGAGGGGGCTGAAGCTGTGACTGACCTAGCATGACTTTGCTCATCTTCATTGACTCAGTGTCTCTCATTTCACCACCAAGTCTTCCTTGTCTTGAAAGCTGAGACTCCTGATAAAGATGAGACCTGCGTTTCCCTGCCACTGGCTGCTTGGCAAGGGATGCTCACTGCTCCAATCATCACTCCCATATCCCTAAATGGCTGGGAAGTTCATTGCTCTATAACTGTGTTGAATCAGAGGTAAGGTTGAGGAGAAGGTACACAGCTCAGTGCTTAGAGTGCTATTTCAGTACTCCAGAAACCTAGAGTAAGTGGGTACAGCACATACAGCTGGGGGACAGTCTTGGAAATACCTTTTACATCTCTCTGTTCCTCTGGCTGATGACAAAATTGCTTGTGACAATTCACCCCTGCTCACAAAACAACAGAGAAAAAAGTTTCCATCCTGAAGTGTTCAAGGAAAGGAGCAAACAGCTCAGTTCACCCGTGGAGAAACAGCTGGGGGGAAGGCAGGGCGGTGACAAAACGAACTATTCCAAAGGAACCCATAGAGAAGAGAGACAATTTCTGCTTATACTGCATATAGCCAAAGTGGCTGCAGCAGTAGCACACAAGTGAGGCGTCACCCACTGCTCTTTTCTGCTTGACGAGGACATGGTCTCCCAGTTCTTCAAATGCTGCTTGATTATTTTCATTCAAAGGGATAACATGAAGCAATTCTTGGGCACGGGGTCACCTATGGTACAGGGCTGCACCATTGCTCTATACTTTCTGATCGTTGTTAAGTAGAGGTGTGCATTGTCATGCTGTTGGAATATTAAAAAAATTATATTCACTATTTAAATATACATTGCACAAAGTATAAAGCACTGATTATTTTAACACGTGAAATGAAGTTTCCATGTTGTCACCATTCCTTATTTTCGCAAAAATGTCATCAGAGAGAAGGTGTCCTGGGGGGAAGAGGAGTGCCTGTGAAAGCTGTTTGGGACTCCCTTATCTCATTGTTCAATGTCAACAGTTTCTATTTTTTCTCAGCCTTTCCAGACAGTGACTGAGAAAATTGGTCCAGGACATTCTCCTGGGCCCTGAGTGCAAGTGACATAACTAGTACCATGCTGATAACTCATTTTTCCTAAAGCAGGAGGATCTCTTCTAAAGTGCTTACTGGGAACAGTTTGGGACTACTAATGTCTCTTGTCTGGGAAAGCACTGGTTTCAGGAGNTTCTAAAGTGCTTACTGGGAACAGTTTGGGACTACTTCCTCTTGTCTGGGAAAGCACTAGTTTCAGGAAAGACTTGGGAAAGCTGTCTCAAGAAGGGTCTTCAACAGCAAAATGATATTGGCATTTGCAGAGCAATAACTGGGGCTGTGTCCTGGCCAGATGGCTCACTAGAAGCACAGAAACATCACAGAATATTCTGGGCTGGAAGGGATCCACATGGATCATCAAGTCCAACTCTTAAGCTAATGGCCCATATGGGAATCAATCCCACAACCTTGGCACTATTAGCAGCATCCTCTGACACACTGAGCTAGAACAGATCGTGATGTGGCCAGAATGAATGAAGAGGAATTAGGAGGATGAAGGAGCAGAGCAATAAACCTATGAGATACACATTACTGTTTGGAGGTAAGGAATAGGTAGAGTTCTTTGTATTCTGCTTTGGAAGTAAACTACTTAAGACCTTTAGCTTAGACCACTAACCCTCTTGGAGTCTTACAAAGCATTTCTGAAAATAATGTAAGCTATAATGTAAATTTTCAAGTATTTAGAAAATCAGTTGTCAAACAATCAGGTAGTACCAACTTCAGTACTGCACTCCTGCAATCTGTCTTTGAAACATAAAAAGCCCCTGTCATTTCTTCCCAGGGCCTTTTCTTCATACATCAATGCATTTCTACCATACTTTTTACTTTTGCTCCTGAATGGGGTGTAACTCCAGCAAAAAATCATAGTCTTGTTACATTTTTGAACTGTCCTGGTTCTTAGACATTTATTCAAATCATAACCATTGTCCTCTTGTTTCCTCTTTCTACAAACTCTACTAAATCTGGCCTTGATTAGGCTGGATAGCTGACAGGATTTCCTTATACAGCCATGAAAAGAAAATATCACAGGCAAGAAATAGCAACAGGGAGCCTAGGTGGCTGAAGGAAGGAAAAGACTCTCACAAAAATAATTACAAAAAGTAAAATTATCCATCTGTTATTGTTGTGATATTATTGCTCTGTAAACATACCTAAAATTTCAATATTTGATCTTATAATATAAATACAATTATTTTAGGTACTAGCCTCTATGTAAGAATTTTTTCTTGAAGAAAACTATTTTTATCTAAGAGATTAATCATTCTGATGTGTCATTTTTTATTTGAATCCAGGTAGCCAAATATTAGAGTTTTACAATGCCAGTACAAGAAGTGGACATGAACTATTTCTTTGCAGAAGTGAGGCAATAGGATCTGAAATATTTCTGTTACATTGTTTAATGAAAAATTGTTACCTTTTATTTTTTCTATAAGTTTAGATCAGATATGGATGCTTATAGCAGCCAGAAAAATCTGTGATTTGATGGACAGATACACCATCAGAATAACTAACTAGAGATGCCCAGATCCATAGTGGTAGTTTGTGAAAAACCTCCATATTTGACGTTTTCATCTCAAGTCAGGTTTTTACTTCAAAGCCCATAGCCACATGAGACTTGAGGTAATCAGGGCTCAGTAAGACTGAGATTTTTACTTTAGTGTGCTCATATTAATGGTTCAGGAGCAGGTCCTGGTGTTGTTTTGTTTTCAGCAGATGATATTCATTTATCTGTAACCGTGGAGACACTTTATTTACTTTCACTTCTACTCCCAGAGGCTCTTCAAAGTAGAACAATGAGTTGTGTGTCTTAAAACCATAGAATGTTAGAATGGTTTGGGTTGGAAGGGTTGAAACTAGGGATTGTCTAGTTTCAGTCCTGTTTTGAGCAGTGATACCTTCCACTAGACCCGGTTGTTCAGTGTCTCATCCAACCTGTCCTTGAACACTGCCAGGGATGGGGCACCTGCAACTTCTCTGGGCAGCCTGCTCCAGTGTCTAACTTGCTTCACATGAAAGAATTTTTTCCTATACTCAACCTACCCTCTTTCAGTTTAAAGCCATTCCCCCTTGTCCTGTCACTACACGTCCTTGTAAAAAGTCCCTCTCCAGCTTTCCTGTAGGTCCCCTGTAGACACTGAAAGGCTGCTCTGAGGTCTCCCTAGAAGGCTCTGGTCTGAAGGTCTCATAAATCATCTCTTGCTCTATAGGAACAAAATAGGTGTTAGCAAGGTTTTATTTATTTTGAAAAGTTATGTGAAAGGGTAATTTTTTCACCATTTTGGGAATGACAGCACATTTCATTCTGAGATGCAAAAAACAACTTTATAAAAATATATCCTTTTAGTTTTTTGGAGCACGTTAAGTGCTATTTATATCAAAGCAAGATACTTTCCACTGGGTTTTAAAGTAAGTCATCTGAAACAAACTGTCAAGTACATGTATATATAATTTAATGAATTTGCTTGGATTTTTTTAACAGAGCAGAAGTGAGCTAACTGTCCCTTTGATGCTGTAAATGATGACAGTGAAGAAATCAGAGGCTGGGTATAGCTGTGAACATGGGCCATAAAAGGCTGCAGCCACTGCCAGGAGCTTACTTCAGGTACTAATTCTTTTTCCTTTGCAAATTACAGAATCAAAAGAGATTGAAAATTAAATGACAAGATAATATCTCATTTTACACAGCTAATTGAGAGCTCAAACACTCATATCAAATACTTTGGCAGAATACAATAAAGACAAAAGGTAAATTATGAAAATATTTAGAACATATAAAAGAAATTCTATCTTTGCCTTGGGTATGTAAATACCCATATAAATCAGTAGTCTCCACTGGGTTTCACAGAACCTCTATTTCTCTACTACCAACTTTCTTCTCCTGTCACCTTTCTAGTTTTCTCTGAAATAACCTTGTAATAAGACATCGTCAGAAAATGTCAAATGTTAACTAGTGTGTCCATGGAAACAGTAGGAGCTGATGGAGCCATGTGCACAGTGAGACTGTTGCCTTTAGCCCTCCTACAGGCAAGGCCTTCTCTTTAAACCTTCAACAAATGTAGAACATTATAAAGAACATACAGAACAATATTTAAAGAATTTCAAAAATGTACAGGATCAACAGCTGGGCTGGTGAGTCTCTTGGTTCTGCCACAGACTTCCTAACTTCTGTGGGCATGGAAAAGTCTCTTCAACATCTATTTACCCCTTATACTTTTTTTTTTTTGATGACACTATCTAGACTGCCATTCCAGAAAAGGACTGTCTTCAATGGTGTATTTGTTACAATGAAGAGCACTTTGGGATTCTGACCTTTAATAACATCAGGTGTTACTGCAGTGCTAAATCTGAATAATAAATATGATATAAGTACCAACCCACACGTATTTTAGGTACCTTTGGAAAGACTAAAAGTTGTTTTGCTCTTGCTTTAGTAAGGTACAGCCAATGATACTTCCTTTTTCTAAGGCCCTACCCAGCTGAGCAGGGGTAATGATTCACTGCTTCCCTAATCTTTTCCTTCATTAGACATTTTTAAAACTAAAATACCAAATTGATGAAGGGCTGAGGGTTGAATAGCGATATGAACTATTGCTGTATCATTGGTCTAACATATTACTGAATTTCAGTAACATCATTCATCTACCACAAGAAGCCCACAGACCTCGCTGTCATTTTCTGCTGAGGCCGTGAATCCATGACAGAGCACATTAGTTTGAGTAGAGAACTTTGCTAAAGTGGGTGCTCAGCATTTGGGATAGACCTGACTTAAGCTCACTCTGGTTAGTGTGAGTTTAGAATGAGTTTAGCTGCAGGTGAGCAAATTAAACAGGCAATCAAGCTAAGAAAGGGCTTTCTCTCAGGAATCCATCCCTTTTTGTATCACCTCTGTTGCTTTCTGGCTTTAGGTGCAGTACCCAGGAGTAGACCTCTCAAATAGAGTTTTTCAAATTATTAGGCATAAAACGCTTTTCAGAAGACAATGAAATTTGCACTGAAATACTTGGTAGTTTGAAGTGGTTTCCATTTAAATGCAAAATCAACCCTTCTGAAAAGAAAAAAATCAAAACACTCCACCCGTTCTAAAACCCAAGCCAACAACAATGACTCCCTTAATCTATACAAAGCAAATTTTGGAAGTCGTGATATGATCCAGACTACAAGTTCTCATTTATTTCCTTGATGAAATTGAGTTACATTTTATTATTGCTCCATGTGCTACTAGTATAAATTCAATATACGATACAATTTTTAATTAGCAGGAAATGAAATACAGTGGCATTACTCTCTAAAACCAGCTCTAAAAATCTGTAGCATATTTTTGTCCTCAGAAGAAAGTTGGATCAAGCATGTTTTCTGCAAGTCTACTGCTTTACTCGGTGACTCTTTCTAAGAAAAAAGCCTTCTCATGCATTTTATGCCCTTATTTCTCATATAATTTACCCTGTTTTAAAACTAATGGGCTTTAATTACTGATTTATACCTCTGAGCTGCAGAATTACATCTCTCAATCTCCTTACCTTTTATTTCAATGCAGGAAAGCAAATATGATCTATTAGAAATTGCTTAAAAACCCCCAAACAAACAAACAAACAAACCAACCCCTCAGGTTTTAAAAACACTATGATTCTTGAAAATGGTGATTGTAAAAGGAAGGAAGAAGGAAAGGGGATATTTAATAAAGGAGACAGAGTTTCGATCGAAAGAATGGACTCAAAAAGCCTTCCACATTGCATTTGTGCAGTGTCTGTTTCAAGGAAAGAAGGAAGGTTATCAGGACTGTCCTTGCAGTAGTGTAAGAGTTAGTGTCTTAAGAAACAACCTGAGACCATCAGCTGTGTTAAATCGCAGTTAGTGATCAGAGCGCTAACAAAACCCACAAACAGCATGTGTCTCTCTTCTGACTGTATTCATGGCTCATGTTTCATTTATTTCACAGATTCAGGAGTGCTAGGAAAAATAAAAAGATACTGGGTATTAATTGTTAGAATTTCAGAGGAAATATCACAAAACATTAGGCAGAGAAATTGCCGCAAGCCAAGAAAATGCCATTCACTGTTCTCTGCCAGATCCAAGACCCCTGTGGATGTTACCCAGCCGAATGCAAATGTGTGATATTTGCACAGCCTATTAAGATCCTCTCTACTTTTGTTTCAAGATCATGCAATTGAATATGAGGTCAATTTTAATTTAGCTTTTACAAATTTGAGGTCTCATCTTGCATGGAGAGAGCCACAAGAAAGTCCAGTGTTTCTCTGGCTGCCTTGAGTAAGAGCTGCTCCCCTGGACCTGCTTCCTCCTGTGCATCCCAAATGGTGCAACACTGGAGAACCAGCTGAGGATGCCCTAAACCAGGAATGTTCTTCAAGTGTCCTGCCCAATGAGCAGATGCAAATCCATGTAGCACCAATACACATCTAGTTTTGGGGATAGCTTGTGACAGTGACAGGAAATAAGTGATAACCCTAGACCCCCTGTGGTCCTCCTCATCTGGAGAACCAATCTGTACCATCCCAGAAAAGGAAGCCAACAACAAAATGAGTCTGGGTCCATCCACCCTGGATAGGAGGCAGTAGGATTATTTTATAATGTAAAGTCATGGGAAAATTGGTAAAATAATGATTTTTAAAATATTTCTCTCTCTTTTTTCTCACTTATTAATATATTTCCTTATTTTCACTTATTTCAGTTATTCCCTTTTCTCTATTATTAAAATTCTTTCAGCCATACATATGTAAAAAATTTCCCATTGACCTGGAGTGTACAATTTCAAATCTCATCTGATTAAAGCTTTTGTCTTAACCTGCTTTTTGTCTTTACATGCTACGTATTTTTCATGAAAATCTACACATTTCTCCTGAAGCACTGCAATATTTAACTTCTTTTGTTTGGTTGGGTTTTTTTGTTCAGACACAAAGAGTAAAGGAGAAGGAAGGGATGTAATTGTCCTCCATATTTCACAGATAATTATTGTACTTAGGAAATCTAACTTTTTGATATGGAAATTTAGCCTTACACTTCCAAATAAAACCATGGCAGGAGATTAATCTCTACAATTCAAGCAATATGATTAACTAATCCACTCTTTGAGTCTATGTTGGGTATTTTAGCCTAACAATTTGTAATGTAATCTATCATGATAATCATTAAAATGGGAGTAGTTTGAATAATACTTTACTAAGTGTGTTTGCGCACAAAATAAAACTTTAATTGCTGGTTTGAGAAGGTCAATTTAGCAGTTCTCTGTCAGCCTTATTTTGATGAATCAAAGTAATTTATACATGCACCTTACTTCTGTGTCTGAATTTATCATGCATTTTCACTGGCTTTTATTGAAGGAAATCACAGGACAGTTTTCTGAGACTTGAGTATCTGCTGGGCAGAAGATGGTGAACAGCCCTACTTCCAGGTGGGAATGAGGCAGAGGGGGCTGTGGCTGCAGATGGCAAGCACAGAGCCTGAACTTTGTGTGGTGGGTCAGAACATTAAAAGAAATTACTCTCCAGGAGTGTTTTCTTGAGAATTTTGGGGTGGGGGGGGGGTTGGGGGGTGTGGGATGTGGTGTTGTGTCTTATTGAGGACAACAACAGAAACACCATTTCTTTTCCCCGTTAAGAATCTTCATTTTGTGATCAGGACTTTTCTAGGCAAGGAGAGGTGGGTTGAACCTTTCTTGTCTGGTTTAGAGAATCCAAAGCACTGATGATAAATGTGGGTCCAATCTGGCAAGCTCTGATACTCTTTTGCAGAAAAAGTTGTCCCTGAAATGGTCCCACTAAAGCTACTTGGGACTACTCTGTGAGTAAGTATATGTGCAAGTATCTGTGGCATGTCTATGATGGCTGGGGAAGGACAATATAGAACTGAGGGCTGATTGAAAATGTAAATTTTCTTTGGTAATGAATAATTCTCCTGAAAAAAGAGAGAGATCACTTAGTACACATACCTGTACCTTTTTTAAGGAGTTCTTCTGCATTCTGTTATATCCAAGAATAATTTTCTTCTGTACTGCCTAAAACCAGAACAATTAATTTATAGTGATTTCAATTACCATTTCCTATGCTGACTAGATTTAAAACACAGTATCAGGTCAGTATATACACTAGGGAAATGGCTATTTTCTTTGAGTCTCTGTGGTATTCAGACAGCTGGTACAGGCTCATTAGGGAAATTTGAAAGAGCAAGACCCAGCAAACAGAAAACAAAATGGCAAAATGAAACCACACAATATTTATTTTGGTTTTGGGTGATAGCTAGCCTTCATTTTCTAATCTACTATGTCTTTCAATTCCATTGCAGTGCAATTCCATTGCATTTTGTAAGTTTTAACATAAACTGTGAAATATTATAGGATAAGATCACTAGGAGAGACTGGAGCTATATAACTGTAGCAGTTTCTCCAGTATGTAGACACCAGGTCAGAGAGCCAAAATGTAGGTCTCAGCTGCAGCTGCTTACCTCAAATTATAATGCTATTCTGAGGAGATGATAAGGATCTTAGTGAAATAAAATAAATTTAATAATTCCCTGACTTTATTATGTATCCCAAGAGGTAAAAATCCATGAAAGAAAGAACAGTTTCAGGGATATTTGCAGTTCCCACACTGAGGAAATGGATGGCTTTCTGGTGACAGATCAGGCACAGCTTATAGTGAGGACAAAGAATGGAGAGCCTGCTTGGCCACGGAGGCTCCCGATCTAAAGCAGAAACTTTGAAGAAGCTTGGGGAATGAAAGCACCTTGAAAATCTCTGAGGGAGAGAGCACTGTCCATTTTGGGAAGGCAATGAGATGTTTCGTCATGTCCCAGTGGACAAGTCCAGTGTGTCAATGTGGATACAGTGACCCAACAGGACCCTTCACGGGAAAAGCACGGAGGAATTGTAAACATCGTCTTTCATTTTGGCCTTTTCATACAGCCTCAGGCCTGGGCTGTATATGGCTACAAACATACAGGCACTGTGAGGTCCTTACAATTATGAGCTTCATTAGCTGAAATCCAAGGAGCTAAGATCCATAGGTGCACCACAGTGAACAGCAGGAACTCTACTTATGGCTGTATAAACATAGAATTAAGTTGTTATGGCAGAGCTGATCCTAAAATTGATAATAATTCTACAAAGGCTCCAATATAGCAAAGCCAAACATGACTATTATTTTTTTGTTTGCAAGAATGCCTTTGGCATTAAGGTGCTAAAATTCAGTGGAATTTAAAAAATAATGAGTTTAAAGCAGGGTCCTTTTGAAAAATTATTAAAATCATTCTGTAGCAAACCTTGCGGTTTCCCTTCTCTTTTCTTGTAATGGAAAAACCACCATCCACCCTTAGCATCCCCATCATTTACAAAGTTTCATAACATGGCTGTAGACATTGGCTCTGGGGCTGAATTTATGCCAGATAACTTCAGACCCTAGAAACAATTTGGGCTTTGACATGTGAAATAAAGATACTCCAGGGACTTTAATCTGAAAAAGCTTTTTTAAGTTTTTTGAAATGTCATGTAGGAAACCCATGTATTAGGGACCAAATTATGACCCAATTATCACCTGTGCAAATCCAGAGTGATTACACTGAGTTCAGTGGAGACGCTCAGAATTTGAAATGACACCAGCTAGGATCAGAATTTAGCTTGTTGTCTCCTGTGCTAACCTTCAGATCTAAATATTCTACCAGAAGCATCGAAAGTTTAATTATATGGCCTTTTTTCCCACTTAAACTCAGGCGTTAGGAAAGTAAATCTTCCTTTTTTATGCATTGCTATTTCATAGTGGGTTTTTTTATAACAGAAGTGATAGTGTGGAATATAATTTTCTGTTGGCAATTTGTTTTTAATAAGCTCTTTAACATTCCAGCTATTCAAAGCTCCATGAAGCAAAGTTACTGCTGGTTGCACTTTACTCTAAAAGGTAATGATGATTATCAGCTAGGCAGAGTGCTGTAAGATAATTCAGGTAAACTGAAATAGCTAAGGTAGATTACAGTGAATTAATTATTTGGAGATGTTCAGCAAAGGATTATTAAAACTGTACTGTAAGCCCTCTGGGCCAAAAACCAGGCTTTTATTCTGTGTTCACTTCCCAGGACAATAGGACCCGTGACTGTGACATCTAGGCACACATAGTGCAAATTATGAAAATATAACATCCCCAAGCAAATCAATAATGGGTGCATCTGATCTCAGAGTGGTGAAGCTGTGTTGCCTTAACAGTGTTACACCCTATTTACTGCAGCATAACTGTGCCCACTATAGGTATTCCCCTACCCAGCACTTGAGTTTTATTACAGCAATAATGAGTATAGCACAGGGCATTTTCAGTGGATCTTTATTCTACTCTGTCACAGTTTCAGGGCTGCTGTGGGAGATGCAGTAGCATTTCGTTAAAGCATCAGACCCAACTCTCTTTTCTCTGGCACAGAGGGAAGCATCTGATAATGTGTCCTACCCTTGGACACATTATGCTAAGCAGCATTCAAGTGGTTAAATGATCAAGTGTTTTGAATAGCCTCTGGTTTCACCTCAGGCCATCAGTTTTGTTCCAGCTTGCCATTAATCCTCAGGAAATGCCCTACAGATAGGTCGTTATTACTTACATACACAATTAGGGATTTACAGTACACTGCTGTCTGCTGGAAAGTAACAGGGAAGGAGGTAAGAGTTAAAAAGTAAGTTAGCTGTAGCAGTGACTTGGGTTCCCATGTGCAAAGGGATGTAACTCTCTCTGCCCAGTGCTTTGTGAACGTGCTGCAGGAGCCTCCTACAAGCTCCCTTCACTTTCTGCATTTTTTCCCCCTTTTCTGCACACATAAGCTTTCCCATCACTTTCCAGATGTCGTTTGCCTTTCTCCCCAGGACTGTCAATCCTCTGCACTGGACAAGACCTACCCACAAGTTGCCCATTGCTGATACTGGCCCAGAATCACGGTGCAGCTGCAAGTGGAGCTGCATTGCCAGCACCTCCACACAAGCTGCACTCTTTGGTGCTAGGTTGTCTCTTTCACAGAATTTTTTGCTTTACATGGGAATAATAATTTTCCTCCACAATGGCCCAATGGTTTCCATCTGCAAATTGCAAATGAAGACCTCTAACCCAGACTGTCTTTGTCTTCTGAGACATTGTCTTGCACAGAAATTTGTTCTGATGCCACAGAGCAAAGTGATATGAACAAGTGGCAAAGGACAGAAGGGAGTTATGGCATAGCAAGTTCTAACAGTGTGATGGGGAATGGAGGAGCAGCTTCTGATTGTTCTCATCCAAACTCCATAATATTTTCCCCTCAACAAAGCTTTGGATTTGGGCTCTCACAGTGGGGCTTTTGATCACCTGGTGAAAAGAAGGTGCTGAGTCCCAACGCTGCAGGCAGCCACAGTGTGCCTGGAAGCCTGTCTGTTTTTGGGGATGTGCATGGCCCTGTAAGAGGGCCAGGACCCTCCCAGAGGTGAGTGATGTTCTGCTGGCCAGGTTGTGCCTGGCACAGGAAGCAGGGCAAAATGCAGTATATTATTCACATGGGCCCAAACTTCAGGATTGGTAATGCCAGAGGGACCCCTGGTGCTTGTCTCAGACTCGCTGCCAATTGCATGGGATGTGGAAAGTTTGAACATTCTGGGGAAATTTTTCAGCATGTATTTGTTTGATTCCTCAGACCAAAGAAGGTCCCAGGTGTCCTCTCCCCTGTCTGCTGTACACAGGAGGGAATTCTGTACCAGGCCAGAAAATTTACAGAACTCAACCAAAAAAAAATTAGAGTTTCTCAGGTAACTTTATTTAGTGTGATTACCATTCTGTTCATTCTTGAGGTTGATTTGATCTCTTCTAAGGGCTATTCACATGGGAGCACATCCAGGGAACAACATTCCTGGACTTCATGTGATTTGGAACTTTCTTTACTCTGTAAAATGCTGTGAATATTTAAGATGTCATAACAAATATTTAAATAATACTGTTTTGGCATTTGACCAAAACTGAGTTATATTTACTGGGAAGATCAAAAACATCTCAGATTTCTCACATTTAATAAGAGATGAAAGAGATAAGATTTTTTTTTCAGTTAAATGTATTTAAAAGTCAGAAGGGGAGAACACCTAAATTACTGTCACATACTGCAGGACCTACCAATCTCAAATGAGTGAATACAACTAAGTTGTGGCTTAAATTCTTGATGAAAAGACTGAATTTTGGAGAGAATAAGTTATAACACTTGTCTGTAATGTATACTTTTTGCCTGAGAGCAAAGACACACAGATCTGTTTGAAAAAGTCTATATAAAATTTAGATGCCTCTAAAACTGCAATCCAAAGTCTTCTGCTTGAATGTTGCTTTATGAAGACACTTGGGTGCTTTCATTTTTAACATGAATGTTTTAATGGACTTTTACCTGTATCTGGCAGGACATAAAGTAAATCACACAGAAGACTCAGTTTATGTTTGCTTTCCACAAACACCCTGTGGATTTAGACTTACATGAAATGCACCTTTCAAAACAAGGCCTTTTTATACATAACAATTGTATTTTTACAATATTAAATGGGTTTCTTAACATCAAAGAGGGAAGGGATAGTCCTTCTCCTAATGGGCCATAGCTTTCTCCAGGGAGGGGCTAACCAGTATCTTGGGTACTATTGACTGTTTAGAGACACCCACTTTTTTTCTAGTCTGTTCATTTTTCAGGAGGTAGGGGTTATCTAGGTCACTGAACCAGAAGATGAAGCTTCTGAAGTACCTTAAGGAATGGGACTTTTATATGGGAGCTGGGAGACCTAACCTCAGTCCCTAGCCCAAGAACAGTATACACAGTTTAAAACAAATAATCCTTAGATAAAGTTGTTAGAGTAGAGGCTAAAGTCCTCCCAAAGGATGCTGCTTAACGCATCTGAAGCACTGAATCTCTGAAGTCAGCGCTAGGTGCAAGTGCTGCTGGGGAATTCAAATGAGCAGGAAGCACTGGAATGGTGTTGGCTCAATGTTTAAGATGTTCTCCTCAGAGATTTTGAAATTCTTCAGGCAGTAAAGTGAACGACCAAGTGCAAGGCTATTATGTTCTGAGCGAGGGCACTGACAACTGCTTAATGCAAAGCGAGATTTGCTTCCTTCTGCACTGTGTTTTTCACAATCTTCCTTTTTTGAAAGGAAGAGCTTTATCCTTCAGTCTCAAGAGGTCAGAAGAGTGTGTATTAGTTCCATAAGCTGCCCCTGGGTGTACCTGAGAAAAGTACATGTATTTAATGGACTAGAGGAATGTTTTGTGTTTTAGGGATTTAGTAGCTCTCAAAATGCTGTTCAGCCTGCTGTCTTGATGGACACGGTTCTCAGATGACTCTGCACATTCATGAAGCTGGATGTAGGAGGTCTTATTCATTCAGACAGAGTCTACAGTGTGGATCATATGTGCAAAAATTAGGGAATAGCCATATTCACAGTGATTGCACCCATTTGAGGATGTGAGACAGAAAAATATAGTCTATTCCTCTGCTATTAAGCTTCATTGGATGAACAGTTCTGCATATTGGTAAATAGATTTGTGTTGTGCTAACAAAAGTATTAGCAATAGTTAACATTTATGTTTCTTTAGAGAGGGAAAATGTCCAAAAACAGACTAAAAGAAAGTTGAATTTTCCTATAAAATAAGATTGCAAAAATTTTTGGCTTCAGACAATGTGTTTCAGATATGTTGAAACAGTTTCATTCAGAAACTAAATAATGAAGTACCTCTGTATTTTTAATGTTCTTTTACATAAAACCAGTTTGATTTCCCAAAAGTAATTTTGAAGCAAAAGGTGAAACACTACATTTAACAAATGTAGACATTATTAAAAGGTTTTACTTTGATTTTCCTTTAAACAAAAACATTTTTAGAGTTGATCTTTTCTTAAAATGTGAATTTCAGGAACGGTTGTGTAATTTTTTTTCCCACTGAAAATCTGTATTGACACAGGAGTTCAAACAGAACTTAATGCTCAGAATTTTATATGAAAATCTGGGTCTTTTTGAAACTGGAATTGAATTTGGGTGCATAAGAAACAATTTGTAAAGAACTGTTTTGCATGCTGCTGCTGAAATTGCACAACTCCAGTAACATTCACACAAAGATAATTTGGACCAAAAAAGAAGTAACGTTGCCAATCTGTAGAATAACAGTTATTTTCTTAGAACACTTTTCAGAGAAGTGTCCTTTTTTTCAGCTTCTGCACCAAAACAAAAGGAGTGAATGGCTTTGCAGCTACTGTCCCAGCTGAGACAGCTGCAGGGTTATCCAACCAATGCAGTGCACACAGCAGAGTCCACATGGGGACCTAAAGGGATAAGCCCTACCTAAACCTCCTTGCAGGGTGAACATGGCCATAGGTTTGAATGCTTGCTCTTAACCCACGTGCATAGGTAACTGCTGCATCATTTTCTACTGTTATTAAACTCATAGTGTGTGATTTACTGTGATCATGTCTGAGTTATTTTTAGTGAGCTGAGCTGCACCAAACACTTGTATGTGACAGGGCATTAAATCATCGAGAGACCACAAATCTTGAGTAGGCAGGAGTTGTCCAATACTTGAGATTTCTGCTGAAAAATTGAAACACGAGACCTAAATGAGAGTCTCTCAGTGTGTATTCAAGGCACTTCTGACAGTAGAGGCTGAGATCTCCAGAGGTTCTAGTGATGTATTTAGTTGTCAAGAATTAATGTTTTAAAGGTTTCCTAAGAATAATTCAAATATACAAAGTGCAGACGTAGAGGTCAATAGATATCTGTGAAGTAGTCCATAAGCATGCAAGATCTATTAGAGTTTAAAGGATCAATAATTCTCTTCAGAGCCCATACATATGCATTGACAAGACAGCGAGGGAGGGCTGTTATTATAGTCTCTCAAATCAATAGTCCACATTTAAGAACTGTATGAAAGGTAGTTATAAATGTGTATCAGATCAGGCATTACGCTGTTGTTAGAGATCCAGGTATCAAGAAGCAGGCTGTAGCCTACTCCAAGGTGAGGAAAATCCAGGAAAGGCCTCGTGTCTGATTGTCTGGGCTCCTCCAAACATTTTTGGACCAAATGTTAGATGATATGACTAGCTTTATTGCAGCAGCATTGATGCTATTTTTTTTGACAGTCCCAGGTGGGTTCTGAGCACTACCATTTCCTCATTCACATCATAACTACATGTTTTCTCAGCTCTCACATACCAGGCAATGTCTAATATGAAATTAATAAATTAGCTTAGCGCTGTCAACTTTTCCTTGTCAACAAGGTATATCTTATCTTTGAAACAAAGAGACAATGCAAAAAAAACAACCTCCCACTAAGGTTCCAGACAAATGAAATATTACTGGAACCAGATTGCTGCAGCTGAAAAACATGCTGAATTATTCTGATTCCAATGGATTTCAGCTACAGAACTGTGATTGTCAGATAGAGGTTCAGACCTGATTTATTTAATTATAAATATTTTCCCCTGAGAAATCTGATTATTCTAGGCAATGCTCTCCAAGAAAGTTATTATCTTGATTTGATCTTGATTATCTTGATTTAAGAAAGGCTTTAATCTGTTTAAGAAAGAGGTTATGATGAGGCAACTAGAGGAGGATTTTGCTCCTTTTATTGAAGCCTGATGTGTTTCTAATTAATTTGCAGAATACCAGATACTGTGGACATGCACATAATGGTATAATTACTGAAAATTCAATCATAATGATGCCAACTGACACTCCCACCAGGGCTCCTCTCTGGAGAGTGAGCCCAGGGGAAGGAAAATTCCATTTTCCTCCTGTTCTGTTTAACATTAACAGAACACATGGGGTTGAAATGGCTTCACAATGGCTTACAATGTGTGTAAAGCATGTAGGAGACTGAAGAATGTATGTTGTCCAAGGAGCAGTCAGCTGGGAAGTAGGAAAATGAGTAGGAAAAGGTGGAGAGAAATCTGTGGCTTTGTAATGACTGACCCACAGAAATAATCCTGGTCCAGTTCCTGCTTTTCAGGCAGTCATAGACATTAGTTCACACCTTCCCAAGATGATGGTGTCTAACTTGTGTCCTGAGGTGCCAGACATGTGCTCTAGTATTTGAAATATTTCATGGCAGTATTTCATGTCCTCAGAAAGACAGTCAATGTATAAGCTGTACTACCTGTGTTGGCAAGCTCAGACTGGCCACAGTAAACCTGACTGACTTTTGAACCTGTCATGTAGAATGAAAGCCATGAACTCCATCCTGGTCAAGAGGATGTTCCACTTTGATGAAGAAACTGCTTAGTTTTTTACTGCACTGATAAATATTTCACCTATAAACATTCAGGTCCATCCTCCTCCCAGCAAATAAGTCCTAAGGTTCTGGACATCTTGTAATGCCAGAATAGTGCCATAATGCTGGCTGATTTCTTCCCCATAGGTCTTCAGTCTAAGTGTGAAGAGTCGAGTTTTGGATTACTCATTACTGGGAGTTAGCGGTCAACTCTAAAATACAAAAAAAATCAGAACAGAACATGACTTTTGAAAGCAGTGGTACATCCCAAAATGAGGCAAAAAATACTAAAATGAAACATGCTAAAAGGAAATTCCACATCTTAAAATTCAAGCATGCTTCCGATGATAAAAATGAATAGATTAAGTATAAAACAATAAGAATTTTTCTAAAACCTTTTCCTCTCTTCTCTTTCTGAGTCTCCTTCTATTGCATTTAGAACCCATATTTACACAGTGTATTCTGACATATTGAAATAACAGTGGAAAAAATATAATTTGATATTTTGGTCTTACATGGAATTTTATTTACCTGAAATAAACTGCAATCTTCATTTCTCAATGTCAATTCACCAGAAAAAGTACATAAAACCTTGCCACTGATAAACTGAACAGATCATAAAAGAATATTAGTATCATAAAACTTTAAAAAGCATAAATGAGGGGATAATATGAAGGGTGGGATTTGCTAGTTGACAGGTAGGGGCAGAACATAAGAGTGGTCGACTTTCATTCTTATTAAGTTACTGGTAAAAATGCAAAGATAATTTTCATAAAGGAGATGTTGGCTGCAGTCAACCTTTTTTGTCTCAGAGGTGAAATATTAAACAGTCAAATGAGCATGAGAATAATATGGCCCCTATTAAAGTGATTTTAAATTTAAGCATAATTTTTGCTAATACCACTGAGCAATGGGAATAATTAGAATGGTTTCAGTAATGCTAAAGATTTTAATAATTAAAGATGCAAGATTAATTTGAGAAGAGGCATCATTAACCTAAATCAAATATTAGATTTGTTATAAAGGAGAGGGGGTTTAGCCATAACCACATATTTCAGATGGGGAATCTCATTAAATACCATGGTTTGCCTTTTACTCTGCACCCACAGGATTTACTTGCATGAATATTAAGTCTCTGTGTATTGAATATAAGCATTTAAATCCCATGATATGGACCAACAATTTTGTACTATGTAAAGTATTAATTGAATAATCTTGTTTTTAATTTGGATGACAATAGCTAGTTACCTAAAGGTTACCACATTTTTTTTTTCCGGGAAAAGAATAGTAAAAAGTTCAAGCCTCATGTGGTTGAAACCTTTTTCCTGCCTGAAAATATATCTCTCTAGACTCCCTTTATTAATGTCACAGCTTCTTTTTCTGGATACACTAAGAAGTATTTTCATGAAACCAAAGCAAATAAGAAGTACAGGACAGAATGTATATGTGATGCACTGGAAACTGCAGTTATGTCAGGAGGAAGTGAATTCCTCAGATAAATAATGAGCAAAGTATTTTTGTTACTTGGTTGTTAACAAACATTGTGCATTTGTATTGATTAAAATGCAGAAGTTGATAATTAAACAAAGAGCACATGATAAAAAAGCAAAGTTTTTCTCTATTTATAGGAAAACAGTCCTTCATAAATATTGATTTGGTTTTTTTTTCCCCACAATGTGGTGGTTTTCTATAAATATCAGTATCTGATAATGAGCACTTCCACCACTCATTATTTCTCTACTTGCAGAATTTAATGAATAGAAATGCATTCATTATATGGAAATCTATCTACCTGTTATGCCTTTGATGAAGCCAGTCCCTGAGTTGAAATTTTGTGCACCATTAATAATATGCAAAGAACTCTGTCTTATCTTTAATGATATGCCTGAAGAATTTATCAATGGAATTCATTAGATGTTAATTCATCTTCCATGAATTACTTAGGCAGCAGCATCTCACTTCTCTATCACTTTTTGGAATATTGTTCCTCTGTTGTTTTTGTTCCTTTGCCCTTCCCAAAAATGATGGAAACATGACCTATTTCTAAAGCAAGTTTGTGTTCATTGACTCATAAAAATATGTTCCTTGTCTTGAAAGCTCCTGGGAAATACTGGCTGATTGTGATGAATTTCCCAAGCCTGTGGGCAGCATGCTCGAATTTTGACTCAATGAGAATTTTTGATTGAATTTGTTTATTTACTGTTGCATTAGAAAATCAGCTTCTTCCACCTTCACTGCCACAAAGTGAAAGCTTACATTGAACCAGGCTGGCCTGAACAAATGGTCACTCTGTACTAAGGCAGCACATAGTTCTACATGCTAAGCTGGGCACTTTGATTCCTAAAAATCTAAGTCTGCACTGGGGCTGTTTTGGTGGCTGCAGTTCTTCCACCTCTGTACTCTCTGCAGTCTGAATGCCGATTGCTCAGTGAAGCTGGAAGTCTGTGTCACTGCTGATTGACTTGTGGTAAACAAAATGCCTACGGTATTTTTGCCTGACTGCAAACTAGTCTTTGCAGTTCTCTACACAGTCCTGTTGGACTTGGTAAAAAGGCCCTGCTCCTCTAATACCTGGAGGATGAGCCTTCAACAGGTCCAGGAAGAAATAGCACGAGATGGTTGTCAGCTTAGATACTATACATGTTCTACCTGATTAAATATTCCTCGCGCTTTCTTTCTGCTTTTATCAAGTACAGCTCCATGCAAGCTGTTCTGCCTGGACTTTCCATGTCACTAGCCTGTCAAGACATGTCAGAAGGGAAGCTTATTGCAAACATGAAAAGGACTATGCTGAAGAAGAACAGAAGAATCCATTTAATTTAAATCTGATATAAACAATTTCCTGTTCATGTGTAGCTGCATGAAAAATACTGGCCTTAAATTGTAGCTGGGATGTTCAGATTAGATATTAGTAATGGTCTGATCTGCTCCAAGAGTAGTGAAATATTAAAATGTGCAGGTAAATAAAATCTCCATCTACAAAATCTTTAAAAAGAATGTAAATATCTGTTGGAAATTTATTCTGCCTTAGGAAATGAGCCCCTGGCTTGTTTTCTGTTGAGCAGGAGGGCAAATGAACATTAAATTAAGGTGTTTTAGTCATTCCTTGATAAGGCAGCTAACATCTAGCACCTCTCATCTGGAAATGCCTCTTCAGATTTGGTCCTTTTCTATATTGTCTACCTGCATTTGGTCCATTTCTATATTGTCTACCTTCCATCCATACAGGCGCCCTGGAAGAACACTGTGCCTTTTCCTTCTCCCCTAAGAAAGTGAAAGTTCCATCTTCCTAAGAAAAGGAAATGGTTATATGGATCTCCCCTGCACATACAGTCTGGCTGGCAAGCCTCTGTCCCTGCAGCACATTTCTGTGCTTTAGCTGGTGAGGAGCTGTGTCCACAGCTGTGTCTGCACCTTTCCTCAACCCATATTTTCACTTCTATCATGATCCTGACCCATGAAGCAAATACATGCTTTATACCCAAAACAAAGTTTGAACTGCTTTTTGGCAGACTCTGACTGGATATTTTGCCTCACCCTGTGCAGATCTCAATCTCATTCACTTCCAGCGCGAGTGTTTGGATCAATTAGCACTGATGTTAGCTTCCCTGGAGTGACAGGCAAAGTGAGTACTTAGCATGTTCCCCTGGGCATTCTTATTTTTAGCCCCTCCTCAGTCACCTTCACTGTTACCAGCAACCACAAACCCGGCATTTGAAACAGCCTCAGCAGCATCTTTTCGGAAGAGACTGCACGAGAAAAGGCTAGAAAGCATCTTCCCTCCCTGCTGTGTTTCGTCCCTGTCAATGACTGAAGAGCAGGCTGATCAAGTGGTGAAGCACTTTTTTTTCTGAGGTGTTTTCTTTCCTTTTTTTTTTTTTTTTAATATATGTGGCAGCTGACACAGTTTCAGAGACTGTTTCTTCCAAAATTATTCAGGACAGCTCTCAGCTTCAAATCAGATCTGTCAAGTGAAGCCCTCTGTTAAATTCCCTATATGTATACTAGATTTGGTTTACTTGACTGACATGCACATGGCTTGGCCTGTTCCTCATGCAACTATAAGTTTTGTGAAAAATCGTAGAATCACAGAATCAGTACAGTTGGAAAAGACCTTAAAGATCATCAAATCCAACCATAAACCTAAAACTGTCAAGTCCAAAACTAAGCCATGTCACTAATGACACTGCAGTGAATTTTGAAAAGGTTATATTTGTAAAATCAGAAGCAAATTACTATGAATCAGGATTACACCATTGAAATGAAAACTGAAGGAAGATCGGGGTAAATTTTTGACTTAAAGGACTCAGTTTCCCAAAGACTTCATAATTGCTCCAAATTTGTAGGGAGGTGGTTTTATTTCAGTTCTACGGTTCCTTCTCCAGGGATTCAGTAGTTACATTTTCCCAGGAACATAGTTTTCCAGTTAATTCCTCAGGTTGCTAATCCTTTAGAGTATCTACACAAATTACAGTGGCCTGATCCTGGAACCTGAAAACTTCAGATGCAAATTAGAGCAGAGCTTCAGCACTGCTTTTATAGGTCTCACTTGCACATGTGTGTGGAAAAGTTCACCATGGGAATGAAGGGAGTTCTGTGGACATTCCAGCTGGAAGGTCAGTGATTGAACATGTGGCAGTGAGCCTTAGGGGAGCTGCTCTGGCTCTGTCAGCTGGCTACAGTCAACATGGGTTCATGCACAGTCTCCCTGCGGATGCCGCTGTGCGCCCCATGCCAGCTGGGAGAACTCAGCACCATGCTCTCACTGGGGCTGGATGTCTCCTACAGCCTTGCCTGCAAGCTCAAGAAGCCAGGAAACTTTAGAGAGCGGAAAATCTAGAGCAGAAACTTTCCATCAACATCTTTTACTCAAGATCACAGTTTTGCTATACCTGTGAGATCAGATGCAAGCAGGGAAATTGTGATGTTGCGCATTGCCTAGAAATTTGCTTTCTCATCAAAACTCAAGCTGCTCTTCCTGCCCAAGGAATGTAGCAGACATTTCAGAAATCACAATAATTTCTGCTGTGGAATGAAGTATGTTTCAGTGTGTCACCAGCGCTCTTACAGAGCTTTCTGATTAGGCTCTTGGGCATACATGTCATTTAGGGTCCAGGTCCTAAATGTGTATTGGGACCCAAACACGTAAGTGTATGTAGTGTCTGTTCTTCCCTACTCTGTTAACTAGATGCTTAAGGAAGAATTTTTAAAAGTATGTTGATGAGGAGATAAGGTCTAGCACTACAAGTTATTTAGACCTCTAGCTCCTAGCAGGCTTAAATTAGGCTTGTAATTATCTCTGTGGGGTTAAGAGCGCATCTTTCGAGTATTTTATTTGAGCACTTCATTAAATTCTGTGGCACCTTTATATCTCTTTATGCTTTTACACACATTTCCATTAGGGTTTATGTGTAGTACAATTGGAAAGATGATACAGTATTTCATATTATCAAAGAGGCAGACAGCCTCTTAAACTATGACTCTACTAGTGGACTAAACATTACATTGTGACTATATATTCTCTGTGCCCAGCCTGCTTTTGGCCCGTGTTTACTAACTAACTCCCAAACACTTCCTGAGAGTTCTTGGAGCCATTTCTGACTGTGACATATTGGCACCTTGATCTAAATCTGAGGAAACCCACAGATATAGACACAACCTGTTCTGTGCGGGTTGGCCTCAAAGGCAGGGAAAATTTTATTTACTCGTGGGAAACTATAGCCCTATTTCACAGTGGTTGCCATTACAGAAAAGCCTGACACCAACATGTTGTGCATATGTGTCACAAACTTCTGGCAGTATTAAGGCATAAACTGTATGCATTTTTCCCCAACATCTAACAAAAATGCCATAAAATTTCACAGTCCCATAGAGGCTTAAGTTTGCATGTCCAGTAAAACTTAGTACTATTAAACATGATGAGACCATCAGATTTCCTTGTCCTCTGTTGTTCTGGGTCAGTAATACAGTAAAGTAAGTACCTTCATATATTAAGAGCATGCTTTGCACAGAATGAGAGCTCATTTTTCAGTAAGTTGAGATGGCAGGATGTGTCTGCCACCAAATCAAAGCTCCAGAGATCAGTTCAAAGGAACTGCACCTTCAGGATGCTTTTATTTCCCCTCCCTACCTGCCGCAATAGGCAAACTTGGCAGTCAGTTCAAAGAGTTTAACAACACACAAACAATAATTATTTTTAACCACAACAACAATATTTTTTATAATACTTCAAATAATCTTCTGAGAAAGGCATATGCCTTAATTGCAAAACTACTGCTGGTGCAGAGGAAAAAAAACCCATCTTATAGTAAATAGCACTTTGGAGATGACATTTCCTCTTTTTCAATCTATTTTACAGCATTTTGGTGACTTTGTTGCTATTTTGTTTGCTCGTCTTCCCATTTGCCAGATGCTGAAGGCAAATTGGCTGAAAGCTGTGTCTGTATCTCTATTAGTAGGTAATATCGACCTACAGACTGGATCTTTATGGCAAAGCAGTTTGATGTTGAGGACATGACACCTATATTATGCATGTTTTGAAGAAGTAGGAAGGAAGGAGTGGGGTAACTCTGCACTAGCTGTAATCTGGTCCCATGAAGTGGAAGGCTATTAACTGCCAGAACCTCCTGGAGTGTATCTTCTAGTTCTGCAGCAGACTGTTCAGCCATGTGAACTCAACAGAGAAAGGGGAGATACTTAGGAATTTTTCTATACAAATCTGTTCCTCTTCTGGGTTAAAGTACTAAGGTAGATGCACCCTGTGGTCTTGCTGCTTTGAGATTAACACAAAATGAGCACTTCCCAAATGCTACATATTATTGTGTAGATAAAAAAATGTAAGAAAACATTCTGGGTGCGAATTCCATTCATACTTCCTTGTATCACTCTTGCTTTCAAAACTACTTTTGATTGCTGATGGTGGACAAACAAAATAAAAATAACACAATTCAAATAACCTTATTAGAAATGAATTTGGAAATGTCCAAGTTGAGTGACTCACTTGGTAGTGAACTGAGTGCTAGTACAATTTTAGATTCATTTTTCTGCTTGCTAACAGCTGAAGAGTAGCAAAAAATGGAGGAACAGTGTTTTTGTGCAAATCATCTAAGCTGATCTGCACTACTAGTATGACCTTGTGAATGTACTGCACTTTCAGGCTATGAATTTGCTATTCAAAAATGAGTGAATCTCCATGAGTTAAGAGCACAAGTCCCTTTTCAGTGGATAGATGATTATGTACAATTGGATGCTAGGTGCTGGCTGGAGATGTGCACAGCAGTAAACAGAGTGCCCAGATGGCTTATTAGATCAGGTTATCTGGTTGTAATAGAAAAAAAACAACTTGGGGTTACAAGCAGGTTTTCTAGGGCTGGGATTTTGTCCCAGTGTTAGTAAATCTGCCCAAAATGCTGACCTTTCCATCATGTAGGTTAGTAGACTGTTGGCTTTACAGGTGTCATGGCTGTAAGCTCAGGGATACCTCTGCCTGCTGTGTTTTCTGGCAAACAGGTACGACTGAAAAAGAGAAGACAGAGTAAGTTGCTGAGAGAAAAAAAAGTAAGGTTCGACCCAAATCAACCCCTGAAAAATTAGTTCTTCCATTTAATATATTTTTAACCATCATATAATCAAAGAATCATTAAAGTTGGAAAAGAAGGTCATTGAGTCCAACCATTGACCAATACCCCCAGGGTTTCTAGTCATTCTTCCCCAGATCTGTAGAGTTGCATGGGGGTGTCATGACCCAAGTGCAGCCCCTGACTCTGTGCCTGGTTGAATCCCATACAACTGATCTCAGCCCATCAATCCTGCTGATCCCTCTCCTTACTTCTCCAAGCCTCAAACCCACTGCCATCTGATGACCTGCAACCATCTCATCACCCACCAGTGCTTCTCTGTGTGCAAAAGCAGGTCCATCTGGAAGGAAGCCTGAGCCTTCCCTGGCTGACTCACTCCATCCTTCAGGCAGATCAACAATGACACCCACCTTGGTGTCATCTGCAAACTGGTGAAAGGTGCACTTGATCCCCTTGCTCAGATTGTTGATAAAGATATTAAGCAGAAGTGGTCTCAATACTGAGCCCTGCACAACATCACTTGTGACTGGCCACCAGCTGGCTCTGTCACTCTGTTCACCTGTGTGCTGAAAGATGACCAGTTAGAGAGACGACTGGCCTAGCTGAACAAACGTCTGGTAAGCCTCATGAGTGAAAGTTCTAAGAAAACTATTTTTTGGAAACACTTAAACAGTTGTTTCTGGCATGAAATAGCTCCCCAGAATCTGAAGCTGTCCAGTGAAATTGATCCTTGTCAAATTGGAGACTTCTAATAGACATCTTTTCTCTGTAGTCAGTCCTCCTGAAGCAGAAATTAGGTCCTTGGGGAAGATTTATTTCAGATATATGAGCTCCTGCAGACCTTTAGGAACCTCTAGAAAGCAGCAACATGAAGGTTTTCGGATAAAAATTTTGACAGTAGGTGCTCAAATCAAATAGACACCTCACTAACACCTGTCTTCTGGTGAAGAAAAGACAGCATAAGAGAATGTTATTTTTAATTAAGAAAATATTCTCGATCTTTGTGAACAAAAATCTCACATCCAGACACTGAAAGATTTAGAACATATATATCATTGCCTGGATTGGAGCCACATGTTCCTTCCATAAAATTCTAGTTAAAATCACAATCTGGACTATGGCACATAAAGAAAACTGTAAGTCATCGTAAAACCTAGTATTTCAAAAACACAAAGAGCAAAAATATTTCCAGAACTGAGATCTACCAGGTGTTGTGTCTGACACTGCATAGTCTGGTTGTCAAACGAAATAGAGACATAGCTGTTTTCTCAGTGCTGCTATTTCTGATTTAAGGTTTGACATCGAGAGATGAAGTGGCTGACAAAGTGCTGTCAAAGCCAGAGCTTCAGATGGTGTGAACTGGCATCATTTCATTGCCAGCTGCAGAGGTGCTACCTCAGACAAGTGCAGAGAATCTTTTCCAATCTGCAAACAAAATCAGAGATTTTCCCTGGTTTAATGGCTTCCAACGCCCATGTTGGGGACTGCTCTGAAAAATTATTTGAGTAATCTTTGGCTGCCTGTATAGACCTGAGAAAGTAGCCAGAACTGAAAAATGACACAGCATGAATTTTCTATCTGCTGTAAGTGGTTTCACTTTGATTCATGTTTTGAGGGCAATCTTGGCCAGGGAGACATAAAAGAAGCTCGCTGGACACGTAGCAAAGCAGAGCAATCTCTGCTTGCTCGAAAGACCTGCTCAGCAACGGACACGGGATCAGAAGATTTAAGCATCTTCAGCCTCCAATTCAGAGGAGGGTGAGATGTCAGGTGTGAAAAATCTTTATAAGTACAACAAAGGTTTGCCTATTCTGCTTAGAATACTTTACAGATAAACATTTTGTCCCCCATTGGGTGATGAACATTTTTAGGATAAACAGTTTAAAGTTTTCCTTACAGAGTAAACGTGACTATATTCCATGTTTGTATTATCTCTGATTTAAAGACAATTTTCCAGTATACATACCTTTGCACTGATTCATAACACAGCATTTAAGGAATCCTACCAGTGTCTGATGCACCTACTGCTCTAATTTAACAAACTTACTCTCACTAAATTGCATTTCTTTATAGAGGAGGTGAATGGAGTGTGTAGTAATTTTAAAAAGGTTCTTGCTATGAAGTCAGGGACTGTTGCCTTGGTGAAATCACGTATTTTAAAACCTGAAACATTGGAAAATTGTTTTAGCAAGAAAGGTAATTGACTCAGCTGGTAGTGAATATGGCTGGAACCTGATGGTACTACCAGTATAATTCAAATAAAATACTGAAGGCAAGGTAAGATTGACTATAAGATTTCTGATGTTCTATAAAACAACTGTTCCTTGCTTTCATCCTGATGGCAATGTTATCGACATTTTCATATATTTTATCAAATCTGATACCTTTTCAAACTGAAAAATTCTAGTGTTTTCCAAACTAATTCTCTTGCCTTGAAATCATTCATGACTCAGACAATTTACAGAAAGTGGTGGGAGGAAACTGCTGCAGGCAGTGGATGCCAAAGGACGGAGCAAAGATTCAACACTGAAAAGAAAGTAAAAGGATCTTCACAAAATGGTGACTTCTTATATTCCAAACAGTCTTTTCATGTTTATTAATTCAAGCATTTTCAAAAATCAACTTTTCTTTTTCCAAAGGTAAACTTAAAAAAAAAAAAAAAGAATAAGCAGACAAAAACAATAGTCAAACAAATGAAACAACCAAACCTGTCCTCAAAAATACCCCAACAAAACAAAGAATTAAAAAGAACCAAATGGTGTTTCACAGCTGGGAAGCCCTTTCAGGACCCACAGCTTTTCAGCAGCATCCAAGTCATGTTTAGGCAGATCTTAGTAGTGAGCTGGAGCTGTGCGAGCTCTTTTTGGGCTGGCTGCACTCCATCACCATTGAAACAAGTGGGACTCCTGCCACCCACTTCCTTCTGCCCTTAGACTGGGGAGGACACCGTTTGTATGGTTTTCCCCACCTCCATTCTCTTCTATAAAAAACAGCCAAACTTCTTTCTTTTTTTCAGAGCAAAGATTGCTGCAAACAATAGGAAAGAATAACTACTAAGAATTAAACAATAACCAGAGGATATCTGCTATATTAAATATAACTGCCATGACTTCCACTTTTGGCAGGAGAATTGCGATGTCTGCATCTCTCACACTGTGAGGAAGCAGGTTAAGCTTTGCTTGTTTTCAGAATTCTAGTTCTATGTTCTTCTGCTCATGCAGAACCCACTTAAAGATAAGGTCACTAGATACCACTAGGGAATTCCCGTCAATATTTTCAAGCCTGTAAATATGGCAAAAATTGTATATAGACATCTGCATGCACTCTCATATCTACTGTACTGCAATAAATTTCCATCCTACGAGATCGCAGGAAAAGTATCGAAGAAACCAAAGTGTTTGGGTGTTAGAGATTGAATGGGGGTGAGGGGGTTGCCACCATCAACCTTGTACAAATTTTGCTGCAATACTCCAGAAGGCAGTGCTGCCAGAGTAAATTAACTGCTGATGTGTGTTATCATAAAGTCTGTAAAACTTACCTATTTACTTCTTGACACGTGAATAATGAAGCCTGAAGAAATGTCAGTCAGTCAAATGGCATTTGAAGATAAGTACATCTCTGCTGGTTCTTTTTTTTTGCTTGAAAACTAGTAATATTTGCATCCTATAAGGTAGGCAGTTTTAACTGACTGGTTTTTGTCTATGTTCTAAAATATTAATCCTAAAAGGCAATCACTCTTGATAAGTGTCTGAATTAGGGAAGCTGATACACCAGTTTAATTGTTTGAGAAATTTAACAATCAACAGAAGTAACAATACTCATCAAGTAATATTGTGACAGAGTGTGTAGAAAAGAACTATATAGGTTACATCAGCTTTTCAGTGAATGCCAGAGTTTATAATCTTCTGAAGTACATAGCTCCCGTGGTTTTGAGGTAATTTATTATGTCAAGTCTTTTAGATGAATAAAGTTTTTTCATTTAAAAAAATAATCTAATAATCTGTTTTTCATATATATTGCTATCTTAGTATGAGAATTTAGAATAATTTTTCTAGTATAATTCTGCATATTACCAAAATGACAACCCCATTTTTATTTTTTAAAGTATTTAAATGAGTGGAGCCTAAGTAATATCAACATTTATTTCAAGGTTTACTGGGGGAGAAAAATCATAAGCTCTATGTTGTAACACAACAGGGGCCATAGGAATGTCTAGAATGTATTTAGTAGCTCTTAATGAGAATAACTCCACTTTGCATACTTATGCACATGTCATGAAATAATGTCATTCATGTGTTGGTAGGTCTTCTTTTTCTTTTTTTCTTGTTTTTTTTTTTTTTTTTTTTTTTTTTTTTTTTTTTTTTTTTTTTTTTGTTTTTTGTTTTTTGTTTTTTTTTTTTTTTTTTGGTGGAGAGGAGAAACACTTGAGATATGCTTCTTTCTGGATATACTTCCAGAAAGTACATCCAGTCATGTCCTTGCCCTGCTCTCAGCTTTTATAAAAGAAAGAAATTCCATAACTTTTGAACAAGTTAAAAAAAGAAAAAAGGCAAATAACTCAATTTATACTAAGGTTTGTTTTGTAGTACTCTTGAAAAAGAAACCATTTCCCCATGGAAAAATCCCTCATTGTTCTGATATAAAGATTCATTAGAGCCTTGTTTTTTTTTATCATGGGAAAAGGAAGGGGAAAGCACAAAATCAAAAAGTAGTGTTAACTGTGTTTCTAAAACGTAGGACTTTTTTCCAAATTAACTGATGAATAGGATCCCATGTAATCATAATTCTCAAATTCAAAATCAGAACAGAATAGGAAATGGAGGAAAAAGGAGTTGCTGCAGATGGGGAGGAAATACTTAGGGAAGATTTTACATAGAATTCTCTTAAACTAGTCAAAAATCATTTACTGTAGTCCAGCTGTTCATTTCCTTATTTTTCTTTTAAATTTGGCACGAAAATGAGTTTATTATTTTTGCAGAGGGTTTTGCTTTTTTCTCTTTTGTTGCTGTTGAGATGAGAATTATCAGATGCAGCTGGGGGATTGCTGTGCTTCGGAAGCTGAGAACAGCAAACTTAGGAAAGAAGGAAACAGGATATGGGATGCCAAGAAAAGTACATTTCTGTGGCACTAATATGTAGATTTTCAACATGTTTTGTTCACTTTAGAAAAGAAAGAAAAGCAAATCAAAATGCTAAGCAAAGACAGATGTTAAATTTCGTATCAGAAAACTATATTTTATTTACTTCAAACTGCCTCTGAGAGTTTCATCCGAGTATGAAGTTATGCACCTTCAACCATGAGCTTTCAGATAATGGTGGTGTATATGGCTGGGTAACTGTCTTGTCCATTTCAGAAGTGGTTTATTTTCAATGAAATGCAAACTGCTCTTCATGGTTTGGTCTTTTTACTGCTTAACTGTTAAGGCCAGGGTTCAGGAAACCATTCCTCTCCAGGAAAACCTGCATACGCTTATCGCCAAACATTTGTAGACAGCAAGATACAGGAGTAATGATGCAGTAGTTATGCATCTCTTGCAAAAATTTTCCCTTTGAACACAGTTAACCATTTAAAATGCTTGAAGCTAAGATATGAAAGATTTTTCTTTGGTACTGAAAAAAGTCAGGATTCAAACTAATATGTCCTCATCTCACTCCTCTTTATATGTATCTACAAAGCAGACCCTAAAATCTGAACTACGATTCTTGTCTCTCCTTATGGTAACTGAAATAAAATGAACTGAGGTGATCTATCTGGTTTAGATATCCACCTTAGGATTAGATGAGCCTTGCTAGTCTAAAAGCTAAGTGTGGGTGTGATATATGTCCAAAATTATTAATTAGATAAAGATGACAACCCACATCTTGGTGTATAAAATAAAGATAACAGCTGTGGAAATTACAAATAGAAAAGCTTTTTGACAAATATGTTGTGAACCTCCTTAACATTTCACAGTTCTGGTGAAGTACAAGGCAGGACTAAATTGCTCGTATTACAGACCAAGAGTCTGTTGCCAGTTCCTTCTGGATTGTTACAGCTGGCAGGATTTGGTTTCATTTCTCCCCACTTGGTGTCTGTCTCCAAATATTTGTCTTTTCCTGACTGCCTTGTCTCCTCTACCCACCTGAATAGCTCAATTGCAAGGAATGATGCAAGCATTCTCCTAATACTTGCAAGAGAAGTCATCAACATGGTATTTTGCACATAAGTTTTATACTTTTATTAACCGTAAGCTTAAATCTCTCTTAGCTAGATATCTAGACAATTAATTATAACCATGGTCAACAGCCATTTCTTGGCCACTCTCTTCTTCATGGTGATAACAGGAGAACATGCTAAACAGACAACCACGAATTTTCTGTATCCATAAGTGTTCAGAAGCCAAGCTGTGCTTTGGATTCAGATATATCCCCTGCATGGATTCATTTGAACAAGTGTAATCATTTGCAGTGCAAATGGCAACACCAAAGCTAGGAGCTCTTCCAAGGGTTTCCCTCTAAAGCAAACGTACAGGACAGCATGCTTCCAGCATACAGTTAATTTGATCTTAGTCATGTAAACTATATCTGGTGGCTCCTGTCTCTAACGTACCCATTTCTTTCCATGAACTAGGGAGATTAGCTCAGTTGTTGTCTATACTGAGCTAGTTGAGATAAAAGTCACTTGAAGGATCACAAAACTTGTATTGCAGCTCTCTGCTGGTGGAGGCCTGGAAGGTGCTTAGCTGCAGCTGTTTTGTCTGGAGAATCAGGGTTAGCAGTTGCATGGGCTCTATTAACTTTCCCTCCTAGGTATGCTGTGGAGAACAACATAAATCTGTGCCTGCAGGTGAATGGTATAGATGTTAGGTGGGACTGGGCTTGAGAGACCAGCAGTATCAGTAAGTCCATCCTGATGCTATCTTCTGATTTTGTATTATTCCTCTCCTCTTCCTAGTCATCTCATTTCTTGACTTGTTACATTTCTCTTTCTTCGTCTTCTAAGAAAGTTTCAGAGGAAGAAATATTCCCGTTTACCTATGACTACACCTTGCAGTGGCTGAGAGATTTGAATGGGCAGGAGTGTTCAATCATTTGGGATGAAACCTTTCATGTTGTTTCTGTGGGCTTTTTTTCATAGGCTTAGTTCTTTTGCTTAGGAAGATCTTAAGTTAGTAATAAATAGAAGATCTGTTCCAAAGTGTTTAAAATTCTAAAAAAACAAAACAAAACAAAACAAAAAACAATGTAATCATGAAGTCATTTAGGAGCTACAAAGATTATTGCTGCTTTAGTTCAAGGTCTTCTGGTCCCCATGAGTCCTCTGCTTTTTCAAACTCATGCCACCATAACCAAACTTACAGCAACCCTAGTTCATTACACTAAGATAAAAAAATAATATTGTTAAGTTTGCATGCAGCTAATCTGGCAGTATTTAAAAAACAATTTAAATGTCCTTCTTAAATAAATTATCTGAGATTATTAGAGTAAGTGAGGAGTCTGAATGGTTTATTTCTATTTACTATTTTCACAATTTTTAAAAATGCTGTATTACCAGTCTGCTAAGAGGGGTGAAAGTGCATTATTCTCCCACTTTTTATGTTGTGTCCCTTAGGGATGACCTTGTTTTTCTTTTCCTGCAGCTGGTTGTTGTCATCAGTATAACCCAAGATAAAAGAAGCAGAAGGGAAAGAGTTCATTACTTGTTCCCTCTTGAACTGCTGTGGTTTCCAAAAGAGTTATTTTTGTAGGTGACACCTGAGCTCTGTTTGTCCAGTTATCACTGTTGCATGTCCACATTGCATTTCTGAATAAATGCCCCTCTTCTCTTGTTGAGAGAAAGGGAGTTTTGCAGATAAACCTTGTTTGAAATAACAAAAGCCTGAGTGACTATCAGCTGCTAGTTGGACCATAGAGAGAAGCTTTGCCTTTTCTCTTATGCATGCACAAATGATTTAAATTTGTACAATGAACATAATTAAAAAAGAAAGACAGGAAAACAATAAACTAGTAGGTTTAGGCAAAATGATAAGCTGTTGTTGTCATTTCTAAAATGGTTTCACAAAGAATGAGGCTATTTTTTATGCTCCAGTAATGAAAGACATGGTCAGGTCTGGTTTTCCTAGGTATCTTTATATGGGATACTATGCAAGTGCGTGCATGTATACTTTTGTGTTTTGTTTCAAAGGGCAGCAGGATAACTCACTTCAGCTATCTGTCACATGATGCTAGGAATAGCAAATATTCATACTCTTTTGTTTTTGTAAAAGGGCATGACTGGTACAGTTAGAATAGGCTTCAAGAAATGTAATAGCACTAGATGGTAAACAAATATAGGCAAAGGCCATTACAAAGAATTTTTAACCTAAACTGAGGTAGAAAAAGTACACATTATTGCCCTTATTCTGCAGATTAACAGGCCTACAACTTTAGCAGGAGATCTGCATTAGACATTAATGTTATGTCTCTCCCACAAACCTCCCCTTCTTCCCTGGTGTCTGGACAGCCCTCTTATGGTGAGAGGACCTGGGCCATGGTGTAGGAAGTGGGCTGCTGCTTTCTGAGTAGCTGTGTCTTGGTGATCTCAATGCCATGAAAAGGAGACCAAAGAAAAAAAGGTCTGCTCAGCCCACTGCCAGAGGTCCCACTGCAATGAGACCTGAACTCTGTAAGACTGTCCCATTGTGCCCTTTGGACACACAGACTATACCCCTGACCACCAAGGTATTGCCTAACATGTGAAGATAGAAGGGATTCTGAATTATTGACAGAGGCAAATGTGACTTTCTAAAACCAACCAACCAAGGCTACAAAGAAACTCTCCCGTCCAAGTGGGACTCACCTTCATCTCCATTTGTCCTCTGCTACACAAGATCCAGTAGAGGGAAAGTGAGCTGGCTGTAAACAGCTCTTGGAAATCTGTGCTGGCACTGAGAGTGCTGGAGTAAAAGCAAAAATGTAAAGAAGGTGTGTTACTTTCAAGATTCATTAGGCACAAAGGACATGCTCCTGTTCCCAGTGAAGTTAAGCTCTCATTGATTGTAAAATTCTCATTGGTTGCAGAGGTGCAGGATCAGTCAATGAAGAAAGAATAACCAATGATGTATGAAAAAAGGATATTATTGAGGCAAATTTTTTTTTCCAATTTTTAAAGGGACTATTTTCTAAATTCTCAGTGTGGCAGATACAAAACTTCAACAGGCAATTAACCTGAATATAGTTGCCAAGTAAGTACAAGTTTACCAGGTTTGAGGCCTGAAGCTATCCAATATTTCAATGTGGATGTCTGTGAAATAGCATAGAGTCTTCCATCAAGTGTCTAGTCTAATGCACATGCTTTCATGATAATGGCCTAAGGCAAGTATGAAAAATTAGAATTACATTAGGAAAATCTGACCAAACAAAGCCTTGACAATATTTCAGCCAAGAGCTCTTGATTCAGTTCCTCACACATGTTGTACGTTTATTGAAGAGCTCATGTGCAGCATAAAAGCAGTAAAATATCTGCCTGTCAATACCTTTCTACTTATTTGACATTTAAAGACTCTCCTGTTCCATTATGTCTGCTTCACTTCGTGACATTTTTATCAACTTCAACATTAACACGGCAGATTTTACAACTAATACACTTAAAAGGTACAAAGATGTCAGGAACATCAATTATAAAAAAAATTACAGCTCCTGCTGTATCTCAGAGGTAATTAAATGAGCTGTAATTATTAGCCTAGATTCATTAGATTAATTTTCTCATTACCTCCTCAGTTTGGATTATTGTAATTCTTGGTATGTCTGTCTGCCAAGACAGTGCATTTGCAGCCTTGAATGCAGTCAGAAAGGCAGAGGGAAGAGGACACGCTTGCATCTTGGCTGCATTCATTTTGCTTGTCCTATGGCCCTATTACTTGGAGATTAGAACTAGAGATGATTTGATTTTAGTAAGAGAAGTAGTAAATCAAGGGGTTAAGTGTATTGAAAGAATATTCCATGCAGACAGTAAGGAAAGGATGCCCAAGAAGCAAAACCCTGTGGTAATTAGACAACAGATACAGGACTAGCAGTGTGTTAGATGATATTTAAGTGAATGAAATGTAGTTTCTTAGGCATCATCTAACATGGTTTTATCTAAATTTCTGTATTCCATCAAGTTTCTTTATTACAGCACTATTATATCTCTGCCTTTAGGGGCACAGCTTTTGCAGAATTCCTCAGGCTGAAAGATGGTTTGACCTTAAAAAATCATATCAAAGACTTACCTATTGGTGTTTTTTTTGGCAGAGAAGCAAGTGCCGGTCTATTACTAAAATTGCTCAGGCAGTGCCTGTGGTTGGATAAGCATTGGCTGTGAAATAAAATGTGAGGTCAAAGAGAACTTTATGGGTTCACCCCCATTGTAATCAGGTACCTGTACTTTAGATTTTAGCAGTTAAAGAACAATGTTAGTAGAACAGGGAAATTACATTAGCTTTGATGTGTAGTTTCAAGGCATTCCCCCTGGACAACAACAAAGCTGTTTAATTTTTGGAAAAGAAGCCTCATTAGATGTCAATTAAAAAAAAGGAAAACAAACTTGCAACAAATTAATGTTTTGTTTTTATGAACATATCTTTGTATTCTATATGTACTTTGGAATCTTATCAGAGATGGAGCCAGATCTGATTTTCTCGGAGAGACAGAGTGATACTGTCATGAATGGCAGTTGTAGCAAGAGCAATCCAAAGGAGATGAAATTAAAATGTTGCCTCAAATATTGTCTGTCCTAGGGCTGTCAGTAAAATGCAAACATTATCTCTCTTCTTTTAAGAACTGAGGGAAGAACTAGAAATTCAATTCCTTTGAATCTCCAGAGAAAGCAAAATCATTCCTTCTGATGCTACTGCATGTGAACAGCTTCTAAAATAAAATAAAAATAAAAATCCCAAATCCAGGTCATAAGAATTAGAAAATCTAATACAGAAAGATGCAGTGGAGCAGCCCACAGCAATGTCTTTGGATCAGATATGGTCACCTTTACACTCATGGAATAACACCTTACTCAGAAAGGAATCCCATCAAAATGTGTGTGTGAGTGCTCCCACAGCATCCCTCCACCTGATTGTCTGCAAGCTGAAACTGGCCATTATATGGAGAGAAAACAGAGAGCTGCCTATGGGAACTCAGAAGGGTACCCAGTAGGCTCAGACTCCAACAGTGGTTCACACTGCGTAGTTGTAAGTGTCAATCACTCTGCACGGTTTTGTCCAAAGTAAGACCAATAATATAAGCATGCAGACATGAGGCAAAATTAAACTGCATTTGCTTCTTAACCAAACGTGAGACTTAGTAAAGTCAAGTCTGATTTGATTTTACTCCAGCTTCTAGACAAGGGTGACTTTATGGCCACTTTGCAGCACTCTCGCTTGCAGGGTGGTGTCCTTTGAAACAAAAGGAAATTTTCCCACTAAATTCACTGTACTTTCATTCAAGGTCAAAATGAGAAAAATCCTCAGATGTTAAGGACAAAAAGGAGCACAATGGTCACACATCCTGACTTCTTGTAGTGCAAGACATAATTCCACCAAATGGTAGATTAACAAGACAGCAACTTCTGACCAAGGCACTTCACATCTTTGAGAAATACAATTTTAGTATAAAGAATTTGAATGATAGAGAACATAATTGGGCATTTTATTTCTAGCTTGATTTTGTCCACTATTATTCAATCTCATGATATTTCATAATGTATAATTTTTCAAAGGGATATCCAGTGCCACAGTCATGGTGCTTGCATACTGCATTCCTACCCAGTTGATGGAGCTGGCAGTAAGAATATCAGGAGCAGTCTGAAAAGAGTAAAATGTTTCACTTCCCAAATATATTTTACTGGTGTATTTTGTGTAATGCAATCAGTCCAGTCATTTGAAGAAGATGACTCTTCAAGGGCACAGGTAAAGAGTTCTGTGAATAAACTGCAAATGAAAAATTGATGCAGAAGACAAGCAATGCATAGAAACTCTGCCCTGCATTAATGAGAATGCTGCGAGGTAGCCATAAAGTCGCTCTTGTCTAGAAGCTGGACTAAGATCAAATCAGACTTGACTTTACTAAGTCTCACATTTGGTTGAGAAGCAAATGCAGTAAAATTTTGCCTCAGCCATTGCCTGTCTGCATGCTTATATTATTGTTCTTTGGACATAACCATATAGAGTGATTGATACTTATAATTATGCAGGGTGAACTACTGTCAGTCTGACCCAACTTTCATTGAAATTGACGAGATTTTCCACTGCAATATAACTGGATTGTGAGGACAAATTCCTTGATGGTATTCAGCTGCCTAGCAGAGTACTGGCTGAGTGGAAGCTAAATTCTGTGTGATTAAGGCTATGGGTTCAGCTCTGTCACTGCTGTAGGTGACTGCACCTCACTCTAGAGAAAACATCTACATCCAATGTAGGAATCATACTGTAATCTTCACTGAGTTTTTTGATTATTTTTATCCATCTGCTGTAATGTATATGCCCAGCATATGGATATGCCCATCCATAATCTGTATGCCTGGTTCAGCTATCTATACTTGCATTAGAGACACCTGATATTAGGTGGCTTCAATCCTGCCCTAAGCACCCAGGTTGATTTTGTCAATCTCTAGACATTGGCAGACAGACCAAGGCGCCCCTTTTAAATTTATTGCAACAGAAGGTAGGGGCTTTAATGCCTGTAAGGTTAAGGGCTTAAATGATTAAATATCTGTATAAACCCACAAGTTTGTCACCTGCAGAGGGTGACTTAGATTGCCAAAGGCATGAGTCTTTCATGAGTTGCTTCCCTCTCCATTTACATTACAGAATGGTAACAGTGACTGGCTGAAGCTGGGGACATGAATCCTGGCTGTAACACTTGATCGTTTGTGCTCACGTGTATGTCGTCACAGCAGCGCCTACTGTGTACTTTAAAAGAACATCACTTAACTCTGTCCTATAAAGATACTAGCTAAGCAAGATACATTCTTTTATGCAGTCGTGAATGAAAAACCCCAATGGATATTTACCATTGAAACCCGCTACATTCAGCTTAGGTGTTTCCTGGTTTCTAATATTTAATACATGTAGCTAGTTATCACTAATTCTCTCTTCTTTAATGTATAAACCGAACTACTATAACTGTATTAATTGTTATAGGAACTTTGAACAAAATATTCTACAGAGAAGAGATTTTTAAATAAAACTGAATAATAGGAAACATATAATACAGAATAAAAGTTTGTTTTATCACCAGTTTGGATTTTCCTAGCACTCAAAGGAAAATATCCCTGCCACTTTAATGTTGCACTCTGTAAAGGGATTGCTAAAAATTAAAAGATTTCATTCTCCTCTGCAGCCTTTTTGTAGCGAGGAGGTTTCACAGTCTCCTGACTTCTGTGGTGCTGATAGAAATATATTTGTAGTCTAAATATGCCTGGAAAGTGTTCCAGTAGAGATTATAGGGTAGCTGGTGTGCCACTGTGATTTGCTTAATTCTAAGTGGTGCTTGAAAGAGACATTTAATCTGCAGTGGACAGAAGCTGCAATGCTGATACTGAAAATGACATTTAGCAACAATTTCTGATGGCTTTTTCTGAATGTGGCTTGGGAAAAGCATCTCACTGATACTAGTGGTGGAGTTAAGCTTCTGAATTTTACATATGAAGATGGTGGAGGGAGAGCTATATTTAGATGAAAGGGATTCACTTCTTTCTAATACCATGCAAGCAGAAAATCTGAGGTTCTTCGTTTCAACCCTGACTCAAAACGGTTGATGATAATTTTTTCATTACTTTCACTGACCTCTCTGGAGATCAGTAAAAAGGCTGCCCAAAGATCAAAAGTCCAGAATTAAATGGTATTTACATGTGTAACAGCCAGTCACTTCATGGAGTGATTTTTCTGATTTTAATTGAAAATTAAGATGCTAAATACTTTTAAGGATCTCAGCTTAAGTGATTTAAAAAACCCCAAACAACTATAAAAAGTTCTGTGTTAGGTCTGCATGCTTCATTTTTCTTAAACATTTGAGTCAATGGTCATAGTATTCCTGCATTAAGACACTCCCATCTCATCACCTCATTGCGTGTGCATTAAGGGCCAAGTTGGGAGTTTCTGCAAGTCAAAAAAGGTAAACTTTTCACCAGCTTGAAATCCAGCCAAAGGTGTTGAAGTACTGGCTTCAGATCCTCCCTCTATTTCCATCTTCTACACCCTGTTTATCAGGAAATCAAGCTCATCAGCCATGTTGCAAAACTTATCCCCTGGTTAACTTCCTCTGCTCTGAAATTCCATTGGGCCATAAATGTAAATTCAGTTGAGGAGAGTGATTGAGTAGGAGTAAGGGAATTATATAGAAGAGGCAGTTAAAAATTCATCAGTAGCTTTAGTGTAAAGAGATTTTATTGAATTCCTGCATAGGAAATCAAACATGGGGAACTGTTGTTAGTAATCCCCTTTGAAGATAGACATGAGATAGTAGGTATGGCATACAGTTTATTAAGATAGCTAGATAACCTCAAGGGGAAAAAAATGTGAGCTGGAAACAAGTCAGAGCTTGAAGCTTTATAGAAACTTATGGTGGTGAGAAAATATTACGAGAAATGTTTCAATATATCTGAGAATATTTCTGACTACAACAGGAAGCATTCGATAAAAAAAGAAAGGTTAAACTGTTTCAGACAAGTATTTGCAAAAGCTTTTTATTATTTGATAGCTCGTACTTTGGAGGTTGAAGCCATTAATGTGGTCCACAGACCACCTTGCTGAATAACCTGAAACTGAAAAAGTGAAAATCATACACTGTTGACATTTCCTACAGGGGGGATATGGAAGTTCTAGGGTAAAAAGTTACAAAAGAGAAAGGAAAAGGGGCTCAAAGTCACTGTGACAGAGGATGTGTGTTTGGTTTGCTTTTCAATGAGGCTTGCTGATAGAAAGGAAAGATTTCTACATGCACAAAAAGGAGGAAGGGCAGCAGGAATAAATTTGAGTGAGTTAGATTTTCAAGAACCAAAGCAATTTCTGTCCAGGCAAAAGAGACAGAAATGAAGATTGATAATGCACCAACAGAAGCAGGAGCACAGTGCAGAAAGATAGTTATGGATGGTTAAAAGTTTCTAACTAGTTACAGATGTCTGTTGCTTGGAAAGCCTATTTTAAGCCCTTAAGCACGTGCTTGATTTTAATGAGTTTTATGCTCAGGCTAAATGGTAGGCATGATTCAAGGACTTTGCTGAACCAGGATCAAAGAGAGAAAAGATCATTTGATTTAAGTATGGTGATTTTTTCATATACCTTTGAACATATGAGAAGAAATTCTAAAATTTTTTCAGCAGTAACAGTTTAGTAGGAAGATAAAAAACACACTGAGTACAACCTTTGTGGTCTGGTTTTCTACATGTGGGTATGAGATCAGAATCAGCAGTTAGCTATTAAAGTTTGAAAATGAAGAAGCAGGAAAGCAAACACTGTCACAAATTGGATGAGAAGTCTGAAGAAAGGGGGTTGAAATGATGCTGGTAACGGAGGTACAGAAGCAGGGTAAAAAGAGATTTTTAATGCATAAGGATATTAAAAATGAACATATTATAAACAGTCCAGACAAAAAACTAAAAATAAAATCCAGGAAAGAGTCAGAGAAGAGACACAGATTAAATTTTACCAATGCTGGGAGGAAGAAAACAGCCAGTTGTGGACAATTGGGATGTATATTGGACTGACATGACAAGGTTTTAGTAGTGGGCAGACTACAGGGGTGGTGTCAATGCAAAGTTGCAAAAATCTTCCCCAATGACTGACAGAGCCAATTCCAGCCAGATCCAAGATGGACCTGTCACTGGCCAAGGCCAAGAACATCAGTGGTGATGGTAGCCTCTGGGATAACAGCATTAAGAAGGGAGAAGAAACAGTTGTGACACAGCAGTCAGGGAGGAGTGAGAATATGTGAGAGAAACATCCCTGCAGACACCAAGGTCAGCAAAGAAGTAGAGGCAGGATGTGCTCTGGGAGCTGGAGGAGAGCTTCCCCTGCAGCCCATCCTGCGGCCCATGTGAGACAGGCCGTGATCCTACAGATCATGAGGACCCCATGGGTGCAGAGATCCATCTGCAGCCATGAAGGACCACGTGCCAGAGCAGGTGGATGCCCAAAGGAGGCTGTGAACCTGTGGGAAGCCTCTGCTGAGCAGTTTTGCTGGCAGGACTTGTGAGCCTGGGGGGGGACCCACACTAGAGCAGTGTGATCTGGAAAGGCTGCACCCTGTGAGAGGGATCAATGTTGGATCATCTTGTGAAGAACTGCCGCCTGTGGGAAGAACTCACACTGGAGAAGTTCACAGAAGACTGTCTCCTGTGGCAGGGACCCCAGGCTGGAGAAGTGGAAGAGTACAGGAGAACATTATCTCTGCTCCTCCTTTCTCCCCACTGAAGAGAAAGGAGGGGTGGAGATAATGTGTGGTGAATCAACCTCAGCCCTCATTCTCCATCCTCCTGTGTGCCCTCGGGCGAAGGAGGCAAAGAATTACAGAGTAAATCTGAGCCTGAGAAGAAGGGATTGGTGAGTGTTTTAAGATTTAGTTTTTATTTCTCATTCTACTCTGATTTAATTAGTAATTGTAGAGGCCTACAATAATGAATTGAATTAATTTTTTCCCTAAGTCAAATCTGTTTTGCCTGTGATAGTAATGGGGGACTGATCTCTCCCAGTCCTTATCTTGGCACACAGTCCTTTTATCCCATTTTCTCTCCTCTGTCCAGCTGAGAGGGAGGAGAGATGGCCTTTGATGTGTGTGTGGCATCCAGCCAGGGTCAACCCACAAAAGGCTGACACACTGCACAGTGTTAACAACATTCAGGGAGATGTTTGTCTCCTGCTGTTGCTCACCAATCAGAACTTCAGCCAAGTGCCCCCTTTGCTGTTTTCAGGTCTCTGCTCCTCATGCTCCTTCTCTTCCTTCTTCCTTCACCCCTCTCACTCCCCTAGTACTTTCCTACTTACAGATATGCAAGGGTATTTATAATTCATACTCATGTTTTTCCACCCCTCTTATCATGTGCTTAGGTAACTTGGCATGAAAAGGAAAAATGGAAGGCAAATAAGAGAGCAAAGACCACGACATTTCAACTGTACTCTGTCCTATGCAGACAGATATATAGATAACTGTAGAAATGAGGCAACACTATATCACCAGCATGAAACATCTCTGCCCAACCTTATCCCCCATCTCCCTTTAGGCTGAAGGGTTCTTCTGGCAGTAGGGAGTGAATTTAGCATGTTTATGCAGCAGCCAGGACTGGAGGGATTTCATATCATTATGATGACTTCAAGTGCTGCCAGAACAAGGGTAATATTTAAAATACTGATACACAAAACTGTATGTCAACATTTATTTTATTTGTCTAAATAAAAGAATAAAGAAAAGAAGCAAAGATGTATGTCAGTTTTTATTTCATCTATCCAAATAAAATAATAAATAAAAGAAAACTTCCTACCTTCTAATATGTCAGATACATAAACAAACACAGTATTTAATGTATCCTCCTTGTTTCTAGGCAAAACAGTGAGGCCAGCAGCTATCATACATTTTGAAATCCCAACCAATTGAGTAAATAAAAGAATAGTTAGGAATAATCTAAAATTGGTGCTGCCTGAATAATAGAAAACATTTGACCTGGTTTTCCATGCACGTGAACAGACACAATGTTCCTAAATTTAGTTAAGCTACAGGTATTTCTACCAGCTACAGTGCTGTATTACTCTACTAAGAGCAGAGACAGTTTATTGCAAAGCAGCACTTCAACTGTAAACCAAAGTGAAATATCTATATGAAATGTTGTGTGTTTACCAGCATTTGTGCAGTAAATACATCATAGCCCTTATGAAAAATAAACATGAAATGTAATTACACAGACTGTTTGTCAAGATACGTTTGTGTCTTGAATTCTTACAAATGCTAATATTTTCTCATTCTGCAGAGGTTCCCAGGTCAGAAATGTCTTACAGGTCTTTCATAAATGCACTGAGCTAGACCTTGCAGTGTTCCAATTATTGCTGGCACAAGTGGTAACATTTTTTGGCTAATGAACCCTGTTTCAGTTTTCTCCGGAAGGTGGAGGAGGAGGGAGCTTGTAGAGACCCTCCCAGGTGATTTGTGGAAGGAGAGTTGGCTAAACTGCCAGTGGCCAGGAGTCCTTACATGCACTTAGAGCTATCAAGGTCAGTGAAGGTTCATCTCAGGCAGAACTGCTGGGGCAACTGCACAAAGGGTTTTGCTGGGAAGTTTGATTACAAGGCAAAATAGATGATCTTACTCTGATTCACTCTGCAGGGCTTCCTCCTCTTTAAATTAATTATTGTTGACTGTATTCTGTGTGTAGGCACAATAGACAAGTAATTTGGGTAATCGGAGTCATCTTGATTGGACCAGGCAAGGGCATTTGAAGTATCGATTGTAGCATCTCTGTGATACAATTAAAGCCAGTAGGCAGAATCCATCCATAAATCTTGGGTGAACTAGAACCATTCTTCTGCCCTTGCTTGAGGATAAACACAGCTTCTTAATGTACCAAAAGTATCTTACTACGACATTTTTCTGTCAATAGATAATTAGCTGCTAGTGTTGTCCATGTAGGAGCTTTCCTCTAAAGAAAATATTCTGCTACTGAAATTGAGATAACCAAAATCCCTATCCAGTAATACCCACCTTTCTGTGGGTCCACATTAAGGTTACAGTCTTGTGATGAAATATGCATTTCATTACACTTGGTGAGATATTTGCCTTAATTTCTGAGGCAGCAGTGGACAATATGTGATGGCATCTATTAATTTCCTTGCTTTTAAGTGTTTCTACTTTGTTAGTAGGGAAATAGCTAACTAAATTGGGTTTTTGAATTTGAGTTTTAAATATATTGCAAATGCATGATTTAATATATTCCCAGTTGACACTGAAAGGCTGGGAAGACAAAAGATCTGCTTAGATTGTTTTCTGAGTAACAGCACTTGCATAATGCAAATCCAGACAGAAAGCCAAGAGGTTCAGGGAAATCCTAAGGAGAAAAAAATATATACATCTTTTCTTTAGAGACTTCAGTGTATAGCCTATAGTAGTCATGTGGGCTCACTTTGTTGGAACTGTGGAGCAGACTAGGCACTCCAGGGTGTAATGCATCCTACTTACCTCAGACAATGAGCTAGGCAGTGGGTCTGGACAAGAGTGAGTGAGGCTCAGCTGGGCCAAAGTGCGCACGTTTGCTGTGCCCAGCAGGAACAAGCAAGGCTTGCTACAGCCACTTAATTGTCTGCAACCTGTGCATAAAAGGTGTGTTTCTCTCTGCTGAGAGGCTAAAAGAGTTCTATTGAGAACAAGTTGGCAGTCATGTTGCTTTCTGCTAGGCTCATAACCTTCTTGTGTTTTCATTCCATAAACCTACGAATGTATGGATAGATTTTAGCCTTTTTAGTATGATTTATTATAATTTAGTTTTCTTTCTGTGTCCTGTCCCCTGTAAAGATCATGAGCACTGCACAAATACTCTGGCCTGGATCCAAAAAGATGGATTTCTGAAAGAGGAAAGAGTAGAAGACTGAAGTAAGCAATAATTTTTGCTTTTGTGATCATCGTAGCATATTGTAAATGCGCACAGTAATTTGACAGGACTGTTGATGCTCATGTGCATCTCCCTGAATTAATATCAGAGCTGTAGTACTGACTTAGGGTGCTCAGTTTCTTGTAGGACACTTAATCTTACACTGAAATGTATTTATATGTGTGTATATATATATATATATGTAGACAACTCACATCTAAGTGCTTTTGAGGATGTCACCATAAAAGACAGATGATGAAAAAGTATTGTCTGCCTCTCTGGAATCTATGAGAAATTAAGGAAGAGTGGAAGGAAGTATCTCCATCCCAGGGCCCAGACCAAAGTGTGTGAAAGGACGTGACCACATATGGTATACCCTCTGCATTTGAGCCTCTTGCCCACAAGTATAGGTGTTGTACCATATAAGGTATAGGGATGAGCAGGATGTTTCCTGCTCAACCCTCAGCTGGGGCTCTTCCTGTAAGCCCTGTGTAACATTTGCCATTTCTATGTGGATGTCCTCCGGCATCTTAGGTGGCACTACAGGTTTCTGGGCAAGCAACTGAATCAAGTTCAAAATGTTTAAGGACTAAGCCTAAAATTATTAAGTGGTGGAAATGAGCCAGAGAATTAAATATTTGATTGCATTACTTGGAAAAAAAAAAAACCAAAAAAAAAAGAGTGTAGTAATCTAAGCAAAAAGCAAAAAACCAGAACTGTGCCTGACTTATAGACCTAATACAGAGGGATTTTTGTAGAGCAATGTGGAAGAGGGTTTTGTATAAAGTTGACAAATAGGCTTGGATAAATAGCATTTTTCAAATGGAGGGACAAATTATGATAACCAATTTATGATAACTAATCTTTAAAACCTTTTAGAATCCTTCAGAATCATCTAAGGTACATGTTCTGACAGCTTGAAGACATTTACTTTACCATTAGTTATTTTTCTAGAAGCTGTGATCTGTATCTCCAAGTTTGGTCTTATATCTCTAAGTTAGTCTTTTCATGATGCTGCTGTCTTTTGCTCAATTAGGAAATTCCTCTGAAATCTTTTTGCATGCAGTAACTAAACTTGACAAAAGGAATCCAACTCTGATTGCATTTTGACAGTATAATATTCTGAACCATTTTCCAAGAAAAGAATTCCTTCTTAACTAGGATTAAAGCAAGATAGATACTTTGTTATGCAAATGTACATTTCTGTGCAGACATTATAATCCATGTTGGAGGTTTCCTTGAACTCTAAAGACACTGTATTTTGGATTTACAGAGGTATAGTTGAAAAACAAAATAAGCTCTGAGATAAAATTTTTGAGAATGTATAGAGAGAATTAAGTGGATACCAAAAGTCAGCAATGTCAATGTTCCTAGCATCATTTTGTTTTGCCTGAGAATAAATTCTTCTCAAAGGTACTGGATTATTTTTTTTTTTTCTCCTGGATGAGTACAAAATTGAGTGTATGTGAAGTTCATTTCCTCCTCTGTATAAAAATCTCTTTCATCATAGAAAGTTTTATGAATCCTGTTTACAAAATCCAGCTTAAAGAAGTAATCCTAATGCCTTCAGTATCTAGAATATCAGTTTTATGATGTGATCATTGCACACAATCTGCGGCATCTTTTGTTATGCAGCTGACCACAAGTTAACTGATCATGCTATTCTTTTTCTGATCCCAAAGTATTGGTAGCTTGTTTTGGAGCTATGACTCACTTAGGATATGTGTGTATGAGTTCTCTTCAACAGTTTATTTCCATCATAGACTATTTTAAGGATGCCAATATGTATTTTGTCTATATTTCCACAGGCTCTTCCCCTGGAGATCTATAGGACTCCATCTGTTCCAAACAGCTGCCAAATACTTTTGTGATTGTGCATGTGTGTGACTATGTATAAACAAAAATACAGTAGTAAGAAAGCCTAAGACTTTTCTGTGGTTGTGATATCACCTGCATAGTTAGAATGCAGTGTTTTATATATTCCTGAGTCTGAAGAAGAAGTATTGCCCTTTCTTTCTCAGCCGAGGTAGTATGCTGGATGTCAGCTATACCTCTTTGCTTCCCTGTAAATATGCAGAGATTTTTATTATTTGTTTGTTGTAGGCAGTACCTGATCCTATAATAGGGATGGATAGAGGCTGTGATTGATATTACGATTGTTATAGGGAGGCTGTAGAGAGATGAAATTGCTTTGGGTGCCTTGATACTCAGAGTTTTTCTGAATCAGTTAACTCTGATCTTCAGGTGACTGAGTGAGCTGGTTTGCAGGGTGATGTTTCCCTGTCTGAAGCATCCTGCTAGTTACCCACACCACAGCTAACTCCAGGTTAATCTGGTGTGACATGGACCATACTGGTCTTTCCTGAACAGGAAGGCAGTCTTTTAATGATGTCCAACACAGTGTTCTGCTTGTTCAAGTGATACAAGTGGATGACCCCTGTGTTTCAATTTGTTTAACATCTTCTTGTTCCTTCAGAGATGCCATTCAATGTAGAGATAGCTTTCCAAAAGGCCTAACCTCCTTCACACACTAGTCACGGAGCAGATTTTGTTTGTCTTCTGTGTTCGAGAGCTTGTAACAAGAGATTATTAACACAGATATCTATAAGAAACTAATTATTTAATTTTGGAGAGGCTACAGCATAAATTATTATACAAAAAGAAACCTGTTATATGGCAATATGATACAGCAGCTTTTTTTCAAGTGTGCTTCATGTTATTCAATAATTTTGTCTCTGTTGAAAGTATTCAGAGTTTTGAAAGTGTTTTGACAATACCAAGTTGTGTGACAAATCTGGTCCAAAAAAGTCTATTTCAATAAAGAGATTTTTGGCTTAATTCTGAAATCAGTTTCAGCTGATTTCTCCAAAATGAAACACATCTTCTTGAACTAGAAAGCACATCTCAAACCACAGACACAAGTTAGTGAGCTTGTACAATCAATCTGTCTTGTCAAGGATAATATGTATGGTTAAAATAAGTCAAAACTAACAACATTTCATTTAGCATACTCATTAACTTCTGAAAATTTATGGCACTGGTTTTCTTGTCGGCTTTCGTTTTGGTTCTGAAATTATGTTATACATGTTTCCCATATATGATGTTTTCTTCTCATTTGAAGAAGCAGGAGTTAATACACAAATAATAATTTTTGCTGTTTTTTTTTTTAAATATTTCTTGGCAGTTACCATGATTTCTACATAATTAAAGTACTGTATTAATAGTAACTATTGAATCTTTGAACATCCCCACTAAGGAAAACAATTGGATATTTCTATGCTAACTTCACAAATAAAAATGTGAGCTAAAAAGGTTAAACAGTGTGTCCTGATGAAAACATCAGAAACATTTGATTTCAGGGACATGATTATTTCAGAATCAAACAGCTACATTCAAACCACCATAATAGTTGTTTCTCCTTTATTGAACTACTGACATTTAAGAAGAGAGACTAGGTTTTTTCATTGCATACAGGTACACTAGCTATTTCAATTAACCTTTTTCTTTTTCTAACAGCAAAATCTGCAAAGAAAACTTCCAGTAACCCAGAAGCTAAAATATGCAGATATGTGTTTCTCTACCTTCCGCCTCAGTACCTAAAGGATAAAACCAATCAGGAATTAAGATTTCAGAGAGTAACTTACCCTCATTAGGCATGCTTTCCTGAGATCTGTGCACTCATTTGTGATGAGCCAAATGAACTCTAGCAATATTGCTGTTCAGGAGTAACCCAAGCAAGTGCTGACATGCACAATCCCATTGTTTTTCAGAACACTAACTGGGGATAGTGACTCAACCACTTCCCTGGGCAGCCTAGTCCAATACTTGACAGCCCTTTCCATGAACAACTTTTTCACAGTATCTAATCTCCCCTGGTGCAACTTGTGGCCATTTTGTCTTGTCCTGTCACTCCTTACTTGGGAGAAGAAACTGATCCCCACCGGCTATAACTGACTTTCAAGTAGCTGTAGAGAGCTATAAGGTCTCCCCTGAGCCTCCTTTTCTCCAGGCTAAACAATCACAGCTCCCCCAGCCACTCCTAAGTCTTGTGCTCCGGGCCCTTCCCCAGCTCCACTGTCTTCCTCTGGACAGGTTTCAGCACCTCAATGCCCTTCTTGTAGTGAGGGACCTAAAAGTGGACTCAGGACACGAGGTGTGGCCTCACCAATGCTGAGTTCAGAGGGAAAATCACTGCTCTCATCCTGCTGCCCACACTCTTGCTGATACAGGTCAGGATGCTGTTGGCCTTCTTGGCCACCTGGGCACACACTGGATCATATTCACCTCCTGTAGATCAGCATCCTTTTCTGCTGGGCAGCTTCCCAGATGCTCCATCCCATGCCTGTAGTGCTGAATGAGGTTATTGTGATCCAGATGCAGGACTCGTCACTTTGCCTTGTTGAACCTCATCATGTTGGCCTTGGTATATCTATTAAGGCTGTTCAGATCCCTCTGCAGACCCTTCCTACCCTCCATCGGATCAACACTCCAACACAGTCTGATGTCACCAGCAAACTGACCAAGGCTGCACTAGAGCCCACTATCCAGATCATCAATGAACGCATTAAACAGGACTGGCCCCAGTATACTGAGTCCTGGGAAACACCACTAGTGACTGGTCACCAGCAGGGTATCTCTCCATTCACCACCAGTTTCTAGGCCTGTCCATCCAGCCATTATTATACCCAATGAACTATATACTTGTCCACACCATGGGAAGGCATTTTCTTCTGGAAAATTCTGTAGGAAACTGTGTCACAGTCTGTACTGAAGTCCAGGTAAGCAACATCCACAGGCTTTCATAAATCCATTCAGCATGTCACCGTGGCATAATAGGAGAACAAGTTGGTCAAGCAGGACCTGCCTTTCGTGCACCCATGCTGTCTGAGCCTGGTCCCCTCGTTGTCCTGTACGTGATGTGTGATGGCACTCAAGATGATCTGCTCCATGACCTTCCCTGGCACCAAGAAAAGACAGGCTCGTGGTTCATCAGATCCTCCTTCCAACCCTTTTTGTACATGGGTGTCACATTTGTGAACCTCCAGTCCACTGGGACCTCCTTGGTTAATCAGCACCTCTGGTAACTGAAGGAAAGTGCCCCAGAGAGCACTTCTGCCACCTCCTTCAGTACTCGTGGATGGGACCTATAGACTTATGTCTGTTGAAATGGTCTAGTGGATCACTTATGATTCCCCCTTGGACTGTGGGGGCTTCATTCTTCTCCCCGTCCCTGTCTTCCACCTCAGAGGGCTGGATACTCCCAACATAAATGATCTTGCTACTAAGACTAAGGCAAAGAAGGCATTAAGTACCTCAAATTTTTTCTTATCCTTTGTCACTTTATTTCTCCCCATATTCAGTAAAGGATGGAGGTTCATCTTAGCCAACTTTTTCTAGCCAAGTATTTATAGCTTTTTTTTTTAATCGTGTTTTACAACAGTAGCCAGAACAGCTATAGAGAGAACACAAAAAGCAGAACAATAAAAAATGAAGATCTGGATATTTAGTAAGCTTGGGTTCAACCTGAGACACCTCTATTTCTATAACTCATGTAGAATGCCCGGACATGTGGCAAGCATGTGACCTCTAACAGTCTCTGAAAAGAGCAGTGTTCTCCTCCAGGTTCCCTGTCATAAGCTAGTCTGTCAAAGTGCCTCATATGGGGTTTGAGATGAATGTAAAATGTCAATATTTAGGCACCTGAATCTAGATGTCTGAGTGTCACAGTTTAACCCCAGCTGGAAACCATGCAGCTGCTTGCTCCCTCTTACACCAGCAGGATCAGGGAGAAAATTGGATGGGTATGAGCTGGAAAACTCATGAGTTGAGTTAAAGACAGTTTAATAGGGAAAGCAAAGGTCCTGCACACTTAAGCAAATTTAAACAAGGAATTAATTCCTTGTTTCCCATGGGCAGACAGGTGTTCAGCCATCTCCTGGAGAGCCCCATCAAGTGGAATGGTTACTTGGGATGACAAACATCCTCACTCTGAACATCAACCCCTTCTTCCTTCTTTCTGCTACATTATACACTAAGCATGATGTTATATTGTCTGGAATATCCTTTTGGTGCGTTGGGGTCACCTGCCTTAGCTGTGTCTTCTTCCAGCCTCCTAGGCACCCCCAGTTTTCATGCCAGTGTGCCAGTCAAAAAGCTGAAAAGGCCTTGTCTCTGTGTAAGTCCTGCTCAGCAAAAACAAAAACTTCTCGATATTATCAATACTGTGTTCAGCACAAATCCAAAACACAGCCCCCCACCAGCCACTGTGAAGATAATTAACTTTACCCCACCCAAAACCGGCACACAGGGAAAACTGGTTCATATTCTGAGACCCTCATTCAAAGAGTGCGTGTGCCTATTGAGACACAGTGGAGACTAGAATGATTCATCTCACCCTGAACTGAAATCAGGCACATAAACATGGATAATTGGTGTTATTACAGATAAGAGACATTGTTTGGGGCTGCCTACCTGACAAGCAAATTTAATTTTGGATGCCTTAACCTGAACACTATTTCTTCAGGATTACTGGACAGATATAAACATATATGAATCAAAGAGTTTGTTGACAGAGTTTGCCATTATTAAATACTTCTCCTGGTTAGAGTTACACCAGAAAGGAGGAAATAATAAATGCTAAATAATAAAAAGAGGAAAATAAAAATTTAAATGTAGATTCATTAATGAAGAAACACAACAGCAGCAAAACATTTGATTAAAAGCAGGTATGTACAACAAAGGCTTTTCAAACAGTCCTGAATATTTTTTTTCCATAATCATCTCATGTGTCTTAAGGATTATGGATATGAGTATTTCTTTTTAAAGCTTTTGCAAGCTTTATAATTACAGCATGGTAAGTCTGATCTATTTGTGACAGCAGCTATGGTGTGTTTGACTCAGGAAAATTTAATGCATTTGAGTTTGGTGTTGCTTTCATCAGAGGAAGTGGCAAATTCAGAACTCCAAAAGTGTGAATGTGTCTTCATACTCGTCAAGCTCATCATTACTGCACAGTGAACTGAGATATTTTTATAGACATGCAGAATTATCAATATTTAATCTAAGATGGGCAAATATGTGCCACTGTTATTCAGGATACTTTGTGATTTCTTTCACTGAAATCCTCCATGATTTCATTGCATACTTTTAGGGACAGAATCTGAAAAGACAATAATATTATTGTCTAACTAATTACCTAACTATGCATTGTTAGGTATATATTCTAGAGGCTGGCTAAGAACTAAAATCTGAAGACTAATCATGCATTCCTTTAAATACTGTTAATTTCAATACTGTGAATTTTTCATTTTATAAGGAATCTTTGTCCTTGGTCACAGACATTGCTAGGTAGATACCATACAAATTTAATTTGTTACACTATAATGTGGCAGTTTGTCTAATAAAAATATTGGCAGTGTAATTTTTTGATGGTTATGTTTGGGTTTTTTGTTTGTTTGGTGTTTTTATGGAATCATGATCAGATATGATTGTTTTACAGCAATAGAATTTGCAGAAGCATGTATATATTGACTTAACTTCCCAACACACTTTCCATTTTACTTATTTCATTAATTTTAAAGGGGTATAACTCCAGGACTGTCATTAGGTTGAATCTGTAGTAAACCCATTGTAAAATTTATCCATTTTTTTAAAATAGAAAATCATATCTAATTTCAATTTATAAAATTAGAAAAGACATTACATGTCCTCTTGAACCTGATAACATTCTGTCTACTTCCGTATCTTTTTACAAACTTTACAGAATTTGGTGGGCAATTGTGAAAAGTATCAAGCCATTTTCAAAGCTGTTCCTGCCAGTGAATCAGTCAAACCTCCTGCTTTGAATTTTATTCACCTCAGATGAGGACAAAAACCAAGATAGATCCATCCTAACTCTGTGAACTGACATATTGGCCTCATAATAGCTGACCCATGGCTTACTGGTTTACTTACGTACCAAGTAAAAGATCATGTGAAGACAAAATAACTTTCATCCAAAGATTTTATGTTATTCTGATCCGTGAGGCAAGCTCTGATCCAGGCCTGGATCCTGTATTCAGTCCATTTAATGTTTGACATACAACTGAAATACTTACATCTGTAGCTACTTGCCTTAGGCAACCTTTATTTACAATGGAGATAGGCACTTCCAAGGAGTGATTCAGATCTTAGGTGGTGAGATAATGGGAGCACAACATTAATGTACTGTATCACTAATCCCTTAAGATAATCGATTTCATCTATTAATTTACAATTAAAATCTCTGCTTTGAAGTTGTTATCTCTAGTTGTCTCCCAAGTATTTGTACACCAGGGAATTTAGCTGAAAAATTATTTATGAAAAATCAACAATGCAGGATATCCAGACACAATACTAAGGAAATGCAAATAAATTCCAAAGTAGGCAGCAAACAAATTAATGCTAAAATACCAAGAAAATAAAATGCCAGCTCAAGAAGCATAATGCCACATGAGCTGCAACTGAAGACTAGGATTCACAAGGAAGGAATACATGATCTGTCCATAGTCACACCCTTATGGGCACACATAATCATCTGCCCAAATCTGTGCAGCAGCTCTAAAAAGTAATACTTTGAAAGGGAGGCTGCAGACAACAATGTATTGAGAGCGAGGCTGGTGTACTTTCTGTGCTAGTTTTGTTGTTTGGTTGGGTTTTTTCTATCAGCTACTGTGCCAAGTGTTAAATAGAATGTCTCCCTTTGCTCATGTTCTTTGATTTACAGTATTTATTCACACACACATTTAGTAAGAAAAATTATTTCCTATCAAAAACATAGAGTGCTTGCTTAATTTATATATGTGCTAGCTTTTACAGGTTTATAGATAGAAGGGGGAAGAATATTTCAGAAATAGATGGTTAATGACACTTTTGGTTTAATTCAGGCTAGAGTGCCACCAGAAAATGTCGTCTCCCTGGAGATCTTTATCAGGAAAAGAAGAGTTCTGCTTGCTCTATGCCTTTTAGTATCTTGTTATCATTGATCTCATTCACTGTCTGGTAACTATGAGCTAACTAATGACCAAGCAGCAGAGTGAGCTCAAAGTGAGACAAGTTCTGCAAAAGGCTGACTGAGGAGTAGGAGTCCCACCTAAAAGAAGAGTTCTGCATCTTTACTGGAGGTGCCTCAAGCTTCTGTCTCAATGCGTTTGCTAGAGTAGAAGCTTGCAACATACAGACAGACCAGATGTATACCTTTAGGATAAGTTAGCCATGGTGGGACACTACCAGACTGATTGCTCACCCATCTTTGCTAGATATTCTACTAATTCTGACAATCAGCATGCCTCTGAAATACTCAGCAATGGCACCAGTGTGTTGCAGGCTTGTGCAACCCAAATGCTTAGGAATAAACATATTATTTCCCTTAAATTAATAATTTGCCACTGTGTACAAGTAGCAGTGAGTGACATAATGAGTTGTTCTATTTATTGGGAAATGTAATTTTCCACCTTTCTTGAAATCGGGTTTGGTTTACAAGTGGTAGTGCAAAAGAAGTAGAAAGGAAAAACTGAAAAAATGCACTGGCACAGAACAGCTCTTTATACAAATGGAATTATTCAGGAAAAAACACATTTGTTCTATAATGAACAAATCATAAATAACAGCAATGATGGACTTCATTTATTACTTGACTCTTCCTCCTCTGCCTCTTCTCTGATCCCATCATTATTCCACTGGGCCTTTGGTCCAAGCTTCTCCTGCTCCAACTCAAAATTGCTTGAATGTCCATTTATGTATGATCTCTATTTTTTTGCTCAGAAATAACTACATCAAATTACATTTACCCAGAGTAAAGCCTTAAGCATTATGGTATATAAATTATGAAGAGCATAAAAAGGCCATTTTAAGTGAAGAAGGACAGGGGAAATTGGTGGAGAGACTCCCTGCCTCTGCATGGCTCAGTCAGAGTAACAAGATTCCTGTTCTGAGATTCCTGACATGTTTAGGCTTTAGCTTAACTAAAGCAGTATTTAGCTTGTCACAGAGCTTAAATGTGTCTATGCTCAAGTAAGAATGCGTAGACAGAAAACAGTCTGAAGCTGTATACCACTATCTTTATTCACTTTGCAAATCTGAATATCAAATAATTGTCACCTACAACTTATCTTTCCACCTTTTAAAACTAATTTCTGTGTATTTAAGATTATGTGATAACTTCAGAACATAAGGTAACTGTTTTGAACACAGCTCAGTGTTTTCAACATTTATAAAATACAGACTAGACCTAATAGCGCCTCAAGGAAATGCTCAGGATCTAGAATATTTTGCAAAAAGACCTATGTTATCATATAAATGCATTTTGACTTCCAAAATTATCAGAATTAAAATATTTGCCCAAATCTCAAAATAATTGGTAAGAAAGAGGTCAGAAGGAAAGAAGGCATGAATGTCAGAAGTTTGAGAGACTTTGCAATGGTGGTATGCTGCAGTCACAGTTGTAAGCAAAGCACTTTTTCTACTAAAAATGATTTTCATTCTGATACAAACTCACTTTCGTTATCCCTAGAATTTGAGGTTTGTGATAATAGAGAAATATTTAGGCAATTTCACCTGATTAAAATAAGCACTATTTGAAAACAACATGTTTAACTACAACCAAAATTATATTAAGCCTCTTTGAAAAATATTTTGCATAAAGCTATTAAGATCACACAAACAGCCTACTGAAACCTGTTTGCGAATGTTGGAGAAGACCTTCCTTATTTGGCATTACACTGGCTTATTTTGTTGTGCAGACTTTTTTTTTTTGTTTGTTTGTTTGTTTTCCCCTTTGTGGGCACTGTTACTTTTTATCCTTAAAGCTTAGGTAGAAGTTAATATGCATAAAGTCTTGTCTCATGCTTATTACTCAACAAAAGTTGTACAAGGTTAGTAAGTTTAGAGCTTGGTACGGTAACAGAGAGGTGAGTGCTACTCCTTTCTTTCATCAGCAGAAGAAAAGTAGTAGGCATGGGCCCAGGAAGAAAATTACGTGTTTCTAAATAAGTGGTTATAATTCCAGAGCTTTCCATAAAAGACTGAAAGGTTCAGTTTGGCTAAGAATAAAATACATCTATTCACAATTTGCTGAGAAGTAGAGTCTATTGCATTAATTTACATTAAAAAAAGCAAATTCATGTGATAGTAGTATTTAATACTACTTAAGTTTTAGTTAATTTGCAAATATTCACCTAAAGGGATGTGCAAATATTACTGGATTTTTTTAATGAGTATGACTTAGATACACATACATATATCTAGATTTGAGCACTCAATACCAGAGGCACATAGACATCCTAAAAAAAAGTCATTGGAAAGGCGCAGCAGGAAAACTCCAGAAGTCACATATTACATTCAAAGTAGGGGAATAGATCTCTCATTTACCTGTGAAGAAAATTGCTAGAAACCTAGTTCTTTTCACCAGCCAAGCCTCACATATGCCTACTTTTGAGGAGCTATGCAGAGCTTTTAATCTTAAGGAAAAAAAAAGACAAAAATCTAAATCTTGCGGCAGCATCTTGCGGCAGCATCTTGCTTTCATCCTTTCCAAACACACCCTTGAGTGGTCATTTTCATCCAGTACTAGCACGACCCTCTTTGACATTTTTAAGAAACAAATAGTACAGAAAATCCTGGGAACAGAGCCCAGAAGAGTAGGACATTACTCTAATCATTATACTAGATTTAGGTTGTTTATTGCTGGTTCTGTTTGGTCCCATGAACTTTACTTTCTTGGCAGGAGAGTGACTCCATGTTAGCAGAAAATGTCGAATGTTCTCATTCTGAATTATGGTGATGCAGAGCTTTGGACTAGCAATTTGGCTTGAAACATTCCTAGGATGGCTATGCTGAGAATACAGGTACACCATTTCCTTTGGAAGTGCTCTAATTACAAGTGAGAGAGGCAGCCTACATCATTATCGACATTGGTTGTGTTTGGGATCTTTGGTACCTCTGAGGACTCATGCAGAGCCTTGGCAGCTGTCCACCAACATTAAAATCACAACAGAACTCTGAATCAGGATAATATATCCAAGCAGACAACCCAGAACAGGTATTTTTTACCATGAATAGTGGCTCAGAAAATTGTAATGGGAACTGGAAGTAAGAACAATTCTCTTAGGAGGCAAGGTAGATCTCCACATACGCAGCTTTAGGTGTTGAAAGGGACAGTCCTGATTTTAAAAAAGTTTTATTTATTTGTCTCTAACTCTTACAGCAGTTAAGCCCTAAATATGCTATTTGAGTCAATTCTCTACTTTATATGGGCTGCATCCACAAAGCAAAGTAGTTTTACCCAAGAATATGCAACCATTTCCTATAGTTTTAAGTATTATACTGTAGTTAGTTGGAATGGGAATACTCCTGGGTAGATTTCAGTTTGCTATTATTACTGTAACACCAGCAATCTGCAAGACCTTCATTCTCCACAGTTATACTCCAAGTGTATTCCCACTTTTCTGCATATCAGCTGGTGCAGTCATACAATTCAACATATCAGAGATAAACAGAAAACAAATTAAGCCAAATAATTGCTCATTTTTGCCTATGTTTAAGTACAGGAAGGACTATATTTTAAAACAAAACCATTCTTCACATACTTTTCTAAATTAATTTGGTCTTGTATTAGTTTTTGTGACTTCATGCACTAGCAGAGTCACTTAAAACCCTATTTGATAACAATATTAGGGTTCAGAAATCATCATAATTTTGGTGTTTCGTGATATGTATATAAACAAAAAATTGATTTAAATCAGTTTTCTTAATTTTTTCCATTTAGACTTCCTTAAGGTAATCTCCTGACTACATTATAAGTCAAAAGGAAAAATAAACTGGGTCTTTGGAAGGAATAAGGATGTCATGAGACTTCTTACAATTGTTTTGGATGGCGACTGGAAATCTCCCTATTTCACTAAAAAAAACCCAGTTGTAATCTGCTACACAAAACATTTCCAGATTCCAAACCTAACTCGAAGAAAATACTATACAGTAAAGTGACTGTAGAAAAGCAGAGTAAATTTCCATTGTTGAATTAACTGATCAGCTGACAATGAAGGAAAACATCTCAAAATACTACCTAGATAGAGAAGAGTGCTTTTCAGAAAAGGAACAAGAGAGTAAAGCGATTTTAGATCTACTCAAACTAAGAAATGAAATAGCTAAAAAAGGACTTGTGTACAATGGATCCCTTTGCAGATACAAGTCACACTCCATAAAGAAATTAAAAATAATTAGATTTAGAATGGTTTCGTTTTTATTTTAGGTTTTCTAATCATCAACATAGTTGGATGAATATAAAGGAGTATTTTAAACACAGAAAATAGCTCACAAAATTACTCACAATTAAGGGATGACTGCATATCAATCAATAGATCAAATAATGAAGAGAAAGACTCCTTCAAAAACAAATGCTAATTTCAACAGCAATTCCCCACTGAATATTAAATAATAATATTTTAAAGTAATTAGGGCTTTGTCACAGCACTATTAGGTCACCACAAACAAAATTATGCGAATTTATTGTGGTTTTTTGTGAGTAATGACAGCAGCCAGGAAACAGAACAATCCATTGATTTAGATCTCATTATGCTGTAATGTGGTTTTTATGTTGAAACCCCAGGCCTTGATGGACCGTCATTAACAGGCATTTCTTTCCCTCTGCAGTGTTTGAGCTTTTTAGCACTTTATTTGTGTCTTTTTTAAGGAACAAAGAGGTAAAAAAGCCTTTCCAACAGATGGCACCTGACATATGTATTAAATGTAACAGGTGTACAAAAGCCCTGCTCGTCAGAACGAGCTTTTCTGTCCATTAAAGCATGGGCTGCATATGCATGTGTTTGTTTATCCCTCATCGAGGACAAGAAAGCCACCAAGATGTCAACTGCCAGTTGTTAGATTCATACAGGGACGTGTATGTTCTGAACACAGGACATTATCACAGTTGGACGCAAAAGCCTGTTGTCAGTGATGCGAGAAAAAGAAACGAAGAAAATATGTTTATTTCATCGAAAAGATGAAAGTTTCCATGTGGTGAATGTGTGCTCTGTGTATTGCCGAACAAACTCAGAGAGCATAACAAAGCTGTAATAAAAATGAAATATTTGGTGAAAACAGGTTAAAAATAACGATCTTTTTGAATTTTCTTTTTAATTTATACTCTGTATCAAGAGATCTCTGGAGTAGAGTCATGTGAGTACTTTTCCATTTGCAATTTTTTTTTAATTAAACACTCAGTCTGGTTGTAATTTATATTTTAGAAGACTAATAATTCCTCTGCTATATAAGAAAACTGAACTCAGCATATCTTTATTTTCCATAAATTTTCTGCTGCCCTTTTCTAAAGGAAGAACTTTGAAGGTAGACTGCTATAAAAATTATTAAATTAACCTAAAAGTGAGATTTAATATAGGCAGCTGAGAAAATAAGAAGTTTGCACAATGGATCACCTCAGGGTTTTTTTTGCCTGGCTCCTAAGGGACGTAAAACTTTGTGAGTGAGCTGTGTACCTTTATGGCACTTCCTGCCCAAATTTTTTGTCAGCGTCTTCAGTGGTCCCAAATACATTTGATAGTGAAAACCAGAGTAATTTTCAAAAAGTTTCTGAAAATAAGTTTTTGGAGAGGTAGGAGTGAAGACCAAACTAATGACCTCCAAGAATAAAAACCTATGGTGTGAGCTAGATGCCAGCAAAAGCCCTGGGTGAGCATAATGCTTACAGAACCAGTTGTTTTTATCAAGTGCTTTTTGCTTTCTTCATGGGGGATGGTTTAGGGGTGGTATTATGTTTGTTGTTATTGTTGTTGTTGCTGCTGTTGCTGTTGTTTTTTGGTTTCTTTTTTTATTTTCCTAGACTATATTAAAGGAAAAGAAAAAATACATGGAAAATTCTGCACAAGTGTATCTTGTGGAAGCAGTATATTTAGGCCTTTGTTGAATATGAAAATGCGCATTATAAATGCATGATATTTGTCAGGATATCTAATACTTTGTTTTTAAAGCATTTTTTTTTTTTTAAAGGTGAAAGTTCAGAAGGATTGGAAAATGGTTTGTTTAAAAATTTCCCATGTCTAAGAGATGCTATATCAAAAAATGCCTATCCCTGTATTGCTTGTATTCAATAGATATTTCACCTCTTCCTCTGAAAATTTCCTTGTAGCTAATATCAGACAATGATTTCTAAATTTACTGTTTAGGAGAATGACCCAACATCTGCCACTGAAGCCCATCTCTGAGGAAGGGTGAGTCAGGATACTGCAGCCTCCCAGAATTCACAAAGAAGATGATTTTTGCTGGTGTTTGCTACCTTTGTATAGTGATCAGGCAGGTGGGATATTCCTATAAAAAGGACCTACAACTTGACTGCACAAAAGGCAGATGGGGCAGACAATTGTCCAGAGTTTGCCAAGGCTTGATAAGCCCTCCGCCTTTGAGCAGCCTGGATGCACTGGGGCACTCAGAACCAAGGATGGCAGAGAGGGAGCCTGCCTGCCTTGCCAGATTTACTCTGACCTTATGGCTTTAGCACTTAACTAGGAAGAACCACTGGGCTTCCATATCTATCTCTCTCCAAGCATAAATCTAGCATACATTCCTAACACAAAATTTCTGTTAAAGTCCTGAAAGCAAATTCCAGAACCTTGTTGCTGCATCTCATTTTTTTCCACAAGAAATACCTGTTTGAAATGTAAAAGCAGCAGACTTGCTTAAAACTACCCATTTGGCCCATTCTGATGAGCAGCAAGTGGTGACTCTGCTGGACTTCTTGGTATTGCTTGCCCAGTTTCAACAGGACCACAAATGATTTGCTGTGCAACTACAGCCGGAAAGATGCAGACATGCATACACAAAATTAAGTTAATTCACAAACAGTTTTCAGTCTATGCAGTGATGGGGTAACAAGTCATGTTTTTGCCGTCCCTATTCTCACATATTTTGTACTTAACATGCATCCAAAACCCAGAAAAAATATATTTTCATTTGGATCAATTTTTTAATGGAATACTATAATTCACTGGTACCTGTGGGGCTGGTTTTTTTGGTGTTTTTTTTGTGATGTTTTGTTTTGTTTTGTTTTGTTCTTTTTTTTTTCTTTTTTTTTTTTTTTTATCTCAGCATTGTGATTTGTGTCTGTTACCGTTCTGGAATGAATCTAAAATACATGCTGTTATACTGTTAGTTCACTCTGGACACATGATTAAGTTCTTTCGTAAAAGATTTAAAATATGAAATACAGCAGATCTATGTGTTATCAACATATGCAGGCAATTTCCTTGCCACTGCGTTTTCTCAAGTTCTAATTCTGTTATAGCCTTAAATAATGTAAGAGGTGCAATGATTTCTATTATCACAGACAACAGAAGGGTACTGGTATGATATTTTGCTACAAAATGACATACTATATTAAAGTGTTGTCATGTTTTTATATTCAGATTCAGTTACTACCTGAGACTTCACACTTTTTCCCTTTCTTTCCAGCTTTTCTTCAAAATAGAGACCCTACAATGCAAATTGTGCCTTGTATTTAAATTTCAGCATTTTTATCTTGTAGGTAATTGTGTGAGTTTCACAGTGTGATAATTGCAAAGATAATTATGGAATGAGGTGAGACAAAATTTTTAGATTGTTTTGCAAGAATTGTTGTTCACAGGAGAAAATAGTAATTTGGAAATACTTGTCTCTGAAACATGTGGTATAGTCCAGTTGCTATATACAGCAAGCATAATCTGATTCAAACAGATAACCTTTCTGAAAATTAACAATACTATTGCTTTCAACTTCAAGCTAAAATTTATAGAGCCTTCATATACTTTCACTGGGAGATTCTAACCCTTCTCTGCTCTCATGTAAATACATGAGATAACCCAGGCTTCAACAGGTAAAAAGATTAAATACCAGCTAGTGTGATAATTTCAAAAATATAAGCAAACTAAATGGTTAATATTGTCATTCATTTTCCCCTGGAGATGTGAGAATATTCAGTGTGAACATTTAACTGTATTCATGTCATATTCATGTCATATATTCATATCATAGTCTTTAAATCTGTGGTGCAGGGAGTCCAAGCAAAAGCCATGAATACTTGCCCAGAGAAACCTGTTCCTGCAATAAACACTGGGAAGTCTTTTATGCTTTGTTTCATCATCCAATGCTGAGTGTGGTGTAAATAATATTACTAGAGGAACTTGTAGCAACTGTCCAATGTTTGGATTTGCGTATGAAAGCAAATTTATACAACTCTTGTTTCTTTGGGGAATGGCATGATGGGAAACAAAGTGATGTGGTAGGATTCAGGAAGAAGTGATTACCTCTAGGATGTCTCTAAAGGAGTGGTCTGATGATGACCCTTCAGACCAGACTTCTGACCCTTCTGTTTTCCAGACTTCTGAATTTGGTGACAGGACCTGCCAGAGCAGCCCTTGCGCAGGGCCTTGCGGGCCCAGGCCGCCATGGTGCATGAGGGCACTTGTGTCAGCCGCGTGCTCGGGGCTGTCCAGGAGGCACTCATCGTGACAGAAAGGGAACGAACCGCAGCACGTGCCCTGCTTACAGCAGCTGCATAAACTGAGCAAGTGCAGCCCCAGAACTGAATCTTTAACCCCGTGTTGTGTGAGAGAAGTCTTTCTTCCTCCCACTTTACACTGTCTTCCCTATTGTCAGTCACTGGGAGAGAACAAGGACCCCCAAGGGCATATTATGCACAGGCCTCGATGCCCCTTGAAGGTGACTGTCAAGCCCGGGAGCTGTGCTCTCACTTGCACTCATGCTGTAAACTTCCAGGCAAGGGCCTCTCCATCCCTGCCTACAGCCTGGAATCTTTAAGACGGCTTCAACCCTTTCTCTTGTTGTCTGCTTTTAATTTCTGTATTTTCTCAAGAGATTATGAGGACAGATATGGTACTGTCTTTTATTTCTAAGTGTTTGGATGGGTTGTGCTGTGCCATCTCCTCTTTAAACCAATACTTTTCTCCCTATGCAAAGGGTGAAAAAGAGGTCGCCCATAATTAGCAATCTCTTTTATAACAATTTATAGTATTTATTGTTTCTAGTATTGCATTGAATATATTTTTTAAAATAAAAGTCAACACATACAGTGAAGTGCATTAGACATTTAAAAAATCTGCCCCAAAAAAAAACCTCTTTTCTTTCATAATCGTCTATGAAGATACACAGGTTTGTTTGTGTTTTCATCCAGAAGTAATATTCATCCTAATAATAAAAAGGATTTTCCCTTTTTGCTTTTTTTCAGTAGTTCAGGAGTTCTAGAAGTAGGAAAACTGATGTATAAATGGCATTTTTCTTAGCTTTGTGTCAAGTGAACAAAGGAAGCTTGAAATGAATTAAGCTCTTCATTATGTGGGTGACTTTGGTTATGTTCTCATAAAACTAAAACAAAATACCTTTGGATTTTAGTAAATAAAAAATTGTAAGTCTGCTTCTTATGCAAATGAATAGCTATTATTTCAAACTATTGATGAATACTTCTTTAAGCAGTTGTTAAGCATAACTGTGATGAAATGTCAGTAGTTTAATCTGCATCTAATTCAATATATAATTTTTTTCTGGCACAATAGGAAATATGTTATCCAATCATAGCTGCTGTGTTTGTTGTCTACGGTTTTATCTCTGTTGGTTTTTTATATTCTTCATTTTAGCCCACTATTTCAATAAGAACAATACTTATAAAAGAGAACATATTAGAAAACAGCAAAGCAGCAAGAGAAACAGCTTTATCTTGTTTGTAATCAAAGTCTTTCTTGTACACTTAATAATATCAAATATATGAGAGAATAGAGAGTTCTTTCCTTTGGTGTTACCACAGACAGAGAAATGGCACTCATAAAATGGCCTTCCTCAGTTTCCTGTTTTTATTCACAGAATCACAGAATGGGTAAGGTTGGAAGGGACCACACTGGGTCATCTGGCCCAAACTCCCCTTCTTAAGCAGCAAGTCAAGATAAAGTGAGCCCAGGAGCTGCCATGGGTTTGGGAGGGCTGTTGGTGCAGGATTATGACAGTGAGGGTTGCTTAATGGAAGGATATGCTCAATTTCTGCTATACAGACTCCATTGGCATTTCATCACTTTCTTGACATGTTTTGACAAATTTGACTTCTAAATGTAGTTCCAGTCTGGAAAAGCAGTTATGTAGAAATAGCATCATAATGCTCTGCATTTATTGTCTTTGAATTGATTCCAAATTGAAAGTTCTTGTTTTAAGTGGAAGAAAAACAAGATTTTTTTCAGCTTTTAGTCTTCAAACTCAATCTGAACTTGTAAGTCAAGGCATTCCCATTAAAGACCACACAAAAAAATTATATCTTTTGTTGCAATCATTCCTTCATCTTTAAAAAATTTTAATCCCTTGGTCTCTCAGTGAGGACTGGGCAAATAATTTGTGACTGCCCAGGCAGTAACAAGTCATATCAGCAGTTTCACAGGCATAAATTTTTCAGGGCTGGTAGGAATGAAAGGTGTGAGACACATGTTTTCTTAACGGAAGTGGGCAGAAGTGACACCTGATCTGATACTAGGTTTCTATATCCTTTCTCTAGACCATTTGCACACCTAATCCTGCTGTACATCAGCTCTCTGACAAGTTAATAGAATGTGTATGGTAGGCTAGCAAAGTCTTGCACAAACAGGCTAATCCCCTCATTCCTTCTGTGAACAGAGCATTCCTCTTCCAAAAGCCAGGAAGCATCCTGAGAAACCTAATCAAGCAAAATGCTGGTAGAAGGTGAAGAATTCTCTTCCATTAAACACTATGTATCCATTGACATAGTGAGTCAGAAACAGCAATAAAAATTGTCTTCCCTCGGCAGGTTCTCATTATTCAAAAGGAGTACTCCTTTGTAGAGGAGAAAAAGGAGAAATTAATTAATTCAGAAAAACTTCAGCAGTCTGTTATCCTTCAAATGACACCAAAAGGGAAGTTAGAAATCATGTGCAAACAATTCCTCCTCAGGTCTCAGAGACTCTATCTGAAAAAAATTTTCTCTTTCAATTCATTTCCAGACTACAGAAAGTCAGATGAGCAGATAGGAATAGGGTGATTCTGGCAGGACATTTAGTTTTCATTCCATTCCCATTAACTCAGGAGGTGAAATCCCAGAGTACTGGAAGGCAAGGGAGATCTGCAATAGATTTCTACAGAACCAAATAACCTGAGCTCCAGTTGCAGGCAGTCAGTCCTGTGCTGTGCTGATCTCCCGAAACGGCCCCTTCCCTGCCCCTTCTATACATTACAGAGGACACAGTCAGTCCCATTCGACAAGCTCAACAGGAAGGATTGTTTGTTTTGGGGCATTTTTAATCTTCAGCACCTCATATACAGGACTAACACTTAGTTACATGTTTCAATGATATCGTACTCTTACATAGGTATTACTTATTTTGGTCAGTTACAGCAATGCTCAGATGGAAGCATAAATGAAGCTCCTGCCTCAGACTGTAAACTTAAAGCCTCAGGCCTGTGAAGATCAAAAATACATTTCCCTTCCTGGATCAGAGAGCCACTGAGGTGATCGAGGCTGCTGATAAGGCTTAGCATTCAACTCAGCTTTGTAAAGGTTTGCAGGAGTGGGGCATGAAACAAAACTGAGGGGGTTAGAATGGCCAGGAGTAAAGACTTGGTAATGAAGACTTTAGAAGGCTTTATGGGTAACAGGTTATGTACATGTCCTAAACTCTAATGATCTGTTTCCAGCTCTTAAGAACAGCAGGTTGCATTGTTCCCCTTCCTCTGAATATCAGCATTACCATTTACTTACCCGAATACACAGAGGTGCTATCTGTGTCCAGGCAGAGGGGTTAGGGAAGGCTCTGTTTTCATTTGTTGCCCTTTGTACATCTCCTCACCAAGAGCTGTCTCACTGTGTGGTTTTGACATGTCCTATGTGTATCTTTTGGTCTTTCAGTGAATACTGAAAAGGACAGCCATGATTGTCCTTTCTTGAAACTGGGGGGACGGGGGGGAAAGGGAGACATTTTGAGCTGAAAAACTTCCTCTAATGTGGTTTTGAACATTCTCAGAAGGTAGTGCATTCTTTAAAAATTTATAGAAAATAAACCTTGAATGTAGGCTTCAGTAAGCAAAATCCTTCAAAGACAAACACATTTTGAAAGCAATTCAAATGCTAAAATACATTTATATAAAGACTGAAGCATTCTGAATTCTTAGCAATAATTTATGGCCAACAGAAAAGACAAAATTCTTTGAAGAGATTGTAGAACATATTACTTTTTTTAGTATAAACTTGGTGTAGAAAAAACTATGCAAGAGTGTTGGCATTTTCCAATAGCAATAACAGCTATACTAAAATGGTTATTTTCCCAACACTTAATTGTGAGTTAAATGGCTAAGAAAAATAATGGTAAATGTTGACTTATTTTTTAATGTATATTAAAACATATGTTTTTCGTATTCTACCTTTATATTCTCAGGAAGAAAATATGCGTGCAAAATTCAGATCTGCTTGGAAGGTAAATGTATTTGAAGTTCATTTTCTTATAATTTATTTTACACAGTTTGATAGCTTAATGTCAAATTAAGCCTATAGAAGTGTCTAATGCTGTGCAACATCTCAGGAGTAATGAACTGTATCACAATTCCTAATGTGGTCCTGGCTGATTAAGAATGTTGACTCGTTCTTGGCAATTTTGAAATGTCTGTTTAGTGAAAGATTCATGGTGTTGTGATATTTATACTCGCAGAAACATGATTTAGCTTAATAGAATTTATTGCATATAGCTTTTATGGGTTAGATTTCAGAGTATTTGCTTCAGCTTATGTGTGATTTAAGATCTAGTGTTAGTGGACTTGCTACTCAGCAGGATAGGGTGATGGTATTAAAAGAATAACAGATGACATTTAGTACACATTTTAATTTTGCTAGTATTATGTTCTGTCACAGCAAGTGTAGAAAGCCACCTTCATGATAATCCTGCCCTGTATCAACTAACCTTTGATTTCTGAATTATTCAAAATAGAATTGTCTAATTGTTAGAAAAATAGAATTAACAATAAATTGTTAATTTTTCAATGCAGAGAAAATTAATTGGTTTAGTACTGCTTTTCAACACACACTTCTAGTTACTGATGATACAGTAAAATAACACTTCAGTTACTATTAAAATTGAGTTTAACAATGAAGAGGATTTGTCCAATACTAACATTAAAATAAGCAGCATACCCTTATATTTCCAGAAAGAAATAATTTTGTTTAAGTGACATTAATTGAATAAAATTGCATATGCAGTTAAATTCTGTGTGTGCTAAGAAATTACTTTAAAAATATGAGCATTTCCACTCAAAATTTAATTGCTTCCAAGCTCCCCAAATTGGGATTTCATCTATAGTGTGTTGCAAGAGCAACTATGATTTCTCTTTACTCCTCACTAGATTTTCCCTTTCAATTCACAATTCTCCCACCACCTCTTTTCCAAAATCCCCACCAGATTTCTGTGAGATTTGTCCATTATTTCAGTGCAGAACAGTGTGCCACTGGCACTGCTCTGGGACTGTAGTGCGTGCCTCCTGGAGCATGGACAAATTGTGCACTTTCCAGAAGTACTTTGTTTCAGGTTTTATTGCGTTTACAAGCCCATTCAGCAAAGTGCTGGACTTTATCATCATGCAGGGCTGTTTTTTTCCCTCCTGTCTGTGTTTAGAGTCTTGCAAGCTCTCTAGTGACACATGCCAGAACACAACAATAAATTAAGTTGAAGGTTCTGAAGACTGAGTGCTTTGCAGGGTTTTGAAAATACCCCAAAACAGACTAAATGTGTATCTAATAAGGAAAATGTTTAAAAAGCTCATTAAAATCAGCTCTCATCCTGTGGGACTGGAAAGTGGCAAATGTGTCTGTATTTTAAAACCATGTGGATTTCATCCAAGAGAGAACAGATCACTGAACCATATTTTGGAATCAGATAAAATGGCTGAAATAAACGAAAGGGCTAATTATCACCTACCTGCTGGAAAAACCATGGTATAGTTTTTTTTGCAGGTGGAACAATTCAGTGCATTTGCCTGAATACTAGAATTAGAGCATTTTCATAGAAACTGATTAATGTGAGGATCATTTGCTTTGAGATTGTCAAAGTAGTTATTGAAAATTAATTGTATGTTTAAAATCTACCAACACATTTAGTTTATTAAGAAAAGTATAGGTAATTTAACTTTTAACTGGGCAGTGTCAGACTGGTGCACACTGCCACAAAGCTCTTTCCAGCATCTTGTGCTTTACCATCAGTTTTTTGCACAATATTATTATTATTATTATTACAAAGGAAATGCAAAATTAATAGAATTATAATTACTAATTATAATAGAATCACAATTATAATTATTCTAAATATAATAAAATATCATAATATAGGACAACTTCACAGTAGAAATCAAAATGTGTGTCTTACCAGCACCTGAAGAGAAGTCAAACTGCTGAAACCTCTGTAGCCTATGAATGTCAAACAATTTTTCATATTGTGGCAGATATGGTAAAGTAGGAAAGAACCATGAGCATTCACACTTCGGCATACAATCAAACCCCTTAAATGAAAGAACTTGTGGAAAAATGTCTGGTGGAAAAGGTGTCTGGAAAAGAGTTTACAGGATAATAGAGTCTTCATATTTTGGAAACATCCGTGGTTAACTGCTAATAAAGACAAGATACTGAGCTGAATAGATCACTGAGCTGACCAAGCATGAACATTTATGTATTACTATATTCCACTGTATTTTGTGATAATTGCCACATACTGGTGCTCAAGGAAGAAATCTAATGGAGTGACAGTGATAATATGAGCTTTCGGTTGTACTTCTAGTACCTTATAATATTCTTATATATGGGCTACATAGACATATTCTTAAGCCTAGTATTAGTCTGATTTTAAAATTTAAACTAAGTTAGGGCTCTCATTTCCTCATTTGGAATCCTCATAGCAAAAGAGAACAGTAACTGTGAAAGATGAATGCCTCAGGCAATGCATGTGCCAAATGTAATAGAAAGAATAAATTATTTTAATGCTTCTATTTGCTGGACAATCCAAGCATTGTAGGACATTCTCCTGATACTAGTGCAATCTTTCCTATTTATGGTAGGCAGTCAGAAACACAAAGTGAAGTGTACCTGTGTGTCATCTCCATAACACATAATTTTGTGATATTGCAGGGAGTACTGCTGGAATGGAAAATAAAAAACTGAATTCAGAAGTCCCTTGACATTATATTTCGTTAGCTGTATTTCTACATAAAGTCATTAAAATGGTTCATCACTGGGAAATGAGCACTCTTTTTCTGAAACAGAATATTGCACTATTAAAAGGCATATCAGTTGTGTCAGAAGTTAACAACCAATTTGCCAGATGTCTGCAATGATAACACTTGATGAACGGGAAGTTCATCTCAGTGCTGTGATACCAATATTAGTATTAATATCAGGTTTAAAATGATGGGTAATTTGTATCTATTAGTCAAAAGGAAAATGTGTATTTTCTGAATTATTATTACCAGGCACAACTTCTGAATTATATAGTTTGATTTAAAACTGTAGAGAGCTGTTAAGGAACATAATTGAGCAGATATTTAGTCTGACATATAGGAAGCTTCTATACCGTTAAAACATAAAGGTTTCACTCAGTTGTTATTAGTACTTCCACAGCAGGCTCCAGAAGGACAAAGAGGCATAACACAAACAGGCTGCCACAGAAGTATACCAACAACATATTCAGTGTGAGATCAGGGATACTATCTGCGAAACACACAACTGAATCCAAAACTGTTAAATTAAATATTTCCCATAAAATTTCCCAAACAGCCCACATCCTAGATTGTAACAAATGTACTACTATAGGAGAGAAAAAAGACAAGATAGGTCAAAGGGGAATGAGTTTAAACTAAAAGAGGAGAGATTTAGATTAGGGGTTAGGTAGAAGGGTGGTGAGCACTGAAACAGATTCTCCAGAGAAGCTGTGGATGCCTTGTCCCTGGAAGTGGTCAAAGCTCAGTTGGATGGGGCCCTGAGCCACATGCTCTAGTAGGTGGCATCCATGCCCATGGTGGGGGAAGGGTGTTAGAATGAGAGGACTTTTAAGGCCCTTTCCAACCCAAACCATTCTGATTCTACGATATGCATAAAGGCTATAATAAAGAGAGTGGTTATTCAATATGACAAATACTGGATGTGTTTTGGAAACAGTTCAAGGAATCAGTGAAAAAATAAAGCAAACTTACAGTGAGATGGCGGAGGTAGCTAATGGTGCAAGAATGGGATTCAGGGATAGCCCAGGTCAAAGTAGCTGGGATGTTGGGCATTCCATAAATCTGGAAATCTGTATTCTACTATATGCTACAGCATCTCAGAAGAATATTTTGTTCATTAGAAAGCAGATAGGGAATGGAAATGAAAAAGTCTTATGTCATTCCAAAGTGATCCTTTTTTATGGAAACACTACTGAGCTGCATCATTGGGCATTTCATTTGGTCCTCTTCAGTAAAAGAGACATAGAGAAAATAAAGACTTTTGAAAGGTAATGATCAGAATGCATGAAAACAATTAGGAACCTCTTAACAGAAATATTACCTTCCCCATCTCAAAACATCCCCTTCTCAAAACAGGTTCCCATGCATCAGTATGTGGGGGAGTGATTTCACTGCAAAGCATGCTTTTCACAATTCCTCATCAAGTTGGAACCAATTTGCTCACTGTCAAGATCTCATTGGCTCTCCCACTGTAGCTATGTTCATCCTTTGATGTTTGTATGAGACAAGAAATGCCAGTAAAACAAGTAAAATGTAATTATGCACCTTGTATTTTTAACACGTATCTGAGAACATCCAAGGAATGTGAAAAGAAACTCAAAATTCCTGTTCTGTTGGATGGATGACAGGATAAATTTGTAATAGGTCCTTCCTGTGCAAAAAGTGCCACAGCAATATGCCAAAGCAGACCACGTGCCATAGGTGATGCTCCTTTTATCCCATTTAATGAAGGATAGAATATACTTACTTGGTTCACCCTGCAAGAAACACGGCCTGTGTTACATTATAAATAAATCATATTACCTAGAAATAACTGCAAAGCAGTGCTTGTGGACTTTTCACCGGAGAGATGAGAGTGGTTAACATCTGAAGAGGAAGATTTGGAAGCATACCTGTAGAGTTATGCTGGTCACAGAATTGCTGAATGCTAGTCAAGGTTTCTGCAACAGACTATCGGTAGAAAATAATCTGTCTGACTGTCTGTCAGTATGTCACCATCTCTAGCTATATTTTGGATTGTAATCCAGGACAAGTATATATTCATTGTAGTTCTTCCAATGATTTTCATCCTTCTTCTTACATTTCCATTGGCATTGCTCAGAGCATCTCCCTTCCTATATAGTATTTAACACAGAACTACTGAGGCTTGAATCTATCTACCCCTCTACTCTTCCAGACTGAAAGAGCCTGAAGCTTTCCTTCCCCTCAAGGGGATCATGAAGGCCTAAAGTATTGCTGTGGATGTCTGCTTATTGCACAGGCCATTGCCTTTTCCCTCCAGGTAGCCTAAAGGAAACCTCCATGCACCTTGACATCCTGCAAATAAAGAAGGAGTGTTCATACTCTTCAACCATTACTGGAAATCACTTTAGTAAGCACAATGGGGCAAGGAAAAAAGAGCACTTGAAGGGGGAAAAGAAACCCTACAAAGAAAGCCCTCACCAGAAATAAAAATGGGTAGTGTTCGTAGAGACAGAAAGAGGAAATATTTTCATATGGGATTCTTCTGACTTTAATCCTTATCTCTTGTGTTGCTTGGGTTTGGTTTTTCCTTTCTCTCCAGTGCCAAACAGCTTCAGTCTGTTAGTTGCAGATTAAATTGCCTGTATGTTTCTTGCCGTACCAAAATGCCACTGCTGTTATAATGGCCCACAGGTGAATAAGCTTCATTCCAATTTGTTTGCTAGATGCAGCATCCTCTGAGGAAACAATTTGAGATTGCATGCACTTAGTAAAGCCAGTGGATTGACTTCAGATGACAGCTTCTGGGTGAACTGATTGCCTACAAGAGATGAGCAAAAGGGTCTAGCTCTCTGCCCTGTGGCTCCTTTCTAAATATTTCTCTGCTGATATTGAAAAGTTAGAAGCAACGACCTGTCACTTAGGAAAAAGCACATGCTCTTGATTCACGGGAGGTAACACTCATAAACTGAATCTTCAACAAAGAGGACAATTTTGAAAATCAGCAGGGAAAACAGACAAAAGTCAATATGAAAAGAAAGAGGGCTTTGTTTACAAGTTTTACTTTTGTTGGGAGACATTCACACAGCTGACTGCATTGGACACAAAACATACTTCATGGAACAATGCAATGGATGAGGCTGGACGGGAGCTCTGGAGATCAACCCCTCTACTGAAAGATGAACCATTTAGAGCAGGGTGCTGGGAACAGGGTCTGGTCAGTGTTTGAAATATGGGGAATTCCATTTAAACATAACACGAAATTCTTTTGCTCATATGGTGGTTGCACACTGGCACAGATTTCCCACAGAGGTTATGCAACTGCCAGCCTTGGAATATTCAGTTTGTGACCATTGCCTCCTGTTGCTGGGCACCACTGGGAAGAGTCTGGCTATTTACTCACCCCCATCAGGATTTATACACATTGATATGATCCCTCTGAGCCTTCTCTGGGCTAAACAGTCCCAGTTCTCTCTGCCTTTCCTCACAGGAGGGATGATTCCATCCCTTAATCATCCTAAAGGCCCTTGACTAGTGTTTCTCCAGTAGATCCATATTTCTCACGTACTGAGGAGCTCAGGTCTGAACTCAGTATTTCAGATGCCTCTCACCAGGGCTGATGAGAGTACAGTGATCACCTCCCTCAGCCTGCTGGCAGTGTTCCCTTTTGACATGACCTCGGAGTCCCGGCTAGCTCCCTGATGGTGTTGCACTCCAGAGTCGCACCGAGAGAGTGGGAAACAGCCCGGGTTAGTTTAGATTCCGCAGGCTGAATCTGTGAGGTCTCTTGGTCACGGAGGTCGATGCCAGAGAAGAGACAAAAGAGTCGAGGAAGGTTTCCAGTTTGAGGTTTCCAAACAAGGATTTATTGGAGAGGGAAGGTCTGAGGATCAAGGTCATCCTTGTCGGAAGGTTCAGGTACTGCAGAAGCCACGAGCACCTCTGTGCACAGGTTTTTAAGGGGGTCCCATCAGGGGGTGGGTACAACTCATTGACCAATGAACAGGGTCCAGGAGAGGAGAAAGAGGAGGGGTTTACAATGTGGGGTTCAATAGGGAAGAGGGAGAGGAGGGAAAGGGTCACATGCCCCAATGAGGGCAGCCAGGCTCATGGAAGCTCCTAGGGGAAGGGGCGGGGTTCCAGATAACAGACAAGGAGGGAGGGAAGGGCTACAATGATTTTTAGGGAGAATTCTGAGAAACTGGGTGGGATTTACAATGACTGACAGGGAAAGTGGGAGGAATACAACAGATGGAACAAACTAACATGTTACATCATAACTAGAGGGGGAACCAGAACATACCAAGTTGTGTTTAACTATTTAAGCTCTTAAAAGGAACAAAAGAAACACACTACAACACCCCTTAGTGGGGTCCAGGAGACTGTTTGCCTTCTTTGACACTTACTTGTGCTGCCGGCTTGTGGTCAGCTTGGTGTCCACTAGGAATCCCAGGGTTTTTTGTTCAAAGTTGCTTTCAAACCTTCCTGTCCCCAGCTTGTTCTGGTACCTGGAGTTATTCCTGTTCAGGTGCAGGGCTTTGCACTTCTCCTTGATGAATTTCATGAGGTTTCTGTCAGCCCATTTCTTTAGCCTTTTGAAGTCATTCTAGATGACAGCAAAACCCTTTGGTGTATCAATCATTCTTCCCAGTTTTGAATCACCTGTAAACTTTTTGAGGGTGTACTCTGTCCCATTCTCCAAGTGATTAATAAAAATGCTGAAAGGGATTTCCCCTAGTATTGCCTCCTGGGGTACATTTTGTGTGAAGGAAATCAACATTAAATCTGTAAAATCTTCAGTTAAGCTGGTTTAAATATAGACACTTGTCTCATAAAATACTGTATGATTATAAAAATAATCATTGTTCTTTTCAATATCAAAATTGTCATGTTCAATACTCTGCCTTTTACTGGAATTAAATAATTCACCCAAAAATTCTGGCCATCTCTATTTTTTAGTAGAATGTTTGAAATTTTTCTTGGGGACAGGGTGGAGGTGGAGGACAGGAAAAGAATA